>JARHVA010007732.1:122500-615830 GCA_037957365.1 Torreya grandis | reverse complement strand
TAATATCAGCCCTTTTGTGTCCCTTATCTTCATGAAGCCACTAACCACCTTCAATAGAAGATATTCTAAGAGAGTATAGATAGGAAAATCAAAGATGTGGAGTTGAAGATGAAAGGACTTGAATCAAGCCAATATCAAGAGATTGAGGTCAAATAAATCTTTGTGCCTACTCAAGATCCATTTCCCTCTCCCCAATAACCTCAATCTAATCCATCTTGGAGATATATTCAAGAAGATATTCAAAATAATAAGGAGGTCTTAGTGGATAAGTGTTAAGATTAGTTTTAAATTTTAGAAGATCCTCACGAAGGCCATGATAAAAATGAGGTGCTTGTTGAAGAGAATGTCTCTTCTATTTCCCAACTCAATTCACTATCTCTCCAAGATTTCTTTCAAGAATCATCCATATCTAAGACTTCAAGTATAAAAAGTGTTCCTTCTATTTCCAAGTTTATTCATGATCCATCCACCACAATAATATTCTCTCTCCCAATCATGAACATCCCCATCAACCTCAAACCACATCCCTTCTTGAAGAGGAACCTATCCTATGGGAGGTAAGTAAATGAGATAAAGTTATAGTTATAGCTAAAGAAGACAATGAAAATGAGTTTGAGGAAGAGATATTCATTGGTACCCCACTTGGGGAATAAAGAGGCTTTTAAATTTTCAAGGATGGTGTTATAAAATAAGGGTTTGATGGCATTATTTAAGAAGATATAATTCCATCAAACTTAGTTGAGGTTACAACTAGCCTTGATGTTTAAGACTCTTAAATTAAAAAAGTTGAAGTTTAAATGATGCATAATGACCAAGAAAATGAACTTGAATAATCTACCTTATAATCTCATGACGACATCTAAGAATCTAAAACTCTTAAAAAACATGTGGTTGTTGAGGACAAAGAGGAAGGTAATCATTAATTAGTCTTATTCATGTTGATCAAAGATAAGAATACAAATATTATTAATAGTAGTACCTTTAGTCTCTTCAAGATATTGAAATTATTTACAAAGGTATGCTACCTATTAAAGATCATGCTCATGAGGAGATTGAAAAAAATATGCACATTCAGGATAATGATGTAGCTTGGAGTGAGTATGCAAAGCTCCTTAAAGATAATGATGAGATTATAATAGATGGTAACAAGTGTGGTGTCACTAAAAATTCCATTTAGGTCTAATAAACATGCCTAGATAGAATATCATTAGTTGAAATTACAACTAAGGATCATCATGAGAGGGTTGTTGAAGTAAAAGATGAGTTCACCTTCATGGCTAACTTATTTGCATCTATTGTTTCAATTTAGAACATGCCAAGAGGAGTGTAATTAAATAAGAATATGAAAAAAAAATACCAAGCCTCAAAATGAATCTTGCTTCATGAAATTCTTCATTTCATGGAGCAAGAAATTATACAAGCTTCCCCTTTAATCTAGGAGGAAGAGGTTGTTTTTAGGTTAGTTTTATATAGATAGTTTTCTCATGTTTTTTGTGTTCCATAAGTGTTTGATAACACATGTGTGAGTCTTTTTTCATTGTTTTATGTGTGGTATCTTTATTTGGTGTGTTTTTAAGGTCAAACCAACTTGTATTATATGGTCAAGGTCTGGTCGTATCTAAAACTAAGTGCAAATGACTCCATTACCCAATGGAAGGATAAGGCTACTGGTCTAATTAGCATAGTGGGTATGTTCATACTATGAATTGATAAATTGTTAACCAATTTTTACCCTTAGGTTAAAATCATCAACCCCTATGGTTTAAAACATGTTTTTTATACTTGTTGATGAGTCTTAAACTTTCTTTGAGGAAATTAAGGTATTTTAGCATAGTTTAAGGTTTTTATAAATGTTAAGTTTCCACTATGGCCAATATGAGTCTTTTCAAATCCTCCTTTTTGATTAAGTTATCAAATTCAATAGTGAAGATGTCATTTGAAGTCAAAGGTTGCCTTAAAAGTTGTTATGTTCACTTCATAGATCCATCTAACCATACATTCATTTATTTTATGTTTGTCATGCATTCCAAAGTCATTTAAATAACTTTTAGGAATAATGTGAAGAGTTACATTTAATTTTTCAAATTTTTTTTTTTTAAGAAGTGTCCTAATGTGCATGATGTTAAGAAGAATTTAGAGTATCAATTACATGTTAAAACTAGTTATTTACCTCAGTTTAGACTCCAAAGAAGAAATTTAAGACACTTGCACAAACTTAAAGAGATCAATTTCAAATAAAACATATTTAATAATTATCCTTTAAGATTATTAAGGTTAGATACACGTTTTAGATACAAGTATAGGTCTAAAAATTGTAAATTTTGCTTTAAAACCTCCATCATTCTCGTTATAAGCTAGTAAAGGCAAATTTCAAGTGTGGTGTATGGATAGAGAAGAGAGAATTGAAGCCTAAAATTTTTGATATAAGAATGGGTTTTATTAATAATCAAATCCATGACATTTTTATATAGATCCATACCCTCTCTTTTATGAACAATTGCTAAGACTAGGAGGTGGTCTAAAAAAGCTAGTCAACCCCACATGCTCAATATTTCTCCTCAAAATGGTAGTTTACAATAATTTGAAGGAATGAGAGAGATTAAAAATGATATATATCATATTTTAAGGATTGTTTCATGTTCTCCAATTTATATTTCACACATGTGGGCTTAGATTGCCAAGAAAGAACCATTTTGCATATATGCCAAAGAAGACTGTTATAGTTTCATCATTGTTTCAAAGCTTTCCAAAAGGTTTTAGTATATAAAATGGATTTTTAATTTTTCAACATATTTATACTTCATTAAATCTTATCCAATAATCTAAATTTTCTATACCAGTCCTCTAGTGGCATTAAAGCTACTAGCAAGTAGACTATATTTTGAAGCCTCCTACATAAATGAGTTTGGAAGGTTTGTCTTGAATTTTCACAATCATGTAATATTATTGAAATCATGAACAAGGTGGTAAAAAATGTAGGGATACTATTATGACATGAGAGGACCACACTTGCACCAATAAGAGGCCAAAACATAATGAAAATAGACCCATAGATCTGTAGACTTGTAGGTCTACTTTAATGAGAAATGATGTTGAAATTTATACCAAGATGAATATTTAAGACTTAATAATGGATACCATGTAGTACCTCTATGATTTTATAAGGTTCAAAGATATATAATAGGTATAATCTTATGATTCATTCTCAAGACATATCCAAAATAGCCATAGATTAAACCAAGCCTAAAAAAGTATGAGGAAGAGACTATATGTTGTAGAAGCATGATGTTTTGAAGATGATAAGGTAGGATTTATACAATAAAAAACATTATCAAGCCCTAAGATGATAATTGATGTGGAAATTGGATCCTAAAATAAAGAACATGGACAAACTATCCAATAGTCACCTACATATAGCTAAGAGGAGAAGGCTAACTGCTGAACCAAATGGAGATTGTTTACTTCATTTGAAGTAAGGAGTAAGAAAGAGATTGGATGATGTTTATTAATATGGGATAATTTACGTTAATATATATAAATAAGGAATTCACCTCACATAGTAACATCTCATTAGGAAAGCCTGGAAGGCCTAAATGAGCTTAAGATCTTCTTTTCACACATCAAACCTAAAAGCAATATCTTGATCTATGGAGGAGATTGATAGAATAAGAGGTATTAATTATTGGATAGGTATTCAGTGTGATTAGATTCTTGGTGAGTTTAATCAAAACTTTTAATGTCAATTTTTTAAAAGAGAAGTCCTAAAACCTTATAATCACACAACCAATAATAATGAATAAGAGACAAATTCAAGGTTCTCAAGGTAGAGTTGACTTTATTTAGATATTTAAAGGTTATAATCACCTAAAACAACATAAAATAAATGAAAGAAAATTTCTCAAAGAAAAAATATCACCTATAGGGGTCTCGATATTTGATGAAAACCTACATTTGCACCCCAAGGTTTAGTTAGTAGACTATGTAAGGTGTTATGGAAGAAGCAAATGGTTTAAACAAGATAACAAAAGTGATGAAATGGGTATAAGGAGTGGAATACATACCCTTAGAGGTGGACAAGTGATTAGATCATTCCTTTAAGGTCAAAACTCAAGAAACACTATCATTAGTCCTCTTATCGTAATACCCTCATCAAAGCATCACTACTTAGAGATTGAGGTCAGAAGTAAGAAAGGAATAGGGACATAAATATAACATTGAAGTGTTATTATGGTAGTTTTAGAGGTGAGAGTGGCATTGGTTTGTAGAGATTACTTATAATTGTCTATTTTGGCCTAAAATGGCCTCAGTAGTACACAAAATGCACAATGGTCACCCCAAAAGCACCTTTGTGAACTCATAATTATACGAAGTAGTTGCATGGAGTTTCATGTATGTTGGAAAGGATGAGGGACCTTGTATATTATAAACTAGTCACATTAGTTCATAGGTTGGGGGCCTAACCTTTATGAACCATCACTAATAATCTAAACCTCCCTAAACCTCTCTTAAACCCTAATAGAAGCTTGATGGAGGAGATAATGAATAAAATGCATCCAAATGCATTGAATTTTCCTATTTAATAATTGGAACATGTTGAATACTATTATAAGGTCTTGATCACATTGTCATTATGTATTATCATCTGTACAAAAGTGATAAATGCTACATTTTTATAGGTTTATAAGGAAAAATAAGGTGTAAATATGGGTGAGTGGATGAAAACCATTATGGGGGGTATATGAGTATGTTTTTCAGCCTTTAAAACCTTAAAATTAATATTTTATATCTATGAAATCACATTTATAAGTTTATATGTTGAATACAGTCTCAAAGGGCTAATGTGAAGTAAGGTGGCCATCTAGATGAGAAAGAAACAACAAGTTTGAGTTATCATAAGTTCTTAATGATAGGCCATAGGATAAAGGGATTTCACACACTTTTCTCACCTGTGAAAGGATTGTTTTTAAATGCCTATGTCCATCTAAGTGGCAAGTGTCAATCAACTAGGCCTAGTTTACTAGTTGGCCTACTTGATCAATGAAAGAGAACCTCGTGATATGCAAGCAAGAGTATGAAAGGTAAGTTTAAAATAGATATATCAGTTTAAGGAGGGTTTTTATGACTTATTCAAGAATAATTTACATCTTTAAAGTTATAGTAAAGGTGTCAAGAGTCTCCAAGGCATTTTCAAATAATCCCTAATCAAGAAAGTATCTTTAGCATAGAGAGAGTATATAGGTGTCAAGTTGAGATGTTAGAAATTGAGGAAGATGTCAAGATTCTCATATTAGATGGAGGAGTTTTTAAAAAATGTAACTCCATTGTGTTAATGTGGAATATCTCTAAAACCTCAAATATTCTCAATGAGTGCTTTCTCCTCTCATCTTCACTAACCTCATGGAGTTACTTGAAGAGAAGATTGACACATGTCTCAAGGGATTTTTTTATGATTATATTATCATTGATTAAAGAGGGTAAATAATTTCATGATGATTAAAAACTCATCATTTATCTCTCCTAAATCCACCCCCTTTTCTCTCTCTCTTCATAATTCTCTATTTATGAAACCGCTTTTAGATTTGTAATGGATTGTCCATCTGGGCATGGTGAATCCCTACCCATTTATATCCTTTGATAAATAAATAACAACTTGGTTTTACCTTCTCCATGGACTATTTGAAATATGCATTCTTAATTAGTTTTTTTTTATAAGTGATAGGTTTACTTCCTTAGTATGATTGTCCTTGTTTAGAATTCATGTTTAGTTTGAAATCCTTTCTACAAGACTCATGAATTTTTCAAATGGAGTGTCTATGGGTTTAGTGAGTTATATTTTCATTATTTTTATGTCATGATCTCTTGAATAGTCCTCCTATCTCAAGATTTCTTCACAAACCTTCATGAGAAACATTAATGTAAAGAGGCAAATTTGGATTAGTGTCATGTGTAGGTTAGTCTCTTATTTTAAGTGCAATTACAATTGGTTGGTATTGATCAATTAATATTTGGTGCATCACCTCCATTAGAGGAGGTTTACCTCATTTTTCTTAGCGAGTGTTAGAGTAATATTTGAGCCTAAGTGATTCATCAAGGGGAGCTATCCCTTTAACCTAGAGATTCAACTATCGAATAGGGTAACCAAAAACTTAAGTTGTTTCCATGTTACATAAAATTTGGAAGGATTGAACTACCTTACAAAAGGTGCAAATTTGAGTGATAACAATAAATTTAAAAAAAAAATTAAATTTGTAAACTTTAAAATTGTCATGTAGTAACTTGAACATGAATGAATATCATGCCCCCTATACTTTACTATATTTTTATTGAATTCTTTTCGATTTTTTTAAATATTAAAAAATGTAACTATAACTATTTAAAACTTACAATTTGTAACTATATGAATGATTGCACATGTATGTGATATGCCCCCATAATCTAAAAAAATTGAATCATTCTATAATTTTAAAAATTGTACAATACCATAAATTTTAAATTTTACTCATGAAGATTTGACTTCTCAAGAAAATCCCATTATTATTCCCCCTTTTGGAGATGAGATAGGTAGCTTAAAATTCAATTTTATCAAAATAAGAGTTATGCAATATGTGACATATGAAATCATGTAATAACACTTGATATTTTAGAAGTATTTTCACCATAGTTTTGAATATAACATTGAAATTGCATATGAGCACATATTAGAAAGATGTGTAATTGAGGCACATAGGTAATATGTGCATGATATGCATCATGGAATTAAAGTAAGAATATAAATTAGGATTAAATAATGATATGAATCATATCACTATAGGAACAAGTAATGATCATATAAGCAATATTATATAATTTCAAAAATAATGCATGTAATGTCACACATAAGGCCTAATTTTAATACAATGGACACACAAATGTCATATAAGCACACAAGGCCAAGGGACACACACAAAAAACATAATGATGCCATAAAATCAAGGATTTTAAGATACAAGGCCAAACATAATAATCAAATAAGTTGTAACTTATCATGTAGTAAATTAATAAAAGAAGCATTGAACAAATGAAACTAGTTTAAATCCACCATATGGATCCATGTTATTATTATAAAGTAGTATATTAATGTAACACACATATAGTATGCATTAGTATAAAATCCTTTGTATGATATTTAGCTTAACATAGTATAATGTTGTGGATTAGTACAACTTGTTGAATTATTTATGGAGAACGAAGAGAAGCCCCAAACTTAACAACGTTATTGGGTAATAATTGAATCTTGACATTGAAACCATCTAAAAGTATGTTTTGTATCACACTCAAATACCTTGTGAAAATCAATGTCTATTTTAAAATTTAAATATACTATCTATCTAACATATAATAAATAAAATATGAAACATGTAAACTTAGCAATAATTAAAAATGCTCTTTCAAGTCCTAATTTTGAAGAAAATATTTTGATTTTGTTTTTGAATTATTTTTTATGTTTTTAAATTTTTATATTATATTATATTATATTATATTATATTATATTATATATATATATATATATATATATATAATTTTTTAAATGGAATTGAAAATTAATTAAGGAGTAAGGATTTGAAAAATATAGAAAGAGGAAATGATTCAAAAAATCTTCAATAAGGTGCTAAAGCATTATATGACAAGAAGTAAGGAATTCCATGTGCCCCCAATGTATGTAAATGAGTTCTAGTAATGTAGATTGAATGATTAAGATAGATAAGAATATGCATGCTTATAATGGACAAGATAAATATATGATTATGCAAGTACAATGAAAGGTATAACATTGTAAGAATATAATAATATGAAAGTATTTATAACACATTTTCCTTGCATTGTTTGAATTGGTTTGAAAATTAAGGGGGTAAGTGCCCAAAGTGAAAAATAAATCTAAGAGCTAGAAGAATGCTTGGATAAGGGATATAAGAATTAGCAAGGAATTAAAATAAAATTAATATGTAAAAATGGAATTATGTAGATGAATAATCAAGAGATTAAATCCAATTGGTAGATTGGGAGGAATTAGAAGATTTTTTCCAACTAACAATCTCATCAAGAGGATGCACATATGTATACTAGACAACATTTTATGAAGGAATGATTTATTGTAGATAATAAGTGCCAACTTTAAATGCCTTTGAATATGAATTATTATCATACTCTATAATATAACATTGTGAGTCACTATTCATATTCTCATGTAAATATATATCATTATGTGAAATAAGAGAATATTAAAAACTTGTACCTATGGTGAAGCTTTATGAATAACCTATTGAGTTGGAACTCAAAGTTAAACTAGTTAGATATAAGCAAAGACCCATCGACCCCAAGGTTGAGCAACTCATGAGGTTAGAGCTTACCAAACTCCTTGAATTTGAGATAATATTTCCCATCAAGCATTCAACATGGGTAGATATATTTTTGCCTATTAGAAATAATAATTTGGAGATAAGACTTTGTGTGTAATTTAGAGATCTTCATAGAGTGTCACTCAAGGATCATTATCCTCTGCCCTCTATGGAGCATATTTTTCAAATGGTTTTAGGTTATCAAAGTTTTTTCTATTTTAGATGGATATTCAAGCTATATTAATATTTTAGTCAATTAATATGATTATTTTAAGACAACATTCAATACTAAATGGGGGATTTTTTTCTTATAGGAAGATGCCTTTTGATCTGTCTAATGTCATTGCCACATTTCAAAGGAACAATGCACATGGTCTTCAAAGGTTTGATCAATGAGATGCTATTGGTTTATCTAGATAATATAATAGTATTTTATAAATATGATAATGAACACATTAAACAATTGAGACATGGTTTTTAAAGATTTAGGCAGTATAGAGTATCTCTTAATCTAAATAAGTGCATCTTTGTTAGTCATGAAGGTAAGCTCTCAGGACATATTATTTCCAAGGATGGTTTAACTATTGATCCTAAGAGGAGAGAATCTATTATAGGATTATCATTTCCCTTGCATAATAAAGGTCTCCAAATTTTCTTAGGGAAGATAAATTTTTTGGGGAGGTTCATACCTAGTTTTGCATCTTTGGTGAAGCCTATCACAACTATGCTCAGGAAAAACCAAGTCTTTTCTTGGACCAAAGAGGGTAAGATTAGTTTTGAAGATATAAAAAAGCAATTTAAAAATATCCTACTCTTATAAATCCTAATTTTAATAAAGACTTAATGTTGTATTCATTTTCCAAACTTGATACTATATCATCTAGGTTGATGTAAAAGAATGATGAGGGTGTGGAGTAGCCAATTGCATTCTTTAGTCAAGGTTAAGAAGATTATGAAGTCAAGTACACCCTTGTAAAAAGAATTATTTTTTATTTTAATGGGACTAAATATGTTTATAAATATGGTTTAAAATGATAATATTCATGTTATGGTCTCTCTTCCTAGTACCAAAGAGTTTCTCTTGAGCAAAGATCTTAGTGAAAAGAGGACAGGGTGGGTTACCAAGGTAACAAAATATGATTTTGATATCAAGGTGATAAAATTGATAAGAGTAAAGGCATTTTTGAACATCTATATTTATATCTTGATGAGTCAAAAGAAGAGGATCTAGTCAATCATGATTGTTCCCAACCATCTGGTGCATCTCCTCCTCAAAGTTGGACATATGATGTAATTAAATTTCTTCAAAATGGTGAGTATCCTAATAATATAAGTAGATCACAAAATAAATATTTTAAATTGCAATCTATTCCATTTTTTCTTATGGATGGTGTACTTTTTATGAGGGATGTCAATGGTGTGTTATTGAGGTGCATTAATAATGACTAGTTTGGAGTGTTATTTGAGAAGTTTCATGATGGGACAATAGGAGGTCATTTATCTCCAAGAACCATAGCTTCCAAGATAACTAGGGATAGATATTATTGGACTAGCCTTTTAAATGACTACCATGCTTGGGTAATAAGGTGTGTATAATGTGCTTTCTTTGTAGGAAATTATAATCTTGCAACTCTGCCTTTGAAGCCTATCCAAGTTGGTCAAACTTTCATATAATGGGGTATTGATTTCATTAGAATAATAAATCCCCCATCAATTGTTGGTAATATTTGGATACTCATAGCAACTAAAAACTAATTAGTCAAATAGTAATGGCATATTATTGATCACTTCATCCAACTATTACCCTTAAGTTAATGGGTTGGTTGAACCTACTAATAAGAACCTGATTAGAATCATCAAGAGAACCTTGGAGCATAACCAAAGAGCTTGGCATGCTATATTGAAAACAACCTTATGGGTTGATATGATAACTCCCAAGAGGTCAATAGTTAATTTTCCTTTTGTGATTATCTATGGAAGGGAATCTAGGTTGTTTATCTCTGAAGAACTAACTACCTTAGAGTTAGAAAATCAACTAGAGTTGATTGAGATCACTCTAATGGAGGTGAGATTAACAAAATTAATGGAGTTTCAAGATACTAAAGATAAAGCTCATCAAGATATGGAGCATAACCAAGTAATAATGAAGAGGTCTTTTGACAAGAAGTAAACTCAAAGATCATTTTAGGAAGGTGACATAGTCTTGAAATGGGATGAAGATAAATAAAAACCAAGGAGGCATCCCAAATTTGATATCCTATGTAGTAGACCACATGTCTTCATCAAGGATAAGAAAATCAACTCTTTTAAGTTAGAAAGGATGAATGGAGAATATTTGCCTATCCCTATGAATGGGATACATTTGAAACCTTACTATTGAGAACTGAAGGTTAGTTTTATAAGTATTAAGTTAGGTGTGTGTTTCCTTTCTTGTTTTATTGTGTCCCAATAAGTGCTTTTGAAGCACATGTGTATTTCTATTTTATGTTTTGTTCTTATTGTTTTCTATCATTGTTGTGTGTTGTTAGAGGGTAGTTTAGATGTAAATATTGTACACATGTGACTCCATAACCTAATGGATAGGATCAAGCAACTATTCATGGCATAATAAGCATGCCACCCTTAGAAAATCACCATTATTGACCATTTTTAATGCAATACAAAATGGGTCAACCACCTATAGTCATAATCTTGTATAGGGGATTTTTTATAATATCATGGGGTATGTTGTAGCTCATTTGATGTCATTTAATATTCCATTATAATCTTTGATCATAGGCTATCTTAGTCCTTGTATCATTTGGTATCTTAGGGGTCATTTTAGGGTCATATATGCAAGTGAAATATTTTCATGGTGATCAAATAGTTGTAAGAATAAGTCCAAAAAAGCCTAAGTGTAAACGTAGGAAATATTTTATCTTTTAGATAAGTGTTAGTGGGCATTCTTTTTATTTTAGAGAAATTATTCCACACAAAAGTTCTAAAAAAAATAGAAGGCATAATTCTCTCAGAAGAATTATTTCCAAAATCTGGCTAAGGCATGGAGTTCTCTTAGAGAATTTATCCCGAAGGAAAAAGGCTACGTACAAATTATTTCCTACATTTTATCCAATAAAAATTGTATACTTATTGCTTTTGAGGAAAATGGCCAGTAAAAAAACTTGAAGAGTAAATTCTTTCAAAAAAACTGTCCACAAAAAAAAAGAGCTAAGTGTATTTATGTCAATAAAATTGTTTGGAATAATTTTCATAAATACCTAATTCTTTCAAATAAAATGTCCATAGAAAAAGTTCTAACAAAAAGTCCTAAACAAGCAAATTCTTTCAGGGAAACTATTTCACAATAATTTCCTTGAAGACATAATTACATTATTCATTTTTTTTTGGTAAATTTAAAGTAGTTGACTGACAATAGGATCATGAAATCAATGTGTGATTGATAAGTGGCATGAACACAATCAAGATGATACAAGATCGATAAAACATATTTAATCATGCAAATTAGGATTAGTGGTGAGCAAGGGTAACAAAAGTCTGTGAACCCTAAGTATAAATGCATAGGTGACAAGTGGCACAATCATGTGGGTCCTGACAGAAGATCAATGTATTGCATTCACTCACATCAGGTAGATGAACAAAGTGAAATGTGTCAAAATATCAATTATTCAAGCTAGTTTTTGAGAGGTCAAGGTAAATAAAGGGCATGAAGCTAAGTTTAAGCATGGTCTAGTTTAGACCATAACCAATGTTTTAAAGGATGCCACTGAGATGGACATATAGAATTTAACAATTTTATCTCTAGGACCAACTGCATGAAAGAGACCCTTCTCTCCATTATTGCACACCATGATAAACTAGTGAAGATTAGTTAGAACTATGAAAAAGATCTAACAAATTGATCTAATTATTTAAATCACATTGATGTTATAACCTAGCTCATAATAACTTAATCCTATCATTACAACCATCAGGGAAGATCAAAGAGGGAATAATGTAACTATGGAACCACTTGAAGTGACCTAGATCAATCAAAAGGTTTGAATGAGTATATTTTGTAGAGGTAGTTGTAACTATGGTTCAAATTGATTTGGGCTCATTTTATTCCTTTTTTTTGGTTCCAAAATCCCTCTTTCTTTCTCTCCTTTTCTATAAATATAGCCTTTGATATATTTTTGATCATCCCGTAGGTTTGTACAACTAGACTACCAAAATTTGTATTTTGTACCTATTAGAGTAATGAATAAAGAATTTTGTAGTTGTTTACTAATATATTCTTAGTGTTTTACATTTATTTGGTATGCAAAAGTGGTTATTATATTCCATTTTTAGGTCTAGGTTCAGCTTAAGTTGTAAAAAACTTTCTTTTAGGTCATCTAGAATGTCTTAACATTGTTGTCTCAAGTGTAAAATGGATAATTAACTGTAAGTGCTTTCAATCAAGCCTTTCTCTTATTACCTTCTATCCTAAGCTCATCAAATTGACCTCTAAGTGAAACACTATTACATGGAAATCATTGTAGACATTGGATTAGTTATATTCATGGTTTATTAGTGTGTTAATGAGTCAATCTTGAGAGTAGATCTTTGAATATTCAGTGCATCACCTCCTTTAGAATAGGTTTAATTCATGCATTATTTAACTCTTTTCCCCATACATAATCAATCTATATAGATAAAAGCATTTCAAGATATATTTAGGGAGATAGCCTTTAAACCTATAGGATCATTTCCAATATAGGTACACCCACATACCTATAAATGTTCTAATATTGTCCAAATCTGGAATAAGCATAAACAAATTCTTCTAGGGTACAAGATTTCGTGACAATAAAACCCACTGAGGCCATGTGATCAACATCTTTATTTTGTTTTTTTGGTATTGCTTTAATGTTTAAAGCAATAAAATAGTCGAAAAGGCCCCAAACCCTATGTTTGTAAGATCTCAACAAGTTATTCTTAGTTGCAATTTTTTATCTTACTTGATGAATGATTAGTGAACTATCACCAAATAATTTTAGTGATTGAATTACCCTTTCCTTTGCCAATTAGAGACCTCAAATCAATTATTCATATTTTTCCACATTGTTAGTGCAACTAAACTAAACTCTAAAGGAATATAAATAACTCTCCTTTTGGGGAGAAACCTAAATAATACCAACACCTACACCATTCATTCTCTTTGAGCCAAAAAAGTATAGTTGCCACATTCCTTTATGATCCTCAATTGGTTTCATAAGATTTGGGATGATTTCACCATCTTAATGAATTCCATACATACCCAACCCTATTTCCTTGACATAGTCATATGGGTCAAACTAGAGAGTTGACCCCCATTCATCAAGGTGAGTGTCTAGGATTTATTCCATGGGTGTTGAAACTTTATGGTCAAGTTCCTCCTTTTGGTATTGCAATGTGCAATTCATATCCATAGGGATAAGAGTGTATGGTTCAATATAGCCTTTAGTAATTGGATAAAATATTATGGTCACTCTAGTCCCATATCTTATCCTAAGCAACATATGCACCAAATTAGTAGAGAGGTACCCTCTTATTTTTATAGTGAAGTCTTGGGAAAGGTAGATACCAAAATATGGGGGAGTTCAATAACAAATATGCCTTGGGATACGGATAAGTTTGGACATACATGAATAGTGAGGTTTAGACCTTTTATAAACCCAACCATTTAAACAATAGTTACATCTAATTGAACCACATCTTTTGTGATGGGTGTGTATTTAATACCCAATGTATATGCTATTTTCTTAGGCTTAAGAAAACCACTAGCCTTAGAGTTTATCATATAATTATGGACAAGATATTTTCTAACAAGGATTACCATTTTTACTCACTTTTATGTTCATTTTAGGTTGACACAAGTTAACCACATTAGTAGGTCCTTTAATTGAGACCTTCTCTATTAGTTAGATGTTTTTTAGAGATTCTTAAAGAAAATTCCTCTATGTTGGGATTGATAGTTCTTCCCATATGTTAACATTAAATTTAGTCCTTTTAATTTTCTCTACAATAATAAAAAGAATGATACCAACCTTTATGAGAGCTATATCTTCTTTTACATAATTTGGGGTCATTAATTTTGACTTTAGCTGACACATCAGCACATTGGGTAAATTTTGAATTGTGTTGCTTTTTGCAACCACTTTTACAACTTTATAAGTTATAACCTGATCAACCTTGGGGATTTGATCACCTTCTATTGATCTCTTCTTAGAGTGTGTATTTACTACCCCTAAAATACCACCATTGGTTAGTGCTACCTCCTAGTTTACACTGCAAAAATCCTCCTCTTTCTAGTTCAAAAGAGTGGTATCATTTTGAGCAGGCACCTATACCTATTATTGCTAAGTAGTAATTTCCTCTTGTTACCCTTGGGGGTTTGATATGCTTTGTACCATCAAGACTTTATTGATGACACCATGAGGGTAAGTATTTTGATTATGTGGTTAGGTACAAGGATAACACCACTCATATTCTTAACCCAAGTTATTCTAAATAGGAATGATGGCCTTATAATTACTTGGGTCAGGTATATCATGAATATTTTGGGGCTTTGATTACATGATTTAGCTTTGGAGTTATGAATTACCTTGGTATGAATTTTTATTGGGTTGATATGCCTAGTTAGTTGGTTGATAAAGCCTATAATTTTGGGATTGTTGCCTTTTCATAGCTACCAACTCATTGCTAGATCATTTAAGTAATGCCTTTACTTCATACAAATAATCAAAAGGGATAAAACATAAAGCTAGCTGATTACTTATCATGGGAATTGGGGATACAATAGGTTGAGTGGTAGGTAATTATAGGAATAATGCCATTCAAAGCTAAGGAGTAGTTTTCCCTACTTGAATGAGGCAATTTTTATCTCTTATTGCAATGTCTCAAGAAATGGGGAGTGTGGTACCACCCATAAACTATATTATGATAAATATATCACTATTTAAAGATCTCAAATAATACAAGAAAGCATTGTTTAGGGTTAGCTTGAGCAACACTAGGATTTTATTCCACATCTTTTGAAAGAAGAAATTAAAATTACTCATGAAATCATGAGGATCCCATTTAATAGTGATTAGTTGTTCAACTAGTGAAAGGTGGTCACTCTCATCCTTAAACTATATGCATAAGGTAGACCCTCTATCATCCCAAAAATAGATGGAATTGGGAAGTAGACTTGTATATCATTTTAAGGCTTTACCGTTAAATGATGAGGCAAGAAGTCTAATACCAACATTTTTCTTGTGTTATGTTATGAACTGAATAGATGTTGGCAACTTCTTGAATGTGTTTGATGAGTGTAGTGGAATTTTCACCAGTAAAATATGGAAGGATTTTTAGAATTGAGGTGGGTATATCATCATATTGGGCCAACATAAGTGGGCTACCTCCATTGAATAATACAAAATTCTGATTTCTCTGGGCCATAGTGGGAAGTATGAAACAAATGTGGTTATTTATTGGAGATGCAAATATATTTATAAGATATACACCAGTGTTAGGTAAAATTGATCTTGATTTATTTTTATATAAAAAAGATAATTTATGCTTGTCAGTCCTCTAACCTTTAGTAGATAATCTTGTCTATATCTTTGGCATATATAAACATGAATTCCCTAAATTCTTAAGCCAATGGATTCACCATGTGCTCTTATAATTTGTAAAAATTTCACACAATGATTGCTAATAATAGCATCAATTTCTTATCTATGATCTTTGCATCCCACCGAGCATGCCATAAACCATTATCAATTAGATTTTGTACCCATCTTATTTTTTAAGAGTATGAGTTGTAGTACATGGAAAATCTAATGATAGAATGGGATCACCTCCAAACCATGAGACCTTGGCAAATTGAGGTGAACCTCTAGAGAATATTGACTTTCTTTCACTAAGTTTAGTGCAACTGATATATGACTAGTTCACTTCAAACTACAACTATTTTAGTGATCTTACTCCTAACTAGGGTTTTAACTTGTGAGGAAAAGACTTTAGGAGTTTTAAAACTTAAAAATGGTGATGCACCAAAGGGTTCTAGTGGAAATTAATGCTTTCTTTAATTGAACACATTTGAATAATAATATATATTGAAATCTCTTGAAGCACAATCTTATATGAATATGAAACCAAAGGTAATATTGGGCATTTATCAAAAAAGGAACAAAGCTCTTTATTTTTCCTCAACAAGTTTTCAAAAGGGAAAAATGAATACCACAAATGAATATATATGACTAAAACCAAATTTATATCATTCAAAAATGTAATAAAAATCCATACATATAGAATGATAATACCAGATAAGGAAGGTAAGAATTTAGTATATTAGTATTCTCCAGGTTATAACATGTAGATAAACTTCTCAAAAGTAGAAAAAATCATCTATCAAGAAAAATATCCATGGGATATGTAAGAAACCCATGTTTATACAAAAAATCACTCCCTTGAGAGAAAAGAAGTCAAAAAAACCTTACACTCAGTTTTAGAGTAAGAAATCACAGAATCTCCATACAAATGTCATCATTTCTAGCTTGAAAAGTCATCTTTGGTGGAGTAAAAGGAGGAAAATAACTTTGCAATGGTTGGGTGCTTTTCCAAGTGTTGAAAATGTTGTTGGATTATTTTTGTTGAACCATCTCTCCTATAGTTTAGTTGAATAAATATGTCCACAAGAAATAGGATGCCAAAATAAACTCTTCACTTGCTCAAAAATTAAATGCCTTTTAACATTTGGATATTTTAAAACTACACTTGAAAAACCTAACTTAGAATTTTTAGTTGAGACTTTTACAATGTTTAAGTCATTCAACTTAACAAAAAGGGTTGTGAAAATTATAATGTGAGCTTTAAAGCCATTCAACTTGTCAAAAAATAAAAGTAAAAAATAAAAGTTGCACTTTTTCAATCAAAGCTTAACATAAATATAATTGAAAATTACAAGTAGTTCTTTTTCAAATTAATGTTAAGAGTTGTCAAAATGATAGTTGAAATTTGCAACTTGTAACTTTACAATGTATCTTACAAAATTTATAGTTTACAAAATGTATTTTCTCAAATAATTAAATAATCAATCCATAATAGTGACTTCTGAGGATTTTTTGTCCGTTTTCACTTGTATCTTCTTGATATAAGTGTTGAAGCTGCTAAATATATTATATAGGCACTCTTAGTTAGGACCAACTATGTAAAGATTACTAATGTCACATTTTGAAGTTAACTTAGATAACTCTTTAAAAGAGGCTCTATAGACTAAGATATCTTTGAGCATTTTTTTTGGATCAATGAGTTCATGGAAAACACCTACTCGAATAATTGAAGTGTTTTCCTTTTGAATTTCATCCTCTACTCTTAGCTGATCTTCAATCATAGCAATAACCTATTTGACCTCACTTTCTTGTATAGTTTGTATGATTGGATCAATCCCTTCATTAAAACTGAGTGTGTCTATGGTGATGTCCTTATTATGTTAATTTATAACACTTTCATCAGCATATCCACTAGATACAACTTCTTATTTTGATTCAGAAAGGATAGGCTCCTTCTCTAGGATAGGTATAGTAGATCTCCAAAAGTATTAAATAAGATGAAAAGATCCAATGGTTGTGCCATAAATACTTGATTTTTATCTTGAGGTTGCTCTTCTTGAATCACCTTCACCTCCTCTTTCTACTACACTATTTCTTGAATGGTTTCCCATGAAGGAAAGGATTTGAGCTTCTGAGGAGGAAGGGGTAAAGGCTAAACCTCTGGTATTGAATATATTATGGCTTGGGGCATGATTGGGATATTTTATTTCTAAGATGGACTAAGAATCTAAGGATATAGATATGTGGAAGTAAGAGGTATTGATCTCTAAGACTAAGATTGCTTATCTAATAGCTCTTGGTTGTAGGCTGATATCTCTTCAAAAATCATTTGGCTTGCTCTCTTCATTTATTCTATCTCATCATGAAAATTTAGAGAGTTTTATAAGGGTGGTTGATCTTAGAATTGGTAAGGCTCACATGGATGAGGATGAGATGCATATGGATTATGGTTATATGACTAATATGAGATTTCATATTGTTGATAAGGATCTGTATACTCTTCATATGGATGATATGGGTCATGGGAGGGATGATATGGGTCATGAGGATATACTATAAATGCTAAAAGGGAGAAGAATGATGAAATTCTTCTTTTTATACTTCCATAGCATATAATATCATGAAGATAACTCAAATTATGAATAAGAATGTACCTTTTACCTTGAGATAAGGGCCATAGGAGTACTAAAAATTAGTTCTAAAGATGATGTGCTATAAGTTTATACACCAATATCTAAATTTGTGTCCCATCAAGCATGCTAGAACTGTTAGCTATCCACATAGCACCCAATAGAGGTTGGATTGCTCAAGTCTAACCCATACCTAGATTAACATGGGAATGATATAAGGCTATAAGATGCCTATATCTAGATCATACCTCAATGGTTTTTTTATGAGCATAGTTCATCAAATATGATAGTTTGGACCTCTTTTTTTAAGACCTAAACAAGCTGGGGTGAAAAGAGTTAAGAGATTTCATAAAATAAAACCTATTATAACATATGGTGATGCACCAAATGTTCAAATATCCACTATCAATAATGAACTCATCAGCACACTAATAGACTATGAAAATAACTAATGTAATGTTTATTATAGTTTTCAAGCATAACCACTTCACCTAAAAGTCAACTTTATGGACTTAAGCTAGAGGTAAATGAGGGTAATGTCTAATTGAAAACTCTTACAGTCAAGAATCCAATCTATACCTAAGACATCAACATTAAGATATGATATATGACCTATAATGAAAGTTTATTAGCACTTAGGTTAAACCTAGACTTACAAAGGGAAGATGAAAACCACTTTTTCATATCAAAGAAATATAAAAAACTAAGCACAAATTATTAAACTACTAAAAATGTTCTATTCATTACTCCAAGAGGTGCAAAACACAATTTTTGGTAGAGTCTAGTCATACTAGCCTGAGGGATGTTCAATAATAGCTTAAAGGCCATATTTATAGAATAAAGGGGAGAAAGAGGGATTTGGTACTTAAAAAAGGAATCCAAATGATAATAACTCCATTTTAACTATAGTTATAACTACCTCTACATTTATGCTAATTCAAACTTCTTGATTAATCTAGGTTACTTCAAATAGCTACACCATTACATTATTCCTTCAATGCTCTTCTTTATGGTTTCAATGATAGGATCAAGTTATTCCAAGCTGGGTTTGAAAATTAATGTAATTACAATAATTAGATCAATCTATTAGAGTTTTGTCATGGTGCTAACTTCTATTTATTGGTTTGTAATGGCATGCAAGAGTAGAGAGAAGGGTCACTTCTATGTAGCTGGATCTAGCAATGAAGCCATTGAATTCTATGTGTCCACCTTCATTTTCCATTCCATTTGCCACTTATTACTCATTATGAGGACCAAATCCTCATATATATGCCATGAATGGTAGTTATTACCTAATATATTGATGATGGATCCACATTGATAGATGAGAGCCTTTGAATTAATCATATACCTGATCTATTTCCATATATGGATCATAGGTCCATTCTATAGATGGAAAATCAATCTAAGATTATTGGCTTTCCTATAATCTTTTTGTCAATGCAGACCTATAGATTGAATATCTCCTTTCTTGACCAAAATAGGTCCAAATAGGCCTATTTTATCCTTATAGAATCTTAATGGCGTCATTTTATCCCAAAATATCTACTCTTGGTCAAAACTGGATCATGTTTGAGTTTGGTTCCATTTATACTTGTTTTTCTTGGTCAAAAAATATCCCTTCAACCTCTATCAAAAGTGTCATGGGCCTACATTTATTTATTTATCCATTTATCATGAATCAAATCATTGACTCATTGACCTTTGCTCACACTATTTGATCTTAATAGATATGAGCCTTTGGATTTGTCCTTGACTTGTCAACTCTATCTGAGTTGGTGCCACTTGACAACCCTACATTTACACTCAATATCCATTAAATTTTTGACTTGATTACATGCCATTATATTTGAATTCATAATTGAACACAAGCCATTGATATCTTAGGGCCTATTAACCTATCAGACCCTACTCACCATTAGATCTTTTATATGATTGAAAGTCGATCATTGATCCTACTTTTTGAATCCAAATAGCTATTCTATGGGGCTTAAAATTGATTTCTTCATTCTTGTATTTGAAATATGCATGAATGTATTTTATGTTTATGCAACCATCACTAAGATATTTGAAGACCAATAGTTATTTGTTATGACTTAAATTTAATGTCTACAGACCTGTCAATTGATATTCATGAGAACATTAATGATGTTTATGTGACTATCAATCATTGGCCACAAATAGATGACTTCTATGTTTTAATTTGACATTTATGTGAATGTCAATGATGTCCATGCACCTATCATTACATATTTGAATTTTAATGGTTACTTGACGTGGCCTAAAATTGACACTTGTGTAAACATTAATATCTAATTCCCATGATTTTTTCTTACAACAAATAATTATTTCAGACATTGTGTTTTGGACCTTTTCCCACAGACCTTTTGTCTTTATATTTTGTGTCCTTAGTAAAACTATTGTAGGCTTTTCTCCTAAAATAATTTTGTCTACAAAAACTTCATCTTGGATAAAATGTCTAAAATAAAATAGACTTAGCTTTTATTGTGAACAATTTTCTCAAAAGAATTTGGTCTTCAGGAAAATTATTGCAAAAAATTTTCCCCAAAACAAAAAAAACTTAAATTTTGCCTCAGATAAAATGTCCGAAAGAACTAGGTCCTTGATTTTGCCTTAGACAAAATGTTTAAAAGAAAATTTGCCTTCAGGAATTTTATTTTAGACAAAATGTTTGAAAGAATTCCAAAAATTTAGTCAAAAATGAAAAAGTCTACAAGAATTGAACTTATCCAAATAAAAGATTGAAACAATATGCCAAGTAAGGACTTAGACAAAAAAAGGTTTTTTCACATAGCCTTTTTAAATCTTGTAGGCTCTTCTAAACTTGTTCTTGGACCTTGAATTCTCAAATGACTTTCAAATGATTGTGTAACCTATCCTTAACCTTTGATCTACTTGATTTAACCATGAAATTTGTTTAAGAACACTTCATTTTCCATTCTAGAATTATCTCTAAGCCATTTGATCTTTCTTCAATTGGGATCCTATTAGGCTTCTCTCTAGGACTAGGCAAAGCTTGGTATGTGGGCCAAAATGGCCAACATTTTTGGTGACTCACAGGGATTGACTAGCCTATTAGTTAAAAGAACTCACTAGATTCTATTGGCAAATAGACTCTTTTGGGTTTTGAGACACCTCTTATAACAAGACTGAAATGAAACTAAAACCAAACTAGAAAACAATGATAACTAATATAAGGAAAATAGGAAAATAATGAAAGGTAAGTATATTTCTACTTGTGTTACTCGCTTATTGACATAAAAAATACCTACTAACCTAAAATGAGAAGCTTTATTCTAGGGTCAAATGGAAAGCTATCTGATGCACCATATATATTTAAAACATATTTACCATCTCTTGATAGCTTTATTTTGTAGCTAAGATAAATTATATGCTCATGTCTTCTTGATGATGTACCTGGGATTCCAACCTCCATTCTTAGGTATGTTGATTGAAGGTATGGATCAAAGACTAAATCATCATGTTCCCAGATCTATGTACTTTTCAAGAACATCTTTAATTCTTATTCATTTATAAACTATTGATCATGATCATGTAGACCAGCTTATTATATATCCTTTGTTATATCTTCAAGACTATCCTCTAAGAGATATGGATCTGATCTTGTGATTTCTTGAGGCCATTTGTGTTCATACCCCACTTCCAAAAGTAGAAAAATATCTAAAATTCAAGAGAAAAGTTGATAACCATGCTTGAGATGTTAAAACATGTTATCTTCTAAGAAAATAAATGCTTATTTCTTTATGAAAGCACTTATTTCAACTTGTATTAAACCACATTCAAGTAAATAATAACTTGAATGAAAGATGTCAAACAAATCTAAAGACTTGTTCTCATGGATTTGAAGTATATTTGGAATTTATTCATTGTGATCATAAGGTTGAAAATTATCTTTAACTTCTTGTGATGATTGGTACTTGTTTTATATCAAATTTTCAAGCTCTTTTTATTCAGGAAGGATGACAACCATTGTTGGATCAATGAGTTCATGGAAAACACCTACTGCTTGAACAATTGAAGTGTTTTCCTCTTGAATTTTATCCTCTACTCTCACCTGCTCTTCAATCACAATAACCTCTTTGATCCCACTTTATTTTTACAACTTATATTATTGGATCAATCCCTTCATTGATACTGAGTGTGTATATGATGATGTCCTCATTATGTTCATGCAAAACTCTTTCATCTCCATCTCCATCAGTTACAACTTCTTTTTCTTTAGAAAAGATAGGCTTCTTTTCTAGGATAGGCATAATAAGTACCTATAAGTATTTAATAAGATGAGACAGATCCAATGGTTGTGCCATCAATACCTAATTTTTCTCTTAAGGTTAATCTTCTTAAATCACCTTCACTTCCTCTTTATACTACACTATTTCTTGAATGGCTTTCCATGAAGGAAAGGATTTGGGATTTTGAGGAGGAAGGGGTGAAGGCTAAACCCTTGATATTGAATGTATTTCAACTTGAGGCATGATTGGGATATTTTATTGCTAATATAGACTTGGAATCTAAGGATATTGATATGGGGTAGAAAGAGGTATTGATCTATGAGACTGAAATTGATTATCTAATAGATCTTGTTTGTAGGTTGCTATCTCTTCAGTAATCCTTTAGTTTCCCCTCTTCATTTCCTCTATCTTATCATGAAAATTTAGAGTTTTGGAAGGGTAGTTGATCTTGGAATGGGTAAGGCTCATATAGAGGAGGATGAGATGCATATGAATTGTGGTTATAGGACTGGTATGATATTTCATACTACTAATAAGGCTATGTATACTCTTCATATAGCTGATAGGGATCATTGGAGGGTTGATATGGGTCATGAGGATCATACTAGAAATGTTGAAAGGGAGAATAATGATGAAATTATTCTTTATAGGCTATCATAGCCTAGAATATCTTGAAGACAACTCAAATTGTGAACAATAATGTACCTTTTACCTTGAGGTAAGGGCCACAAGAGTAATAAAAACTAGTTCTAAATATGATGTGTTAAAAAATTGTATTCCAATAGTTAAATTCATGTCCCACAAGGTATGCTATAACTATTAACTATCTAAATAACACCCAATAGAGGTCATATTTGTTAAGTCTAACCCATACTTGGACTAACATGGGAACGATCTAAGGTTATGTGATGCCTATATCTATATTAGACCTCTAGGGTTTTTTATGAGGCTAATTCTTTAGATATGATATTTTGGACCTCTCTTTTTAAGACCTAAATAAGTTGGGGTGAAAAGAGTTAAGAGATTGCATAAAACCTATTCTAACATATGGTGATGCACCAAAAGTTCAAAGATCCACTCTCAAGAATGAACTCATCATCACACTAATAAACTATGACAATAACTAACATAATTTTTAATATGGTTTCCAAAAAATAGTACTTGATGTAGAGGTTAATTTGATTGACTTAGACTAGAAGGCAATGAGGGTAAGGCCTGATTGAAAGCTCTTAAAATCAATAATCCACTCTATATCTGAGACATCAACATTAAGACACGCTAGATGACTTGTAAGGAAAGTTTATTAGAAATTGGGTTGAACTTTGACCTACAAAGGGAAAATTAATATCACTTTTTCATATCAAACAAATATAAAACAATAAGCACATATTATTAAACAGCTATAAAATGATTTATTCATTACTCTAAAAGGTGCAGAATATAATTTTTGGTAGAGTCTAGTCATACCATCCTAAGGGATGTTCAATAATAGATGAAATTCCATATTTATATAAGAAAGGGAAGCAAGAAAGAGGGATTTGGTGATGAAAAAAGGAATCAAAATGAGCACAACTCCATTTTAACTACAATTACAATTGCTTCTACATTTATGCTCATTCAAGCTTATTGATTGATCCAAGTCACTTCAAATAGTCACATCATTACATTATTCCTTCATTGATCTTCTTTATGGTTGTAATAGTGGGATCAAGTTTTTCTAAGATGGGTTATAGAATCAATGTAGCTACACCAATAATATCAATCTATTATAGTTTTACCATGGTGTTAACCTTTCTTTACTAGTTTGTCATGGCGTGAAAGAGTGGAGAGAAGTGTTACTTTCATGAAGTTGGCTCTATAAATGAAGCTATTGAATTCTACATATCTTCCTTCATTTTTCATGCCATCTACCACTTGTTACTCATTATGAGGACCAAATCTTGATATCTCAAAACTAATAGAGCCATGACATGAACGGTAGTTAGTACCTAATTTGTCGATGATGAAGCCACATTGATAGATAAGACCCTTTGCATTAATCACATACCTACTCTATTTTCATATCTGGATCATAGGTCCATTCTATAGATGGAAAATCAATCTAAGATTATTAGTTTTTTATAGTTTTTACATCGATGCAGACTTATAGATGACATAGCCATTTTCTTGACCCAAATAGGTCCAAATAGGCCTATTTTATCCCTATAAAGTCTTAATGGCACTGTTCAATCCCAAAATATCTACTCTTAGTCCAATCTAGATCATGCTCAAGCTCGATTCTATTCATACTTACTCATTTTGGTTGAAAATTGTCCCTTTAACCTCCATCAAAAGTGTCTTAGGCTTTCCTTTATTTATTTGTCTATTGACCATGACTCAGATAATTGAATTATTTTCCTTTGCTCACATAATTTGATCTCCATAGTATGAGTTAATGTGATCCCTTGGATCTTTCCTTGACTTGTTAACTCTATCTGAGTTGGTGTCACTTGGTAGCCCCATATTTACACTCAAGATCCACTAAATTTTTGACTTGCTCATGTGATGTAGATATAAATCTATGATTTAACATGAGCCATTGATCTACTTAGGCCTATTAACCTATCAGTTATCGCTCACCATTATATCTTCTACATGATTGAATGTCAATCATTGATCTTACTTTTAGAATCCAAATGGCTATTCTAGAGGGCTTAAAATTGGCATCTACATTCTTGCATTTGACATATATGTGAACATATTTGACATCTATATGACCATCATTGAGATATTTGAAAACCAATGGTCATTTTTTATGAATTAAATTTGATTTTTATGCACCCATCAATTGACATCCATAGGAATGTCAATGACATCTATGTGATTGTCAATATTTGGACCCAATATATGACTATTGAGCTTTACTTTGATGTTTTCATGAATGTCAATGATGTCTACATGCCCATCAACACATATTTTAATTTCAATGGTTACTTAATGTGGCCTAAAATTAACACTTATGTGATCATCAACCTTTGCTTCACATGGATTTTTCCTGCAACAAATAATTCTTTTAGAATTTGTGTTTTGGATATTTTCCCATGGACCTTTTATCTTCATATTTTATGTCCTCAAGAAAATTATTGTGGGATTTTCTCTGAAAAGAATTTTGTCTATTAAAAACTTGTCTTAGACAAAATTCCCAAAAGAAAACAAACTTAGCTTTTGCTATGAACAATTTTCCTAAAAGAATTTGGTCTTTAGGGAGATTGTCATGAAACAATTTCCCCAAAATAAAACATACTTAGCTTTTACCTTAGATAAAATGTCTAAAAGAATTAGGTCCTTGCTTTTACCTTAGACAAAATGTTTGAAATAAAAAATGCCTTCAGGAATTTTGTTTCAGACAAAATGTCCAAAAGAATTCCCAACACTTCGTCAAAAATGAAAAAGTCTACAAGAATTGAACTTAAACAAATAAAATCCCAAAACAATATGCCAAGTAAGGACTTAGTCAATAAAAGATTTTGGCACTTAGAATTTTTAAAGCTTGTAGGATCTTCTAAACTTGAGTTTGGACCTTGAATGCTCAAATTACTTTCTAATGCTTGTGAAACTTATTCCTGACCTTTTATCTACTTGGTTTCATCTTGAAACCTATTAGGAACCCTCCATTGTCAATCTAGACCTGTCTCTAAGCCATTTGATCTTTCTTCAATTGGGACCCTACTAAGCTTCTCTCTAGGTCTAGGTGAATCTTGGTATGTGGGAAAAAATAACTAATAGATTACTAATGTCACATTCTATAGTTACCTCAGAGAACTCTCTAGAAGAGGCTCTATAGACTTGGATATATGTGCCCATTTGATCAAGTGTATTATGATAATTGATGAACCAGTGGATGGAACCCAAATTAAAATTTGTATCATGTGTTGACTCCTTTTTTATTACCTCCTTGAATTTTTCCTGGACATCCTAAATAGGTAAAGGCTTATCTTGGTAATCTGATACCTAACATGACAATTTATAAATTGAATCTTCAATGTCATACATTGCATCTATGGCCTTGTCACATGTTCTCTTGGCCTTATCAATATTTTCATTGAGTATTCTTATTTTTAATTTGTATACCATTTTCATCTCATCATGTTCCAAATTTTTTTATTATCTTTTCAAAAATGAGCTTGTCACTCTCTATCTAGTCAATGACTTACAATTTAGGAAAGTAGAGGTTTAGCCTTTCAACTTCATCTTCATATTTACTTATCTCTACCTTCAAAGATTCTAGGTCATATTTTAATGTCTTTTAATATTCCATGGTCAACCCTATCATCTTGTTCCTTTTCATGATTAGTTCTTTAGCCCAATATTTCATAGCTCTACCCATTGTACCAATTTCTATCATTGCATCAAATGTTTCTTTATTAGGGAACTGAGAGAGAGAGATTGAGTTGGCTAAACTAATTCAAGTTAATTTGTTGGGTTTATAACTTTCCTTAGGTCAATTACCAACTACTCAACCTTATTCTTTAACTCATCTTTAGTGACCTTGTCACTATACCTTTTCTCAAAGAGATAACTTATGCTTGACTAAACATCATATTTTAGTCCCTCTCTTGTTAGGTGACCAAGTTATACTTTGGATAGATGATAATCCCCCATTGCTAAATTTTTTTTATAGGTGGGGGAACTACTATATCCACATATTTTTTCCCTATTGCATCATATGAGATTTTGGAGATGGTCTTGGGATCTCTCTTTGGTCATTTGGATGCTTCTAATAGACCAAAATCCAAGGTATTGGGAGATATCATTTATTTGATTTTCTTTGACACTTATTATGCCAACCAACTGGAAGTGGATACCAATGAATCCTATGTTATTCTAATGGCCACTATTACCTATGACTTTACAACTAAAGTTATTATGCTAGAAGTTACTATAATAAGTGTCATATATATATATATATATATATATATATATATATATATATCACTAACATTATCATTGAGTCCTTGATTGATGATTTTGTTGTATGTTCCCCATTTGTGGGTTGAGTAGCCATAGTTGTGTTAGTGGCCATCTCTATTTCCATCTCCTTTATTGGGTTTTGAGTTAATGTTAGAGTGGAAGAAGGAAAAAATATGTGGATGGGTGGAGGGGATATGCTTACAAGGGGAGTGGAAGATGGAAATAACATAGGTAGAGAGGTAGGCATGTGTGGTTGGAATAAGGGAACCTATGGAAGGGTGGTGTCTAAGGTAGCAAAAGAATTTATCAATGTAGTGGGAATGGCTAAAGTATAAATAATGGGAGGTATGGTGGAAGATGAAGATAGATTTGTATCCATCCCAATGGTTATGGTGGATAGTGGAACTGTAATCAGAATGACTAAGTTCATATCCATGTACTAATAGGTAGTGTTGGTGATTAGTGGGGTGGTACTATATGTATGGGATGAGTTAGAAGAGATTGTGGAAGAGGGAGGTTAAGGTGGAGTTGGAATAACCAACTACATTGATTGGTTCAATGCCAAGGTAATTACTTGCACTTGTTGGGTAGATGAAGGAGCAATTACTTACACTATTGGGTTGGTAGAAATAGAAGTAATTACTTGTGATAGTTGAAAAGTATATATAGGAGGGGTTATAGTAATTATGCCCCCTATGGAGAATGGTATTGTTTGGTCCATTGTTTATGTTTTTAGCACTTGGGTGATGGAAGAATCCCTTCTTACCTTATACTTTTATGTCCATTTATGCAAGATAAATGACCCTATTACCTAATCTTTTGGAGTAACACTACTAGAAACTTCTTCTACTATTGCCTCTACACCATATCCTTTACCTTCCTAAGTCCATCTATGATATTTAGCATCTCTTTAGTTATTTTAACCCCCTTGATTTTTAACCAATTTAAATTTATATTAATAACTGGCATGGTTGTATCTAATAAGGAGAATGATTCAAGTGTATAACACCTGACTTGAGGAAGAGGTTAGAGGTAGATTTGATTATCATAATATACCCTATCTATTGGATGTTTCTCATCTTCTAAATCTTTTGGAATTGGTGCCATATCATAGGTATTATTTTGTTCTAAGGTCATTCTAGAATAATATCTTAACTTAACCTCTTCCTTATCCTACATATCTTCCCAATAATCATCATAAAAGGTAATGTGGGAATATAAATAACACAATAAACTAGTAATGTAACCAGCCACATCATAGAAGGGCCTAACATCAAGATCTCTCAAGGTTGTTTGGGTCATCTCTTCATCCACAAATTTGGCCTTAGATAGAGAAGGTTAGGTGTATCTTCCTATATTGATAGGGAAGTGTATGCCTGTCTTGTGCTTTCTTGATAAGAACTTGTGGGTTTTCACTAGTTGTCATACTAGTTACATTAAGGACCACTTGTTATTGACATATCTAAGAAGGGTGAAAGTATACCCATTGAAACCACCTAATTTGATGTATAAATATGTGGGGAACTAGATAAAGTATGATCCCTAATTTTTAATTTCTATAATTGAAACATCAAAAAACCTTGTTCTTCTTAGATCTTGTTTAAACATGGTTATGATGTAGTAGAGGAAAACATCATTAACTATTTTGGATTACTAGTTATTCCCCTCAAAAGAGAGATCAAGATAGTAGTTATAAACTTTGTTGATTAGATATGGCACTATATTTATTCTTGGGAATACCCTCCTTCTTGCTAGAACATAGACAAGGTAAGAGGTCATGTAATTTTTTTTAGTGGTTTAAACCTCCATCAACTATCTATGAATATAATCACTTATTAATTAGGCCCAATGAATGAATTACTTGTTCTATTACATTACCTAGATATATTGGTACATCTAATCATGGTAGTTATTTGCATTATGGCTCCCTGCAACTCTATGTAAGAGTATAATGATATCTCCTACCTCATCTTTGAAGTCTATCATAGCTAAGGTCTTAGGCATTCTTGTATTTGAATACTTAGGGGTATTTAGTTATTTATAATCCATAAATAGGCTGATCTATTATCTAATAAAACTTCTTAGAGGAATCAAGAGTAATGTCTATGTAGCTTTCAAATTATGAGATCATGAATGTAGTATCAATAAAATTGGGATCTAGTCTCATAACTTTCTATTCTTTATGATTTAGTACTTATCTCTTCTTTGCATCATAATTCTTAGCCATGGTGAGCAAAAACTTAGGGGTTTACACTAAGATTGGAAACGTTGCATTCCAGGGTGAACCATTGTAATAAATGATATGAATCCAATTATTTTTGAATTCTACATTGACTCTAATCCAACATTTTGCTAGGTCTGTGTGATCTAGGTCTGTGTTAGTTATCTCATTGATGTAATAATCTAAGTTGTAAGGGACACTAGGTCCTTTTGAATTTAAGTTCATCTCTTTTATAGACATATATACTAGGAAAATAGGTGCAAAAAAACAACTATAGATCTAGTCAAGATTTGGGATTATAATTATAGGTTATTTTCCCACTTTGAACTTGGTGGGGTTTAGTTAGGATTTTTTAAGGTTATTTATTTGATAGGAAAATGGAGTGAAATAATAGCTATAATGTCTAACCAAATGGTCTAGTGGGGTTTTAACTTGTAATTTCATTTGTAAAACCTAACCAAAGTTCAGATGGGGTTATGGGTTGCAATTACACAATAGAAATTTGAGGGGAACGCAGGGTGATAAAAAAAGGGTATCCCCTCCTGTATTTAAGTGGGGATTTTAGGTGTTTCTTTAGTTAAAACTTTTATGGGCTTTCAATTTGAAAAGGCATGAGGAATTTCCACCTAGATTTGAATGAAGATATTTTAGGAAAACTATAAGGTAAAGTAATAGGCACTCCGACAAAACTAAAAGTAAGATTTTAACACAAGAATGTAAGATTTGGAAAATTAATAACATATAATGATGCTTTGATAATCCCTAAGAAAAACACTAAGGTATGGCAAAATAAAACACTTAAAATTTGTGGAAATAGAAAATGGAGGTGAATATTGAAATAAATTATAGGTGACCTAGGAGAATACTAGGGATATATGTGTGGGAATCTATAAATTGGCAATGATGCCATCTGAATTCTATTTTAAAATGCATTATTAAGATTCAATATGTGGTTCGTAATATCTCTTGCATGATTTTTAGATTTGGTTTAAAATGTTGATAATGATGAAAAAACCTAACTTTTATATTAATATTGTCACCAAATATTGTACTATAAAATAAGGTGTTCAAGCCTTCTCTATATTTGGGAAACATGGGAACACTTATAAGTATGTGGGTGTATCTATAATGGAAGTGAACCTCTAAATTTGAGAGCTAGCTCCCTGATTGTGTATTGAAGAGTTTATCACCTAAACTAGTTCTTGATTATGGGGAAAAGAGGTAGAGTTTTCATGAAATTAACATACTCTTATTTGGTGATATAACAAGATGTTTTCCACATGACCATCATACTCCACTCACTAAGAAACAAAGCAACAAACTAGTCTCAAAGTCCTAAAGGATTCTAACATGAGTATTTCAATATAGAGGTGAGATGTGTGTAGAAACATAAGGGAAATGAACCATAGGGTAAATTTCACACTCTAAGGACAATCATACACTTTAAAGGATCCTCAAAAACTTGACTACACTCTATATGACTTATTAAAATAGGAACTCTTACACAAACATGAAAGGATAAGGGAAGAAAGGATAGGAAGTTATCACTTTGCATCACCATACATCACTTGCATACTTAGACAATTATTAATGAATGCAAAAATATATTTTCATTAATTTTAAAAGGAAAAATATAATGCCATTCCATTAGGGATTTTCCATACATAGTGTGGTATAAGATTACAAATGCCAAAATGGTAGCTACTTATAGAACTTGAGAGAGAAATGAGAAAAGAGAAGTCCAAAGGTCACTAGAACACTTATCATGCTAAGAGGAGTTACATATGTATGATAATTTAGTAGGAGATATACCATACAAGTTATGATAGGAAAAATGGACCTTCAAGTCATGATACTCATGAAATGTGGTGTAAAACTCCTTATTCTACACAAGAAAATGGCTTCATCATTCAAGTCCTTTTGGAACATCCCAAAACTAAATATGGATATCTCTCATGATTTAAATGATAGGTATGGGTTTTATACATGATACACCATGCATTGGCCATATCCCTAATCATCTAGATTATTTTGCAAGTGAGCCATCACTACCTAAAATTAAAGAAACTCCTCTTTCACTCACCCCTCACACTTGGACTCGAAATTGGATTCAATTTTCCATGAAAATATATACAAGGGGGTTAATGAATCTTTTCAGTACCCTCTATGTATTTGGACTACTTACGTATACCTTAAAAGGTTATCCATTTTAAGTTCTCACCCTTCTCAATATCTTGCTCACTTTGCCAGTTTGACTAGTTAATATGAAATCATATATATAGATACTTATGTTATTTTTTTATACATTAATTTGTCATGGATAGTTATTATAAGTCATAATATTTCCCCTAAATTTGGTTTCATCCTTTGAAACTTCTTAAAACCAACAAAACACCAAAAATAGTAAAAAATAACTTCATTTTATCCTTGTCTGTACAAGTAGGGGAAAACTCAAGTGGATTGAAATGGTATATGGATAATACCATAAAATTTTAAAACACTCTCATTCCCATTATACTCCATTAGGATATCTCTTCTCCTTCATTTCCTTTATTGGGTCCTTATTCAGGGTTTTGTAGGGTTTTAGGTCATCTTTGCTCCTAAGATTTGTTCATAGAGATATGATGTTGGAATTGAAAAAAAATAAATAATATCAATAATAATCACCCCTATAAACTTCCCCAAACTACTTGGACTTCTATGCACACTCTCTAAGAAAATGTGAGTCTTCAAAGTCACCCTATCGAGTTTGATTTCTCATTTTGCATAAGCCCAAGTTATCTATGAGCCAAAAGTAGTTCTATTGGAGAATTATATACATTAAAAAATATTTTACACATATATTATTCCCCCATAACATTTTATAATCCATTTGAGTTCTCTCCTTAGGTTGGAAGTGAAACTGACCTACCATTTGGCGTTTAGGCCTAAACTATGCTTAAAGGCTTGTCAGCATCTTTGAAAGTCTAGACCATGCTATTGAGATTATTAATTTTTTGAAAGTTTTATAATTTTTTTAAGGTGTGATTAAAATTTCCAAACCTCTTTTCAATTTACAATTATCCCCTATCTCCATTCTTCAAGATTATAGGGTTTGTGCTTTTAGGGAAGTATCTTATGTCTGAGATAAAATAGAGGGTACTTCCCATGTTTCCTCAGGAAAATTAGATATTTTATGGGATTATCCAAGTTATTTATACCCTATGAATTTTTTTATACCTTTTTCATATCATTTGACCCTTCAACTCCTTGAAGACACAAGACAATCTCCTAGAAAGTCATATTATGTGAACGGTTTTACCATTTGAACTGTTGAGTATGTTACTTGGGCTTTTATCTACATTATTTCCATGTGGTAAGATAATATTAAAATTTATCTTATTATTATGTAAATATTATCAATCGATTCATCATTCCAAACTCCCATGTACCCCTTCATACACCTTGATTGGTTAAGATTATGTGCATTTCCTAATTGTGCTTTGCTTAGGAAGGGCACCTATAGGTGTATATTGCATGGTTAAGATTGAAAAAAACCAAAATAATTTTTAATTGTTTATTTAGGGTCATCATCATCTATTGGGACCTATTTATCTCACATTCAGGTTGTATCCACATTGAAAACACTAATTTTTTATTCATTGTCTATAATAAACTGTAGTTGACTTTTTTGAGACAAAAGGACCTGTAGGTAGCCATCACCTTTGAAAAATTGACACATATCATTTATAAACTATATAATATCTGTTGGATTCACCTTATATCAATAAAAAAAAAAATTTATGTTTAAACCCTTGCTATGGATGGTGTAGGATTTTATACTTAGTTGTAGGTGGATAATTTCAAAGAGCAGACACATGTAGGTGTATATGGGCTCAAAACTCTACATATAAACCTATTTTGAATATAATTGTGTTAATTTTTATGAATTTAATCTTAAAAATATATTTTAATCATGAAGACATACTCTATTTAGACTTTGAGATGCTAGAGTCACCTTGAAATTCTAAACCCTGTAGATGTCATTGTCAAAAATTAGTGGTCAAAGGTGCATATTGGAACTCTTCAAAAACTAAATTACACTAAAAATACACCCCCTTAATTTTCCAAGGTCATTATAATATGTGGTTTCTAAAATTAATAATAATTAAGATGCATCAAATCTCTTGGCAACTTTGTTATATGATCTCCATAAAATGGCTTGGTGATTTATTTTCATGTTTTATGGATATGGTCCATGAATATAGTCATTTCACCTTTAAAGGTAATATTAAATCTTTATTATTAGTCTATAATTCCAAATAGGTCTGTCATGATCTAATAAACACACTAAAACCTCAATAAGTGTTTTACCATGTCCAATTCCCTCAAGTATTCCCAATTTTCTATGGTGTTAACTGTAGGTGGACTTTTGCATGTATGCAAGGAAATAGTGAAAGTATATTTAAAAAAATACATGGTGTATGTTAATTTTATAAATCCTAGTCACTTATAACTTCTTAAAATGTTTTTCTCAACCTTTAGGATCTATAGACTACTCAAGTATGTTTTTTCCAATATGTCATCTTCTTATAGGGCACCTAAAGGTGGATGTAATAGTAGACAAGAGCATTAGGGAGGATGTATGGACTATGAGCATGTATTATTAACATAAAACCATTTCAATGTATCATATGGATTCTTTAATCTTATTTTAACTTCAAAAAACTCCAAATTTACTCTTTCCAATGTGAATATATCTCTTGAGAGCACCTGTAGGTGTGTATCCATGACTGAATATGTATATATGTTGCACATGATTGTAACAGTACCTTATTTATTGAACAATCTCATTTAATTATTCATGTTTCAATGAGATTCTCAACCTATTAAAAATATTGAGACATTTTAAATCCTTAACATAGTTCACTTAGTTGACTATACATGACAATCATGACACAAATTGATTGTGTGTCATTAAATAACTTCAATTCCATGAAGGTTTATTTGGATAATGAGATGGAAAATTTATGGGACCAAAATTAAATTTTAAAAATGATAATTAACCTAACACCACTCTCTTAATTCACTACCAAAGCATGAAGATATTGTAGATAGTGGAAACCTGCCTGTCATTTCAAATGAGACCAACTTGTAAACCTAAGATGATTTGCCTATCAAAATAATTTTAAAAATGAAACCAAGCATGGGTAATATGAGGTGAATATTTTCATGTATTCTAGATTCAATTACCTCAAATTTATTATAAAAAATCATCCAAACAAGATCAAAACTTATAGGGTATAGGAAATAGTGAGTAGAAAAACATAGTCAGCTTGTTAGAGATGATTCATAAAGCATAGTTGACAAATCATTGAAATTATTTAGAGTTACTTAGTTATATTTAAAATATATAAGTAAATTAACTTTTATTTAATCCAAATATCCTCAAATTTCTCATATGCATCCTCAAATATGACCTCAAATGGTGGTTTAATAAGACCTACCTTTTTGGTTTATATGATGCTCTCAATAAGGTTGGGTTTCTTCTTAGTTGCAAGTTATTCAATCTCATCAAGAAATTATAAATATTATACCAAATTCTATTCATTTTAATCCATGGAAAAATCTTTCACCACCTTCTCAAGTATTTGACCCTTAACTTGGCAAAGATATTCAAGCTCTTAAAAGAGTTTCATTTGTAACTGCCAATCATCTTTGTCTTCCTTATCATCTAGAGACACTACTTATTCAATATTATCTTCTTGATGTATGAGGTCATCAATATAGTGTTCTTCATGCTCTAATGCATCTGAGGGTGATTCAAAATTAGATAGAGGTATTGAGTCATCTCTAATAACTATGTATTTTACTTTACTCTCATGAGACTATTTTAGGACTACAACTTTTTAAGGAGTGACTTGACCTTCATCCTTGATAGTACACTCTATTTCATACTTTATATGGTTATAAAATACTTCATGATCAGATATGGAGTCTTATTCAAATACCTCTTTCTTCAAGTCTTGGTCATATTCGTTATGGATAGTATTAAAAGAGTCTTCAATATGTTTCTCCTCATTCAAAAAGGTTAAGTTAACCTTGTGTTTACCAAATGGAGTCCCTATGGTGATCTCTTCCTCATAGGCACTTATGAAATCTTCTTGGTTAGACATGGCTTGGATTTACTCTTGTTCACTTGCTTCTCTCAAGATGGGCTCTTCCTGAAGAAAGGGTGATGTATAAGGTTGATAGATAGGCTCATTAAAAGGAGATGGGATATGAAGTGTAGTGGAAGGCTAATGAGTTGGAGATGGAGTATGGGGTGAAGGAGAGGGATTTTGAGTGGATTTGGGAAAGAGTAATGCAGTAGGAAGATCGTAGTGAAGTGACTTTTTGGGTTGATTAGAAGTAAAAACATCTACATAAGTAAGAGTTGAATATAGCCAATAATCTCCTTGAAATTCTTCAATAATAGCATGTTTATTTTTGATATATTTATCTTCCCACATACTCAGCCTATCTATTGATCATTGAAGGCACTTCTTTTCCAAGTCCATTTATTATTTGACACCCCATTTAATTTCAACCTCCCATACACTCATCCATCTTTGGACAAAACTTCTTAACCATTCCATGAGATGATTATGAACCACATCAAACTCATCATCCCATGTTCTCATATTGTCTTCACTATCTATCAACTCTAGTAGGAGTGCCAAGAAGTATTGGACATGAGATGGGGCTAATGGAGGAGGAAGGTAATGATGTAGATCAAGACCAACCTCATATTTTTGCATTCCATCCTACAATAATCCACATCTTTACTTTTAATATATTTGTGTAAAATCTATGGAATCATCTAATTATTCATGACAAGGCTCATAATGATCCTCTTGGGGTTGATAGGGATCATAGTATGAATGATAGGGCTCATATTGGGACTGATAGGGAGGCATTTCTTGATAGGTTTATTAGTAGATTTCCTCATGGGGCTATCCAACAACATGGTGTCCATATCGAGATCTAAATTTAGGACTATAGTGCTACCATGGATCATGGGATTGGTAGCCATTATGATAGGACTATTGAGGAATAAAATGTGGTTCATAACAAGGCTAATAGAGAGGTTAATGATAGGGTTATTGACTATATCTATTAATATCAACCTCATATGATAGATGAGATGTAAAACTTGATCAAAATATTCAATGAGATATACCCCAGTTGATTACAACCAAAAATTATCATTTGAAGTTGAAATTGGTGCTTACTTCCTTGTTTCCAAAATCTAATTAAAGGAAAGACACACCAACAATCTTTACACCCTATTAGACCTTGGTCCCATCATTTGTGATAAAACTATTGTCATGAAATATTTTACCCTATAAGAGGGTGTTCAATATTATTCAAGATTTTGGCAACATGGTAACACATCTAGGTATTTGGGTGTACCTGTAATAAAAGTGAGCCTCTAGATTTAAGGGTTAGTTCCTTGAATATATCTTGAATTTCTTATAACTAAACTAGTGCTTGCTTATGGGGAAAAGAGTTAGAGTTTGCATGAAATGAACCTAATATAAAATGTTGATACACCAAGATATTTTCCACATGACCATCGTACTCCATTCACTAAGAAATAAAGCATACAAACTAGTCTCAAAGTCTTAAAGGATTCTAACATGAGTATTTCAATATAGAGGTGAGATGTGTGAAGCAAAACAAGTAAAATTAACCATAGGGAAAATTTCACACTCTAAGGATAACAATACACTTTAAAGGAGACTAACACATTTGAATACACTCTATATGACTTATTATAATAGGATCTCTTGCACAAACATGAAAGGATAAGGGAAGAAAGGATATAAATTTATCACTTTATATCACCATACATCACTTTCATACTTATAAAAATATTCAAAAACTAAAAAATATATTTGAGTTAATTTTCAAATGAAAAATACAATGTCATTTTATTAGGGACTTGCCATACATGGCATGATATTAGATTACAAAGGCCAAAATGGCATCTAATTATAAAACTTGAGAGATAAATGAGAAAAGAGAAGTCCAAAGGTCACTATAAAACTTTTCATAATAAGAGGATGAGTTAAATATGTATGAGAATGTATTATGAGATATACCATACAAGTTTTGATAGGAAAAATGGCCTTCCAATTGATGATACTCATGAAATGTGGCATAAAACTCCTTATTCTACACAATAAAAATACCTTCATCATTCAATCCTTTTAAAACATCCCACAAATAATTTGGGATAGATATCGTGATTTAAATAAGAGGGAGGGGTTATAGACATGATCAACCATGCATTGAATACATCCCTAGTCATTTGGATTCTTCTAGAAGTGAGACATTACTGCTTGCAATAAAATAACTCCCCTTTCACTCACCCCTCACACTTGTCATAAAAATTGGATTAATTTTCCATTAAAATATGTAAAATGGGGTGAATTAAACTTTTAAATACCCTATATGTCTTTATACTCCTTAGGTAGACCTTAAAAGGTCATCCATTTGAAGTTCTCACCCTTCTCACTATCTTTCTCACTTTGCTAGTTTGACTAGCTTAGATGAAGGCATCTGTAGAAACACTTATGGGATTTTATACTAAATTAAATGGTTATGGTGAGTTATCAAAATTTCTAATATTTCCCTTAAAGTTTTTTTCATCCTTTAAAACTCCATAAAACTTGAAAAAAACCATAAATAATCAAGAAAACCTCATTTTCCCCTTGTCCATACAAGTAGGGGATAATTAAAGTGGATGGAAAGGGTATATGGAGAATAAAATACAAGTTTCAAACACTTTAATGCTAATTCTTTTCCATTAGGATAGCTCTTCTCCTTCATTTCCTTCATCAGGTCTTTATTCAATGTTTTGTAGGGTTTTAGGTCATTTTCATCTTAAGCTTTGTTCATAGAGATATGACATTGGAATTGAAAAAAATACATAATATAAATAATAAAGACCCCTATAAAATTCCCCAAACTCCTTGTAATTCCATTAACACTCTCTAAGAAGATGTAAGTCTTCAAAGTCACCCTATCGAATTTGATTCCCTATTTTGCACAGGCCTTAGTTGTCTTTGAGCCAAAAGTGGTTTTCTTGGGGACTTCTCTAAATTCATAATTATTGGGCACATTTTTTATTCGCACATAAAATTTTCTAATCCATTATAGTGATCACCTTAGGTTTGAAGTAAAACTGATCTACCATTTGGGTGTTAGGCCTAAACAATGCCTAAAGGCTTGTCTGCATCTTCAAAAGTCTAGACCATATTATTGAGATTATTCATTTTTAACAAGGTTTATATTGTTATTATGTCTTATTAAACTTTCCAAACCTCTTTTCAAGGTCTAATTATCCCCTATCTCATCCCCCTATCTCCATTCTTTAAGACTACAAGGTTTGTGCTTTTAGGGAAGTACCCTCTATTTGAGACAAAGCATAGGGTAATTCCCTTATTTCCTTAAGAAAAATAGATATTATAGGGGATTATAAAATTTATGTATAAATTATGAACATTAATTTTTCCATTTTTTATATCATTTGGTCCTTCAACTCCTTCATGTCCCAAGACAGTCTCTTAGAAAGGCAGACTGTGTGCAAGGTTTTACCATATGAACTATTGACTATGTTACTTAGGCATTTATCTACCTTATTTTCACATTATAAGAGATTATTTAAATTTATTTTATCACTATTTAATTATTATTAATCCATTCATCATTATAAACTCCCATGTACCCCTTCATACACCCTGATTGATCAAGACTACATGCAATTCTTGGTTGTGCTTTGCTTAAGAAGGGCACCTATAGGTGCATACTGCATGGTTAAGATTGAGAAAACACCCAAATAAATTTTTAGGATTTAATTATGGCCATATACATCTTTTCATACCTATTTATATCATATTCAAGATGTATCCATATTGAAAACACTACTTTTTTGTTCATTGTCTGTAACAGTCAACTATAGTTGACTTTTTCAAGGCAAAAGGACCTATAGGCAGCCATCAGCTTTGAAAACTATAACACATATTCTTTGTATATTCTATAATAAATTTTGGATTCAGATTATATCAACAAAAAAATTTATCTCCATGCTTAAACCCTTACCATAGATGGTGTAGGAGTTTATACCTAGCTGTAGGTGAATAGTTTCAAAGAGCAAACACATGTAGGTGCAAATGGGCTCAAAACTATGCATATCAATATATTTTTAATATATTTGTATTAATTTTTATTCCTTTACTCTTAATAATATATTTAAATCATGAATACATACCATATTTTCACTTTGAGATGCTAGAGTCACCTTGAAATTCTAAACCCCATAGATGTCATTATCCAAAATTAGTGGTCAAAGGTGCATATTGGAACTTTTCAAAAACTAACTTCCACTAACCATACACACCTTAATTTTTCAAGGTCCTTCTAATATGTGTAGGATATAAGGTATAATAATTAATATGAATCAAATCTCTTGATAACCTTGTCATATGATCTCCATAATATGGTTAGGTTATCTATTTTCATGTTTTAGGGATATGATCCCTAAATATAGTCATTTCAACTTTAAAGGTAATATCCAATATTGCATATTAGTATATAATACAAATAGTTTTTTCATGATCTAATAAACACACTAGGACCTAAATAAATGTTTCACCATGTCCAATTTCCTCCCTCAATCATTCCCAATTTTTATGGTGCCAACTATAGGTGGACTTTTGCATGTATGAAAATAGACAGTGAAAGTATATTTTGAACAATACATGGTGTATGGTCATTTTATCATTCCTAGTCCCTTATAACCTCTTAAATTTTATGTTTTCAACCTTTAGGATATAGATACAACTCAATTATGGTTTTTATAATATGTCATCTTCCTATAAGGTACCCAAAGGTGGATGCAATAGCAGATAAAAGCATTGGGGAGGATGTATGGACTATGAGCATGTATTATAAACTTAAAATAATTTAAATTTCTGATATGGATTCATTCATATTATTTAAACTTCAAAAAATTCCAAAAGTACTCTTTCCAATGTGAATATATCTCTTGAGAGCACTTGTAGGTGCATATCTATCGCTGACTATGCATATATGTTGTAAATGACTACAATAGTACCTTATTTATTACACCATATGAAGGGGATAAATTAATTTTTCATGTTTCAATGAGAGGATCTACCTATTAAAAATATTTATTACTCCATGAACATGCTAAATTCATTAACATAGTTCACTCAGTTGACTGTACATGACAATCATGGGACAAATTGATTGTGTCACTAAATAACTAAAATTTCATGAAGGTTTCTTTGGATAATGACATTTAAAATTAATGGAAAAAATATAACATTGGGAACATGAGAATAAACCTATCACCACCCTTTTAATTCACTACCAAAGCATGAAGATTCTCCAAATAGTGAAAACCTACCTGTCATTTCAAATGAGACCAACTTACAAACTTGAGATGATTTGCCTATCAAAATAATTTGAAACATGAACCAATCATGGGTAACATGAGATGAATATTTCCATTTATTTTGAAATCAATTACATTATATGGATTGTATGGAATCATCCAAAAAAGATAAAAAACTATAGGGTATGGTAAATAATGAGCAAAAAAACATAGTCAGCTTGTTAGAGATGATTTATAAAGAACAATTTACCAATCATTTAAATCATGTTTTGAAAATGAATCTCTATGAGTTTAATATCATCCCCCAAGTGCATTTGGTCTTAAACTTCTCCAATTGGTCATATTAAGCACAAACTTGTTTACTAGTTCTGCATGTCTAGGAGGGCAATAAAGGAGTAGAATGGTTTTTGACCAATTTTAGAACTTCAAACGATGATAAAACATTGAGAAAAGTCTATGGAAGTTTATTCATCCCAAAAAAAATTCACATTTTTCACATTCCTCCATGGTCTTTACAAGTGCCAAACTCCTTTTTATTTATTTTCTTGATTTTCAGTTAGAGAACCTGCAAGTTTTAGATGGAAAGACATTCCTGATAGGGAATCCGACATCTTGGATGTTGGGAAGAAAAAAATGAAACTTTTACACCTTGAAAACTATTTCACTTTCATATATGACCCCTATATGACCCTTAGGTGACTCAAAATAAGAAATAGGTTAATTAGACCATGACTAAGGCTAAAATAATATGATATGACATTAAACACACCTTATAAAATTATATTAGACCCATATAAAAAAATTACTATAGGAGGTTGACCCATTTTGACTTTTGGTCAAAATTCTCAACAATTAACAAACCCCTAATTAAATGCCAAGCATGTCGATCAGTGGTGGTAGATGGATAAATAGGTGGTAAAGCATGTCAACAGAGTTAATTTTCAAGTTTGTAGCTTCTATATTTGTAATGTTTTATATTCTCTCAATTATCCACTTGATTTGATGATCAAAGATCTAGGAAACCTACACCTATTTGTAATTTTTAAATATGTTTCTCATCATCTATTTTCTATTGAGGGGTTTTGGAGGTAAAAGTAGGATGTGGGTAGCAAAATCCTAATTACACTTCATAAAGATGCAAATTGTAATGTAAGTTTTGATTCTCATTAGGTCTTGGTGAAAATTAGGAAGTAGAGTCTGCTTCATACTTTGTAATTTTTAAAACTTATTAAATGTAATGTGAGTTTTGATTCCTGTTAGTGACTCAATAAGTGAGAAAATGGAGGTTTGGTGCATTTTACAACTTTGTAAAGTTGAAATTGCACATAAATATATGGTTTATGTTTGGGTCTTATAAATGGTTTTTTTAGTTATTCTGAATCTTTTCTCAAAAAAATTATGGGTCTCTTCTAAGGCAAAGGTGTTTTGAGGTTTTTGGTACAAAAATATCAACATTTTCTATAATTACTTTGAATTAATAAATTATAGACACGTAAATATGGTCATATGTACTTGAAAATATTAATTCATGACACGTTCTAAACCACATGAATATTTAAAAAATTGCATGACTCTTATTTACCATTCTTTTAATCCATTTATCTATATGTAAGGTTACCCCTTAATCCACAATCACTAATATTCATAAATTTCAAATTAAAATGCTCAAACTACTTAATATCACCCTTAGGTTGTCTCTTACTCAGGTAGTAATCCCTACTTTTTTGAGACATGTATGTTCTAGATAGATAATGTCACTACCATGCTCATGTCCACCTAGGGTGACCATGCCCCATGCCAAATAATGGCTAGTTCCAAATTTTAAATCAATCTTTTGGATCTTCCTCACACTTTATAAGGTTGGCTAAATAAAGTTATCAAAAGGTTCACTTTTAAATACACATTAAAGGTCATTCATTATGCCACTTGATATCACTTGGTTGCTAGCTTACTATTATAAATCTTCCCTAATATTTCAAAATTCAAGTATATATCATCTCAAATCAAGTCAAAATCTATCACTGACAAGTATCAAATCCATTTTTATAGTTGCATACACATAGTCAAGGAGAAAAATACACAATCACTCTAAGTGGGAGAACTATATGGACTTGATCTCCATATTTTAATTATTATATGTCAGGATCCTCCTTAGAGTACAATTGATTACCTTTGTATAAGCAACTAAACATGGAATTAAACTAGAAGTAATAAGTAACTAGAAATTAGAAACAATAAAGAATAGATGATAGGAGAAACAATACAATCTTGTATTACACTCTTCTAGAAGGAAATACATTGAAGAAATCTCTTCTTCCCACACCTCTTGGGCATATAGTAATTCTCCCTCAAGAGTTCTCTCTCTCTCAATCAATTAGAACCAACTCAACACTAAGTTGTTCCCTCCAGTGACAATCAACCCAATGGTTGTTGTTGCCTACTTCCAAGTCCTTGTGACAATAAACTCAACCGTTGTTGCCCACTTGACCCCCTACAAACCTTCTTGATCTTTTACCTTGTAGATCTTACCTAATCTTGCTTACACTATGTGTTGCAGATCTTCTTGATCTTGCTACCCCACAGTTCTAACTGATCTTGCACACACACACCCACAGATCTTCTTGATCTTGCTACCCCACAGATTAATTAACCTTACTTACCTTTAGATCTTCCTAATCTTTCACTCTTACAGACCTTTTAGATCTTACACTTGAGGATCTAATCCTTCTTAGTCTTGATTACAATACAGCCCCATGGGTCTCTTAAATAGATCCCAAACCAAACAATAATTAGAAACATAGACTCAAGACTAAATTAGTCTTTACATGCAAACTGACTGTTCTCTTAAAATTATCAAATCTAATTCTAGAAATGCCACTTGGAAATACACAAATGACCGATGTCGATCTGAAGGTGACCGATGCCAGCCGATCCATAACCAATGCCGGTTACTGTGTAGCTAGAGATAACTGATGTCAGTTGGCCTAATAGATGTTGGTTACTGTGTAACCCAACAACCTCCACATTTACACATTTAGTGAAGCTTTTAGCTCCATAACTTAACAATCTCCCACTTGGAGATAAATAGCTGCACCTGTACCTTTACTTGTACAACAAAATCCTCTAATTTTGTTTCTGGCTTGTATCTCCATCTTCAAGTTCAATCTTAAAGACCAACAAAAGTTGAATGAAGATTCAACTTCTCTTTTGTCCCCAACTTTGTTAACATATATGTAGGGTTCTTATCCTTGCTAGCCTCTGTGACTGCAACAACCTTCTGCAACTCTAAAATCTAGCTAATTGCTATTCTACCAATAATGAACACATATTCTATGGTGCTTCTCCTACCATCCAAGTCACCTACCATATCCGAATCTACATACCCATGTAGAGAAGTGTTTGACCCTACATAGCATAAATCCCTATTGTTGGTCCCTCTCAGATATCTGAGAATCCATTGAACTGCTTTCCAGTGCTCCTTTCCTAGATTGGCCATAAACTTGCTGACGACTCCCACTGCTTAGGCAATATTTGGTCTAGGTGTGCTAACCAATTTTGTATCCTGTATATTAAACCTCTCCAACACCAACCTGGCCAAATGTCTCATTTGTCCATTCTCTCCTTCCTTTAACTTGTGAACCCATTCATTTTTCTATGCTTTCTTTCCAGCTGGCAACTCTACCAAATCCCACATTTGGTTCTCTTCCAAGGAATCAATTTCCTCATTCATGCCATGCTCCCACTGTTTCCTAGATTCTACTTGCATTGCCTCTTCAAAACTTCTTGGTTTTCTACCATCAGTGAGCAAAAAGTAGTATAAAGAAGGGAAATAACAAATTTGAGGTTTACTTACCCTTTTGGACCTCCTCATGGGCATTTGAGAGTCATTAATAGCTTGCTGTCTGCCCAAATTTCATTCTAATAGTGACCAATCTCAGTCATCTTTAGCTGACCTCAGCCTGCACCCGATCAATGTCGATTCCACCTGATCACCGATGTTGGTTTCCTGACCAATGTCGGTGTCCACCTACCTGACATCACCGACTTTGGTCTCCACCAGACTGACATTAGTTCTTGCCTGATCGATGTCAGTCTCTACCTAACTGACGTTGGTGTCTGTGTTTTCTTGTGAGTGATGATTTTTACCTGTGAGCTCATTTTGGATCATAACCTTGTCCAAATCAACATTGTCTTACTTAGAATTATTCAACCTCTTGAGTTGATCAATATCCATCACCTTCTCCTTGAAAACCAAGGCTTTCCAGTTCTTAAAAGTGTCAAAAACATCAAATTTCCTCTTTATGCAATAAACCCATACCTTTCTTGTAGCATCATCAATGAAAGAAACATAACATTGTGATCTTTCAATAGAAGCTCCCTGAGCTGGTCCCCACACGTCTGTGTGAACAAGCTCCAACTTGTGCTTCTTCTTTATTGACCTAGTTTTGAGAAACCTCACTTTCTTCTCAAAAATACAATGCTCATAGAAATCTCGATATATGCTTTTCAAATCTGAAAGATTACCTTTTGACTTAAGAAAATCCATTCCCTTCTCACTCATGTGACCAAGCCTACAGTGCCACATCTTTACATCTACATTTGAAGTAGATAAAATAGAAGGAGAATCAGTAATACAAGTAGATAGATAAAGCGTACCTACTTTCTTACCTCTTGCTAATACAAGTACACCCTTGGAAACTTTCCAAGATTCTGTTGTGAGAGTTACTGTATAACCCTCATCACCCAACTTTCTTGTAGAAATTAGACTCCACTTTAGCATGGGAACATGCATGACATCCTTCAACACCCATATGTTGCCAGTCTACAATTTCAGCTGCACTTTTCCTTTGCCAACAATTTGACAAGGCTCACCATCCCCTAAATAAACTTTTCCAAAGTCTCCATGGACATAATCATGGAAAAATTCTCTATTTGGGGTTGCATGGAAAGAGGCACCAGAATCTAAAACCCAAGATTCTACTTTATCCAAGGAACATATAAGAGCATCCTGTGTAACAATACCTGCATCATTTGCTTCTTTATTTCCTTCATGTTGATCTTCTACCAACCAACAATGTTTCTTTGCATGCCCTTTCTTTCCACAATTCTAGCAGGTAATTCTTCCATTTCTAGATTTGGATCTACTACCTATCTTTGACCTTGATTTCCCTTGCTTTCCCTTCTCTCTTTGTCATCCCCTACTTTCAACACTTAAAGCAATACCTGATGTTTCCCCTATGCTTTTCTTGCAAATTTCTTCATTCAAGATTACACTAACAACATCATCAACTTTCAAGATATTTGAAGTAGACACATTATTACTAACTACCATTATCAAGCTATCCCAACTTTTAGGTAAAGAGCATAAGATTAAGAGAGCCTTAATTTCATCATCAAAAACTATTTTGACTGAAATTAACTAATTTACTAATCCATGGAAATCACTAAGATGACTATATACCGATCCACCTTCCTGCATTTACAAATTAAATAATTACTTCATAAGAAATACCTTATTCGAAGCTAAGAGTTTTTCATATAAATTTTCCAAAAATTCCATTAACTCTACCATTGTCTTTGCCTGTGATAAGTTGGAAATCACAGACGATGCCAGGCTCAACCTTATAGATCCTAGAGCCTTTCTATCAAGAACATTCCATTCTTCATCTTGCATATATGTGGGCTTCCTTGAAACCCCACCCAACGGTAAGTATAGATCTTTCTGATACAGATAATCTTCTATCTGCATCTTCCATAATTGATAATTCTTGCCATTGAATTTCTCCATTCTTAGTTTACTTTCTTCTACCATTGCTTTACTCCCACTCAATCAAAAACCCCTGAGAGTGATCCTGTAATCAACAAACACTAACCCGCTTTGATGAACCACTTGTCAGTGTAACACAAGCTCTAATACCAACTATCAGTGTAAACACAAGCTCTGATACCAACTATTAGTGTAAACACAAGCTCTAATACCAACTGTTAGGATCCTCCTTAGAGTACAATTGATTACCTTTGTATAAGCAACTAAACACGAAATTAAACTAAAAGTAATAAGTAACTAGAAATTAGAAACAACAAAGAATAGGTGATACGAGAAACAATACAGTCTTTTATTACACTCTTCCAGAAGGAAATACAATGAATAAATCTCTTCTTCCCACACCTCTTGGGCATAAAGTAATTCTCCCTCAAGAGTTCTCTCTCTCTCTCAATCAATTACAACCAGCTCAACACTGAGTTGTTCTCTCCAGTGAAAATCAACCCAATGGTTGTTGTTACCTACTTCCAAGTCCTTGTGATAATCAACTCAACCATTATTGCCTACTTGACCCCCTGTAGACCTTATTGATCTTGCACCTTGTAGATATTACCTGATCTTGTTTACACCATGTGTTGTAGATCTTCTTGATCTTGCTACCCTACAGATCTAATTGATCTTGCACACACACACACACCCGCAGATCTTCTTAATCTTGCTACCCTGCAGATTAACTAACCTTGCTTACTTATATATCTTCCTGATCTTACCCTCTTGCAAACCTTCTAGATCTTACACTTGAGGATCTAATCCTTCTTAGTCCTGATTACAATATAGCCCCATGGTTCTCTTAAATAGATCCCAAACCAAACAATAATTAGAAACGCAGACTCAAGACTAAAATTAGTCTTTACATGCAAACTGACTGTTATCCTAAAATTAGCAAATCTAATTCTGGATACACCGCTTGGAAATGCATAGATGACTGATGTTAGTCTAAAGGTGACTGATGCCAGCCGATCCATAACCGATGTCAGTTACTGTGTAGCTGGAGATAACCGATGACGGTTGGCCTGACCGATGTTGGTTACTATGTAACCCAACAACCTCCACATTTGCACATTCAATGAAGCTTTTAGCTCCACAACTTAACATTAGATACAGAAGAAATGATCAATATTTAAAGGGGTGATTGAGGTCAGCTTAGCCCATTACACTCATCATTTTTTTAGGTTTTCAAGATTTTTAAGTACCTTTTAGGTTTCAAATAAAAATAAGGAAAATAGATAATTTTGTCTGCCATAACCTAAATCTTAATATTTCATCTTACTCAACAAACTCAAGTGTAAGAGGTGTAATAATCATATTTTCAATATAATCAACTAAGATAAGTCTATAGATAATATATTTAAGTAGTCTACACTACTATCCACCTGTAGTGATCATATCCAAAAATACTCTTTCATCCTACTTTTGATCTGTCACTCTTAAAATCCTACTTTCACTATCTTTATATGTGAGTCACAGGTCAAAGCCAACTAGGACAAGTTTGAGGTCAATAGAATCAAGTGGCGTACACTATAGTCCAGATAGGGTGGACCTATCTAGGAGTAGTTTTAGATTTTTTTCTTGATCTTGAGCATGCACAATCACATATTTTTTTTATTTCCACTATCAAATATCTAAAATAGTTAACAAGAATTTATATTTGAGCTAAGTACATTTCTTCTTAGTATTTTCTAAAAATATAATTTTTCCATATATATATATATATATATATATATATATATATATATATATATATCAATTTCCAAAATCATAATTGTTAATTATTATACATCTTTGGCATTCTAATATCTATCAACTTTTACACATATTATCATCATATATATTTTATTGTTTTATCAAAAATAAGGTAAAACATATTGGTAAACTTGTACAAATTTTTCCTAAGGTTTTATGTTTATTTCTGATTTCTATACACAAAAATATTACTTTTTGATTTGGTTTTCAATTTTAATTTTTCTAAAATTTCCTATAAATTGTGTTCATTAGTCCTTAAACTCATAGGAGCCACCACTCTAGAAAAATAAATATTTAGTTTTACTTGACTCATGGTGTCAAGAGTACTACCCAAAAAAATCAAGCCATTAGATAACATTATATACTGATTTTATTATCCATGTATCTAGTGGTATGTCAAAAACACCTAGTTTTTTTCATCCATAAGAATTATTTCACCTATTTTATTTTAGTTTACCATTAATTGGTTATCCCTAAAAATGTACTTTCAATATACCTTAGAGATAATATAGTGTAACTACAAGACAATGAAATCCTTTGTAGTTAATGCCCTTTAGGTTGTGTTTTTTATTTTACAACTAGGATCAATATATCTAAGATCCCATAAAACAAACACACCCTATCTAGTTACCCCTATTTTTTTCTCTTTTAAACCTTTGCATTCCACTCAAAAAGGCTATCACCTTTATTTGTCTAAGTCATAGTGATATATTAATTGGAACTTCTATAGAGCATATTCAAATTGCTTTGTTCTCTTATAAAATGGATAACATGGACACTTTTGATAAATATTATAATGTAACTCTTAAAATTATTTCTACATTGAAGATGATGTTGTTAGGTTGTGGAGCTAAAAGCTTCATAGGTATGCAAACATGGAGGAGGTTGTTGAGTGTCACAGTAACCAATGTCGGTTAGGAGTAGACCAGAATCTACCAACATCAGTCATGGATTGGCTGACGTCGATCATCTCTAGACAGACAGTGATCGATGTCGGTCATCTGTGCATTCTAGAACTAGTCTAATTTTAGATAGATAGTCAGTTTGCATGTAAAGACTAATTTTAGTCTTGAGTCTGCATTTCTAATTAATATAATTAGAAAGTCTAATTATTGTTTGTATGGGATCTATTTAAGAGACCCATGGGGCTATATTTTAATTTGGAGAATCATAAGGACTTGGAAAGGCAAGGACAAGGGTTCTTCTTAAATGTAAGATCTAGGTTTATAGGTGTGTAAGACCAGGTTGATCTGCAAGTTGTGCATGATCAGGTAGAAGATCTACATGGCAAGTAAGAACAGTTGATCTATAGGTGTGTGTGTGTGTGTGCAAGGTAAAAGGAGATCTGTGGGGTAGTAAGGTCAAAGGAGATCTACAACACACCAAAGAGAAAGATTAGGGAGATCTACTTGGAGTATGTGGTGTACTTGGTTGGTACTGGAAGTAGGCAATAACGGTTGAGTTGATTGTCACTTACTGGTTGGTGTACTGGCAGTATTGTTACTAACTGGTTGAAACAACAACTTTGTGTTTGAGTTGATTGGTTTGTAATTGAGAGAGAGAACTATTGAGGGAGAATTACTGGTACACCCTAGAGGTGTGGGAAGAGTGTGATTTCTTCATTGTATTTCATTCTAGAAGAGTGTTAATACAAGATTGTATTGTCTTTCATATTCTGTGTTGTTTCTAAATTCTAGTTACATATTACTTCTAGTTAAATTCTATGTTTAGTTGCTTATACAAAGATAATCAATTGTGCTCTTAAGGAGTAGGGATCCTGACAATTGGTATCAGAGCTAGGATCACCAAGTGATACCATTGATAATTGGTATACACTAACAGGTGGTCAAAGCATGTTAAGTGTTTGTTGATTACAGGTCACTCTCAGGGGTTTTTGATTGAGTGGGAGTAAAGCAATGGTAGAATAAAGTACACTAAGAATGGAGGAATTCAATGGCAAGAATGATCAATTACTGAATTATGGAAAGAATGAGCAGGTAAAGAAAGATTGTTAGTTAGTAGAAGATCAGTATGAAGGAAATGAAGAAGCAAATGTTGCAGGTATTATTACACAAGATGATCTTGTATGTTCCTTGGATAAAGTAGAATCTTGAGTTTTAGATTCTATTGCCTCTTTCCATGCAACCCCAAATCGAGTATTTTTCCATGATTATGTCCATGGAGACTTTGGAAAGATTTATTTAGGGGTTGGTGAGCCTTGTCAAATTGTTGGCAAAGGGGAAGTGCGGTTGAAATTGCAGACGAGCAACACATGGGTGTTGAAAGATGTCATGCATGTCCCAGTCCTGAAGAGGAGTCTAATTTCTATATGAAAGTTGGGTGATGAGGGTTGCACAGTTACTCTCACAGTGGAATCTTAGAAAGTTTCCAAGGGTGCACTTGAATTAGCATGTGGTAAGAAAGTAGGTACTCTTTATCTATCTGCTTATATTACTAATTCTCCTTTTGGTTTATCTACTTTAGATGTAAATGCAAAGATGTGGCTCTGTAGGCTTGATCACATGAATAAGAAGGGGATGCATGTTCTTAAGAGGAAGTCTGATGTCTTTGACAAACTTAAGAACTTGAAAGCCTTGGTTTTCATGGAGGAGATGATGGACAGAGATCAGCTCAAGGGGTTGAATAATTCTGAGTAGGGTAGTTTGGACAAGGTTATGATCGAAAGTGAGCTCATGGGTAAAAGTCATCACTCACAGGAAAACATAGTTACCAACATCGATCAAGTGAGAATCGACGTCAAATAGGCAGGTACCAATGTTGGTCATGTGTAGACCAGAGTCGGTGGTGTTGGGTAGGTGGAGACTGATGTCGATCAGGGAACCAACATTGGTGACCAGGTGGACATTGACATTGATCAAGAAACTGGCATCGATGATCAGGTGGAATCGACATCGGTCGGGTGTAGACCAGGGTCGACCAGAGAATGAATTTTGGGCAGACAGCAAGTTGTCAAGGAGTCTTAAACACCCATATGGAGGACTGAAAGGGTAAGTAAGCCTCAAATTCATTATTCCCCCTTTTTATACTAATTGAACTTATTGCTCACTAATGGTCAAGAACCAGGAAGTTTTGAAGAGGCAATGCAAGTAGAATCCAAGAAATAGTGGGAGCATGGCATGAATGAGGAGATTGATTCCTTGGGAAAGAACCAAATGGGAGATTTGGTAGAGTTTCCAGTTGGGATGAAAGCACTAAAAGATAAATGGATTCCTAGGTTAAAGAAAGGAGAGAATGGACACGTGAGATAGAAGGCCAGGGTAGATGGTCTTGAGCAAGCTCCAGGACAGTGGTACATGTTTGACAGGGGTATGACAAAGCATGGCTTTAGTCAATGTCAATGTAACCATTGTGTTTATTTTACCAGGTTGGATAATGGTCATGACATTATCCTATTACTGTATGTGGATGATATGCTTATTGTAGGTTTATACATGCAGGGATGTGTTGAGTTAAGGGTAAAATTAGTTCAGAGGTGTGCCAAGAAGGATTTAGGAGGAGCAAAAATCCTTGGCATGAGTATTTTTAGAGATAGGGAAGATCACAGGTTGATGTTGTATCAGGATGATTATGTGAATAAGGTAGTGGAGAGGTTCAATATGTAGGATGTAGAGCCGGTTAGCACACCTATGGATGGACAGTTTATAAAACAGTGTCCCAAATCACATGCTGAGGTTGAGTACATGTGTACTAGACCTGAGATTACCCAAGTAGTGGGAGTTGTCAGCAAGTTTATGGCCAATTTGGGAAAGGAGCACTAGAAAGCAGTTCAGTGGATTCTTAGGATTTGAGAGGGACTAATAGCAGGTATACATGTTATGCAGGGTCAAGCACTTCTCTACATGGGTATGTAGATTCGGATATGGTAGGTTACTTAGATGATAGGAGTAGCACCACCAGATTTGTAGTGGTTGGTCTTCAAGACTAAACTTGAAGAGGGATACAAGCCAGGAAACAAAATTAGATGATGTATAGGTACAGGTATAGGTGCAGCTATTTATCTCTAAGTGGGAGATTATTAAGTTGTGGAGCTAAAAGCTTCACAGGTATGCAAACATGGAGGAGGTTGTTGAGTGTCATAGTAACTAATGTCAGTCAGGCCAATCGATATCGGTTAGGAGTAGATAAGAATCTTCCAACATCGGTCATGGATTGGCTAACATCGGTCATCTCCAGATAGACAGTGATTGATGTCAGTCGTCTGTGCATTCCAAAACTGGTCTAATTTTAGACGAACAGTCAGTTTACATGTAAAGACTAATTTAGTCTTGAGTCTGCATTTCTAATTATTGTAATTGGAAAGTCTAATTCTTGTTGTATGGGATCTATTTAAGAGACCCATGGGTTATATTGTAATTTGGAGAATCATAAGGACTTAGCAAGGCAAGGACAAGGGTTCTTCCTGAATGTAAGATCTAGGTTTACAGGTGTGTAAGACCAGGTTGATCTGCAGGTGTGCAAGACCAGGTTGATCTGCAGGTTATGCAAGATCAGGTAGAAGATCTACATGGTAAGTAAGATCAGTTGATCTGCAAGTGTGTGTGTGTGCAAGGTCAAAGAAGATCTGTGGGGTAGCAAGGTCAAAGGAGATCTGCAACATAACAATGAGCAAGATCAGGGAGATCTACTTAGAGTATGTGGTGTACTCAATTGGTACTAAAAGTAGGCAACAATGGTTGAGTTGATTGTCACTTACCGGTTGGTGTACTGGTAGTATTGTTACTGACTAGTTGAAATAACAACTCTATGTTTGAGTTGATTGGTTTGTAATTGAGAGAGAGAACTCTTGAGGGAGAATTATTGGTATGCCCTAGAGGTGTGGGAAGAGTGTGATTTCTTCATTGTATTTCCTTCTGGAAGAGTGTTAATACAAGATTGTATTATCTCTCATATTCTGTGTTGTTTCTAAATTATAGTTACATATTACTTCTAGTTAAATTCCGTGTTTAGTTGCTTATAAAAAGGTAATCAATTATGTTCATAAGGAGTAGGGATCCTGACAGATGTTAGTGATGAACATAATATTCAAGATAGTAAAATTATGCATGATAATCCTAAGAGATCCAATAGAATTGATCCCAATGAACTCAATGGGGTAGATCTTGAGAAAGTCAAAGAATTATCCAATTTTATTTAAGGACTTGAATAATGTCCCAAAAAATTAGATAAAGTTTTACAATTTCTTCTAGCATCTAATACTACATATTAGAAAAATATTGTATCATCTCAAGAACAAAGCTAAGAGGATCCTTTCAAAGATTTTAATATTCCAATTTCAAATGTTCTAGATACTATTATTATTTTTATTCTTATATCAACACCTATAGTTAAATATGTTTTAACATCCATAGGTATGGGGGCATCACAAGGATTCTAACAGATTCATATGTCTATTTCTATAGTGGCCTCATATACATCTCCCTTGATTACTATGGATGATCTACCACCAACCTCACCAAATACACACTCTCTTGAGAAAATTATCATAATATTACACACTAAAGTATTTTAATTATATAAATTTTTCTCTAGAGTTATTCATTAAATTGACTCCCATACTTTGATTCACAATTTTTTGGCACCTATGATAGCTTGTTACTCATTACCAACAAGGTTTGTAGCTCATAAGCTACCATTCTATAAAGGTAAATGTGATCTTGAGAAACATCTTGATCATTCCATGTAGCATGATTTTAATATGATTAAAATTACAAATTACTAACCAATATCTTTCTAAGGATCCTCAAATAATATTCTTTACGATGGTTTTATTATATTCCACTTTAATTAGTTAAAGTGGTTAACCTTTTGGTACATCAGTTCTTATCACACTTTTCTATCAACATTAGTGAAAAAATATCTTATGGAAAAATTGAAAAGCTCAAGCAAGGTTCAAATTATTCAATCAATTAATATTTTATTTAGTAAAAAACTATGCTAACTAAGATGACAAAATATATGGTAGATAATGAATTACAAGATATTTTAGCACAAAGTTTGTTATCACCATTCCATGAATCAATCATAGTTGATAAATTCAAATATTTAGATGAGTTATGCCATATATTTAAATAAATTAAATTCAAACCTATAGATTTTAACAAATTCAAGTATGCACCAAATGTTACATCTAATTCATATACCAAGTTTCAAATCAAACTAAACTACAAGGTCAAATCTAGTGATAGAAATAATGAATCAAAATTAACATTCAATAAAATATCACAACCAAAAAATAAGCTTCAATTGATACCTATACCAAGGAGGAAATTTGAAAGGTTACCAAAACCTCCTCATGTTCAATTATATAAATTATTTGATTGCAATTTCATATATCTTCCTCCACCATTAGAGCTTGATATGACTAAGCCTCAACACATTGGATTAAAAAATAACACATATTGTGACTACCATAGATGTATTGGGAATTATTAAAAAAAAAAATTAAATCTAAGGTATAAGATATAATATATTATATATGATAATAATACTAAGTTAAGAACACCCATAGAGAAAGCTAAACCCTAGTAAAATGGCAAGACAAATCTTAAAATATTTAGTAATCCATTTCCAAACCATGGTTCAAAATAAAATACCAAAAAAATAGATGTACATCTTGCATATAGTGCACATCCTCCTCTAAAATATATGTTTGGATAAAATAAATATAATTATTGGTACACTTATAAGGATAGAAACACAACATCTAGTGATCACATTTGATGATGAGGATTCATATAGGCATGCACTCTTCATTTGAGATTACATCTAAAATATATATATACATAATGTCATGATTGATAATGGAAAAGTTAAAATTCATGTGCAATGTAACTCATTCAAAGTATTAGATACACAAATAAATATTTAAAATCTACATTGAGAATATTCAAATTATTTGATGGACATACACAAAATTCTCTTGGGCATATAGTGCTACCTCTTCAAGTTGGTTTTAGAAATAGTGGCTACTGCATTTCTAGTTTTTACAAGCACATGGGTATTTAATATGTTATTATAAATCACTTAGATATAAAATAGACATCTAATAACATCTACATTATATAGATGCCTCAAATAAATACATTATATTCAAGTAGTCAAGTTTCAAGTCATTCGGTATAAGTACCCTCTAAAATTAGTGGTAACTCCTATTCATCCCCCCAACCACCAAATTTGGTTATGAAACCTATTAAATAACATGGTAAAAATATAGTTATGGACACCTATTCAAGAGAACAACATAGAATTATTTATTGCACATATACAAAATATTTCTATAAAGTTAGTTCCAAGGAGACTAGTACACACTCCAAAATAGTAGGATTCACATCAAAAATTTATTAAAAGTTAAAATAAATATAAATATTATATATTGGAACCTAAATCAATCCCTTGAATATTTAAATATGTTCCATATCAAACACAAGCAAGGAAAGCTTCTCCCATTTTCTAGCAGACTCCATTGAATCTTACATCTCCTCAAGCTATACATTATCCAAATGATTCTATGAGAGGTGATCAAGATAATTACATTACAACTCTTGATGTATTACTAGATTCATATTCATCTACATGTAACACTTTTCATTCATAAAAAAGTCATATTCAACATTTATGATCCAAACATGTACTATGGTCCTCCCATTGATGGGAACATAGGCTAGTTCCTTTAAATACACACACACAAACTAATAAAAATAATAATAATAAAATTAAAACATTCAAAAATTAAAAATTAAAAAATAAAAAAATTAATTTGAAAAATAAAAAATAAGACCTGATCATGACACATAATTTCTAGTTTACTTCTTTAAATATGTTATTTATCACATATTTTAGTAGATATCATACTCTTTTTTAAACACACATGAATCTCACAAGGTATATGATTTTGATGTAGGAAATACATTATACATGGATTCCTAAATGTTGGATTTCATTCTACCTAGTGGTCATGCCTATGTTTGTGGCATCTAATTCTATAGGTGATAATAGGTTATCTCTCTATGACCTTTTATACCGTATTGATCTACATATCTTAAAAGTGTCTTGCTAATTATTCATATCTTACATTGTGCTACATGAATATGCTAGTGTGCTAAAATATGGAATTAATACATATGGATGGAATATGTTGGATTTCACTTGTTCTATGTTTCGTCAATGCTATTACTTTATTTCATAATAGGCTAGACATTGTATATTTATTGTTTTTGAACCACCAACCTTGTGTGTAAATTTATTGAACATTTATTATATGATATTTATGCTTGGTATGTGCGGCAATTGAACATGTCCATTTCTTTTATTCCTTGGCCCTATGTTTTTTTTTTACATTTGAATATGAACCTTGTTTATGACATTCTTAATGGCCTTTATGTGTGGCCCTTGGCCTTATTCGTTGAAAAATATTCATTTTCATTATATGTGACCCTTGGCCTTATTATATGACTTTTTATGACATTGTGTGTTACACTTTATTAGTTGTTCCATAATTTATATCATTCACTTTTATTATGTAGTCTAATTGGGATATAGTTGCTTTAAAACATGCCTCATTGATATATCTATCTAGACATGACACTTGTATTCCTTAAATTCAATATGTTACATACATGTTTCAATCAAAATTACATTATTATGATGACATACTCTATACATGATGACATGATTATATTTTTATATGATAAATAGTTAACTCTTATTTTGAGATGAGTGAGTTGTAGGATATATTCGTCATCTCAAAATTTGGGTATCATAGTGGTTTTATAGATTAAAACCTCCAAAAATACATAGAATAATATTTTTTACAAAGTATAAGATTTCAAAGATCTAAAAATAATTCAAAGATTAGATTCTATAACAAAGTACATGTTTTTAAAGGTTCAAAATAATTTAAAAATCAAACACATGACACATTGATAAAAATTATAGTGAAATATGACATGCATATGCACTCACTTCAAAACTCAAAGTATAGATACATGCACACTTGAATGCATAGGCATGGGATTATGCATAATAGCTATAATTTCAAAGTTACAGGTTACAAATATAGCTACAACTAAGAATATAAGTGCATGATACTCTATATAATTGGAATATATTTAGGGAGAATGATGTTTGTTCATGCTCATATATACATATCTCAAATTTAAAAATGAATGATAATTATTCATGCACATTTTTAGAGTTCAAATTATAATTTCAAAGTCAGGATACTTGTTCATGCACAATTTCAAAGTTATAGTTTGAGGTCAAAAATGTTTTCTGTGAGAAATGTGATCATGATGGGAGCATGAATATTATTCATTATATTTTGATTATGAAAATATAATTTAAACCTATCTACATATATGTAATTTAATTTATTATAGTTAATTTATTCTCAATTATAATGACGTTCAACAGACTTGGCACTACTTCTAACAAGCCCATTGTGTGGTTTTGTCTTCTAGTATGGGTAGAGTACATTTGAGTATAATGACATTTAATGGACTTGGCATAATTTATAGTTAACCCATCATGGTTCCACCTTTTTGGATTAATACATTAGGTATTATATCATATTCATGATAGTTAGAATATGCATCTTTCCAACTCAAGGGCTTGATTAGTTATTCAAAATTGAGACTTGATCACTCTCAATGACCCATTGATTTAAAATTATCTAAATGATTCAATAAAGAGGAATATTTATCCATCATAAGTTATAGGTTATAAGGAAATTTATTTTTACCTACATATAGGTATACTCATTCCTTGCTCTCCTTTCAATTTTTAAAATTTTAAAGTCTAGCTTTTTCAAATTTCAAATATAGAAAAAATTACTACTTCATGTTTTGTTACATGGTTTTGTAAATTTTAATGCCTTGCATAATTGGAATATCATTTTAAATACAAAGTGTGTGGTACACATACAGGATAAATTATTTCTTCTTTAATCTTAGAATTTCATTACTAGAATAATGAGGGGAGGGGGGACAAATGTAGACACATAAATTTAGTCATAGGTACTTGAAAATTCCAATTATTAACACATCGTAAACCACATGACCTATACCTAAATACTTGGATCTTATTCACCATTGTTCTATGTCATTTATCTATACATCTTGACCTTTCCTTTGTTTTCACTACTATACATAACTTTCAAATTCAAATGATCAAACTACTTAATATCACTTCAAACTATATTCTTATCATAACACTTGTTTTTGATCTTTTAGGATAGGTATATGATAGGAAAATAGGAATGATATTTCACTCTTGTCCATGTAGGATGACCATGTCATGATTAAATTATTAACACATCCTCAACCACATGACTTGTACCCAAATACTTGAATCTTATTTTCCATTGCTCTATGTCATTTATCTATATGGGGGATCAAACCTTCCTTTGTTTTCACTACTATACAAAACTTGTAATTCAAATGATCAAACCACTTAATATCACCCTCAAACTATATCCTTCTTGGGACACTTATCTATGATATTTTAGGATAGGTCTATGATAGGCGAATAGGAATGATATCATACTCTTATCCACATAGGATAACCATGTCCCATGTCAAATAATGGTTAGTTTCTAAATTTTGAATATATCTTTTGTAATTTTATGCATGTTTCAAAAGGTCAACTAAATGATATTATCAAAAGGTTCACCTATAAATACACATCAAATGTCACTCATTATGTCATTTTCTATCACTTAGTTTCTAGCTTATACATTATTATAAAATTTTCATATTCTTTCCAAATACAAGATCACAAGGAAAAGCCACAAGACAAGTCTAATGCATCTCAAAGCAAGTTAATAGTTATCATTGTCAAGTATCAAAGTCATTTTTTATCTACACACACATAATCAAGAGGCATAATTTCACAATTAGTCTACGTGAGATAATTACATGGGATTTATTTCCATCCTTGGAGTATTGTATACATAGGTAGCTGCCAATAATTAATGGAATGAGTGAGGTTAACTCATCCCATTCATTCCCTTATTGGTTTTATAGGTTTTTAAGATTTTAAATCTCTCTTAGGGTTTCAAAGATAAAATAAGAAAAATAATTAATTATGCATGACAACTTGAATCATGATATTTTATCTTACTCAACAGTCTCATGCATACGAGGTGTGATAGTCATTTTTTTGTCACAGTCAATCAGAACAAGTCCATAGTCAATGGAATCAAATATCTTACATTATTATCCACCTACAATCTTCATATCTATAAATACTCTCTGATCCTACTTTTGATATATAATTTTAAAAATCATACTTTATCTATATTTCTCTAGCATTCACTAGTAATAGTCAAATAGGAAAAGTCTATAGCTAATGGACTTGAGTAATTTGCATTGCAATCCAACTAGGGAATAACTATCTACAAGCAATTTAAGTTATTGTTCCTAATCCTAAGCATGCACAGTCAAATCATTTTTTTATTTCACTATTATATATCTAAAACATTCAACAAAAATATGTATTTGAGATAAGTAAATTTATTATTAGTGTTTTCTAAAAATAGTTGTTTTTCATATTTGTCAATTTATGAAATCAAAATTGTTAAGTATTATACATGTTTATCATTATGATATCTATCAATTTTTACACCTATTAGAATCAAATACATTTTATCATTTTATCAAAAATAGGGTAAAACAAAAAAATAGATTATAACCATATATGATTATTTAAAATTAAATCTTTAAATCTATAAGTTTTAGCAATTATATTAACATCAACATCATCAACATCATTTTCATCATCATAAACATAATTTGTGTAATCATCATCAATATTATTACTATGAACATAATCTCTAACATTTAGATCTTTTTTTTTTATTCATATCAAAAATCATAAAAAGATTCGAAGGAACATCATTAGAGGCATTAATTTTGTAATTCAAAGATATAGAAAACCCACATAAAGGAAGTTTTAAAAAATCACAAGTAGAACCACTCAATCTAGAACTTCACCTAGTAGTATGTGTAGATGTAGACGTTCAAATTGGCATAAGATATAAGAATGATCAACATGAAATAATCTATGACTATTTATTTAGAAATTAAATATGCAAAACAAGATGCAAGTAGAAAAATCTAATCTAAAATAAAAAAATCAGAAATAAAACCTTAGGGAGAAAACTTAGAAGTAATTATTTGAATACTGATGAATTTCCTTAATTTATAAAAGTAGATATAAATTCAAAATTGAAAGTGAAAGTGAAAAGAAACACCATGCTAGGGAGAATGGATAAATAAAAAGCAAATCATCAAAAATTAGAAAATCATGTCCTAAAGAGGATGAGGGTTTACAAAACCCTAGGTTTGATGATCAAAGTTCAGCTTCACCATTTTTTTAACTAAAATGTGTAAAATATTAATTAACATATGTGTAATTAATTAAAACTATGACACTATGGCTAAAAATAAGAGAAACTGGAACAATTAAATGACTAAAGCATGCAAGGTCAATGAGAAGACAAAGATGACTGGAATTTAATATATTTGGTTTTTGTTTTATAATTTTGGAAGTGGATCTAGGTTCTTCTAGTGAGTATGCTACTATTTATGAAATCTAACTCTTGATTGTCACTAGGAAAGAATAGATGCTACATTGAATTTGTACATGATAAAATTGACAAGCCACTAAATCCATACCACCATAATCCACTTAATATGTACACTAATACATAATGTGTCCTTTATTTTTTTTGTCAATACTTTAAATTTATTTTTTTTAATATAAGAAATTAGGGCCACTCAATATCTTTTGGATTTGGTTTCACAACTCCACAAGTTACAATTTAGAAGATAGTTTTTAAAAATCCAATTTGATGAGTACTCAGTATTTTTTAGGATTTCAATATTGAATTAAGAATTTTAGGGTGCAACTTTTGTAATTGGTGTCCATTTTGATCAAACATATAGTTTTCTTTAAGATTTAGGGGCTTTTAAAATTTCTTGCTAATGTTTCTAAGAGTTCTAAGTGTGTCAAAATTAACATTAATTTTAATTTTGATCAAGTCCTTTATAATCTAAAAGTGATGTAATAACACCATATTCATTTATAACTAGGTAAAATGGAGATATTTTGGGGTACATTTATGTGCATTCACTTAAATTTAGTTTTAATTCATGCCAAAACAATGTGAATGGGGAAACTTGGGTTGCATTTATGATCTGCACACATCAAACCACCATATATGTTGATTTTACCTTTTATTAGGTTTGTTATAGTCCAAAAATGTCACAAAATAACCATATCCACTTGTGACCAAGGAAAATATGAAAAAAATTGGTTACATTTATGTGTAATCAATCCAATTCACTTTAAATTTAGGTGAAAGTGGTTTGATTGGGATAACGTGGTTATATATGGTGTTGTTGTATTTATTTTTGCATATAAAGGTCTTAATGATAATTAAAACCAACATAAATTGGTGTTTGGGTGTGCACAAGTCACCAATGGGACATACATTACCCAAATCCAACCAATTTGGCTTGAATTCAAAGTGAATTGGAGTGATCACAAATAAATGTGCTCTAAATTATTTTCATTTTACCTAGTCATAATTGGATATGGTGTTGTTGTGTCACTTTTGGATGATAAGTGACCTAATCAAAATTAAAATTGATATGAAGGTGTGACTGGGTGTGTGAAAATCACCAATGCGACTTATTTGTTGTAATCAAACCACTTTGATCTGAATTTAATGTGAAATGAGGTTATTATGCAAAAATGTGCTAAAAATATATATTTTCCCTGACGGCAAGTGGATATGGTATTTTTTGGTCACTTTTGGTCTATAAGGGACAATTGTAATTAAATCAAAAATAAAGGGGTGTTTGGGAGTGTGTTGGTCAATATGAAATAATTTTCCAAAATCAAGCCATTTTAGCCTGAATTTCAAGTGAATTAGGGTAATCACACAAGAATGTGCCCTAGATTTTCTACATTTTCCCTGATCATAAATGGGTATATGGTGATTTTCTATTTATTTTGGTTATAATCCCCATAATCACAAGTAAAAATGGCATAAAGGGATGGTTTTATGCATGCAGGTCACCAATATGATGCAAATTTCTCCAATCAAACCACTTTGGATTAAAATCAAAGTGAATTAGGGTTATCATGCACAAATGTGGCCTAAACTATCCATATTTATCTCAGTTTCATTTGGATATGGTGTTTTTGTGTCAATTTTGGTCTATAAGGGACCTAATCACAAGTGAAATTAGCATAAAGGTGTGGTTGGGAGTATGTGGGTCACTAATGTGACTTATGTTTCCCTAATCACACATTTTTGGCTTGAATTTAAAGTGAATTGGGATGATTGTAGAAAAGTGTGCCCAAAATTATCCACATTTGCCCTAGTTGTGGTATACAGCTAAAATTGGTACAAACCTATGTTTAATACCTTTGTATTACAACTTTTCACATATAGACTATTGATGGTGAATGAAGTATCTATTAGAAAATTATTGTGGGTCTTCCCTCTTTATTTCATACACTTTTGTCATCACATGTACACTTGTTTTTCATAATTTCAATTATGTACTGGGGACCCATAACTCCTTGATTTTATCCTTTTGTTTTTTAGGAAACATTTTTATTTTTAAGAAATATTTAGGTTTACAAACCTATACATGAAATGTAGACTTTTTCAAGCATAAATTTTAGAGTTAAGATGGGTCATGTTTTGTTTTGGTGATTATTTTTCTACATTGGGTGTTGACTTTTGGATGTCAATAGGTCTCCTAATTTTAAATAAATATCTCTATAAATAAAAATATACCATGTGTTTAGATACAACATTATATATTATCAAAAGCTGTAAACTTAATTACATATTTCATTTATAGAACTGTTGAATCTATATCTAAAAATTACAAAGGATGATTCTGGAATTTCATGTTTATGTTAAGGGTAAAATAGAAGAAAAACATATATAATTACATTAAAAATTTCACACTTACACATTATAAAGATAACTAAATTTTAGTTTGATCCCTCTTCAGAGATTCTAAAATGTAGTGAAGTGTTTGGTTAGTCAATGAGGATTGAGCAAGGTTAGTCTAAATCAATCATTTTTACCCACCACCCCTATTTTATATTGAATCAATTTTTACATGTATGATATCTCTGATATTTCACTATATCAATAATCTCAATGAGCATAGGCATAGGCTATAATAATCATAGTTCCCTCATTTTCATATCAAAAAAATCCATATTCAATAGACAAGGTTGGCCTACATTATTATCCAGGGAATGTGTGTAGATAGGATCATGAAATAAGTCAGTTCATTTTTTTAAGACAAAAAAGTGATAAATCATAAATAACTAACATGTTATGCCTACTCCCTCAATGGGCATGGATCAATGGAATCAATATACTTAGAAAATAAAACATGGGAAATTCCTTCCCCAAATGGACCTCCTCTAAGATTAGTCCATTAATCATGTTTATGCCTAGATTTGGTACTCTAAGTATTTATCAATGCAATAGCACAAGTGTCTCCATACATATTATTTTCACCAATGGATTTGGATATTTCTTTAATCAATTTTGAAAAAGACAAGTGAAGCTTTCTAGATATATTTTTGCATAATTTTCTACACCTTTGAGAGATTAAAGGTTATGGTCATGGCCCATGTATTTATAGTTTTTACAAATTGAAGAAACTAATTTGTGGCCCTCCATCTCAAGATCAAGATGTAGGGTCACAAATCCATTCAACTTTAGAGGGATAAGTAAAAAATATGTCTATCAATTTTTAGAAGAATGGAATATTATTAAGGCATGGGTAGCCTTAATCCTAATATTTATCTCCATTATTAATTTATGGATGACACCCTATGATGATGTCATGGGTGATGTCATGGCCCATATATTTTAAATTATGAATTTCCAATAATATATATTCAAAAACATGACAAAACATGACCTATCTTTGTATGCACCTAAAATAGCTCACTTCATTACAGTTAACTAATATTCCTATTAGTTGACCCTAATTAAACTTATCCTATTTTATCTCACTAATTTATCATATTTCTATCCATATATCCAATATACCCCTCTAATAATTCTCCATTTCACTAAAATTATCCCATCCCACTATTCCATGAATTCTTCTTAATATCCCATTATCCTAATCTAATCGTATTTATCTATTATATGGGACTTTAAAACTCCCATAACCCAACCTACCCACATACTAACCTACACCCTAGCCTTTCCTACATTCCTATGTCTCTAATCCTCACCTAATCCCCTTTCTAATCCCTACTTAATCTTCCATTATCTCTAAGATAATGGAGAAGTCTTTGGAATTGGAGAGTTCCCTCCAAGTCTCTAGAAATCTCTATTTCTAGAGGTTTCCCAAGGAATTTAATATTCCTTGATAATTTCTAACCACTAATCTCATTTCTCCAAATTCGAATTACAACCCTTGATTTTCCCTCCTAAAGTCTATATAAATAACCTTTCCCTCCACCATCAAACCAATTAGTAATCCCATACCAAAACCATGCCAAAAATGATTCTAGAAATCATATAGAAAACTCATAAGAAACCATCAAGCATCCATTACAACACTCCCACATCAAGCTATCACTTTATCAATCTTAATCTAATCATCCATTTGTAAATATCGGAAGGAGGTAACATAAAATAAGGGATTTGATAAGCTATTTTATCAGTCTAATTTGTTTTATAAATCCTTCTTATTACATAGTTTTTTATTTGAGTATGATTTATCTTGATTAAATTCATAGAGCTCAAAATCCTACTACATTTTGGAGACCACAGTGGGACCTTGCTCCCATTTAATCAATTTTGCTTGTTAGTGTTGTTTTTACTAGCTTGCAAGTTTGATTGGGTGAAGAAAATCTTAGAATTTTGAAATTTTGGTGTGTTTCAAGAAAATCATGATATTGCACTACTAGTCATGATATTGTAGTAATAGGTTTGTTAAGGCCAATAGTGACATTGTAGGTTAGCCACTAGCAGTTAGAGGTTTTATTAAGGTTTTTAAAAAAATCATGAATCTCTTAATAATTATATTGCCATACTAATAGTGATATTGACATTCATAGTAGTGATATTATCAAAAACTATAGTTGGGTTCTGATTTTGACCTATTTTGTGCTAGCTCTCTATTGTTGTAGGTGTGTTGTCTGTTGTCACTAATTTTGTGTGTAGTTCAAGAAGGAAATCCCCCTAGAGAATACCTAACCACACCTTTTTGACAAACTTGTGACTCTCCCACTCATGGTATTTCTTTGGTAATCATGGAAATGTCATTTTCAGTAGTGAGATTATCATTTTTAGTTGTAGTATTGCATATTCATTAGAAACTAGTAAAAAACTACCATTATCTTCTTTACATTATGTTTCACCATGATTTTAGAATCTATCTGAGAGGTTCCAAGGATATATAAAGTGAAAATATTTAGGAAATTTGATCTTTTACAAAACTTAAAAATTTCCTTATATAAAATATTTAACCTCTCATTGACTAAACGCAGGTGCTAACAATTGATTTTCTCTATCATGCAGGACTTATATAGAGAATAGGAGAAGGAAGGTTACCTAAAACCCATCATACACACTATATAAACCTGATTTAATATTACCTTGACTACTTCAAATGTGGGTTTGACATATGAGTATCATCCTTATCACTTTTAGTAGCCACTTTGTAGTCTAGGCTAGTTAGGGTTAGTCTTAGGATCTAGTAGTATCTCTTGCTTATCATCAAATAATTGTATTTAATAACAAGGCCTTGTAATTAATTTAATGTTGTAGACTTTTTTCCCTAGGACATATATAAATTATTTTCCTTATAAAATATAATATTGTTATGAGCATTTTTTACCAATCGTGGGTTTATCATTCTGAGTCATGATTTTATGGTTTATGATAAAATCATCACTATCAATTCATAATAAATCATGATATTGTCAATCCCAGTAGTGAATTTGTCTATACATTCATGGTTTTATGGTTAAATATCATGGTTATCTAGCATATATAATATTTTAACTCTCCTAGTCATTGTTTCATCCTACAAGTGATAGTTTTGCATTGTGTCCTTAAGATTTTGTAGCCATTTTTTCATTAAATTTGGTCCTTTTGGAGTCTATTTTTGAACCATTTTTTTGTGATTTTTGCATCACTCCAACCTTCCCATAAAATCCTAAACTAATTTTAGTAGTGAGGGGTTGTGCCCTTCAACCCTGCCCTATAACGTGATAGGGAGTGCACTAAGGGCACTACTCCTACACCCTACAGGGGGCTCTGCCCCTTGACCTCACTAGGGGCTGCTACCCTTAGACCTCTGCATCATGTCCTACTCACCCTAAATAATTTATAGAGCCAAACCATGATTTTTTTTCGGTGTTTTATTAAGGCATATTTGACCAAAATCTTATTTATTGTAGGGGTTATTTTGTTAACATCATCTTTTAGGTCATATTATAGGTCTAACATTTTGTTTTGAAGGTTACCTCTCTTGAGTGCCATATCCAACCACTACCCCATATGCTTTTAGGTTGCCAGTCAAAGACCCCATTGTGGCACTTTTTCACATCATCTTTGTATTATTTATATCATTTTTAATCATCTTGTTATGTGTATATATTTCTTGTATATAATTGTGTGTGTTTGTTAATTTATAAATAATTTGTCGTATCATGCCAAATCACACATAGGTAATTAGATCAATTAATTAATCATATCATGTGTTTGCCTATTTATTAACCATTTTCACTTAGGATAACACATGACATGGAATTGACACCCATGCAAAGGCTTAGTCTATAGGGGTTAGTGTCATGGATTTCACCACTATGCCCTGACCAAACTCCATGTTCTGACATAGTATAAAAAATAGGGATAACTATCATTAGGTTAAGAGGTTAACCCTATATAGTTCATCCATGAAGGGAAAGAATTAACTCTCTAAAATAGGCATTAGATAACACTCTATATATACTCAGGCCCCAATATACCTTCATGTATATTGAGTACACCCCTAGATAACCTATTGTACCTAGTATAGGACCTTTTGAGCATAACAGGTGTTCCACTACACTCATTAATATCAGTACCAAAGTAACCATCAAGTAAAAGTATGGTAGAGAGTGTTTGGTTGATTATAAAATGGGTCATTAGCCTATAGCCTCACTTGGGTAGTCATTATATGGTGTGGGCATTGGGTTACACACCCATCAATTTACTAATCATAAGTTTATTTTTTGCTTGCTTGGGTGTGTGTTGTGCAAAACCCATATTTTTTGTGAGCTGAGTTAGGATTTCACCCATCCATATCCTATCTAGGTATTTTGCATATATCTTCTTGTATATCCTATCCTCATAATTATATCAATTTTTACATATCTCCCCCACCATCCTTTTGTATACATCCTTATCATCATCCTCATCTTGATCCAGATCCCCATCACCCACATCTCATCTTATATATCCTAATCATCATTGTAAATAGTCTCTTTGTGTATCATTTTCTTTGTCATACCCACTCATCCTTAGCCATACCCTTACCCCAATCACATCTTACATCCTTACCCATGTCCACATCATCACCCACTTACCATAGTCATCTCATCCTTTCCTAGTCTCACCATATCCCATCATCCTTGGTCATCCCCCCCATTATCTTATACATCCTTGATTAATCACCATATTATCTTCATTCCCTCCTAATCTAACCATATCTATCCATCACCTCATTCACTTTCATATCTTAATCACCATATCGTATCCATTGTCTAATCCTACTTACCATATCATCTCTATCACATCTTAGTCTAACCATATCTCCTTATCATTGTCATCCTAATCATCATATTATATATCTTAGTCCCATCACCTTATACATATCTTTGTTCTCTTGTATATCCTTTTAGTCACATCTTAATTACATCCTAATAATACCTCATTACCTAAACCTTTTTCTAAATCCACCTCATTACCTCATCTCATTATCCCATCACCTTTTATTTATATCCCATCTATCATCTCATCTTGGTCAAACCATATACACCTATCATTAATTAATCACCCTAATTCCTAAGTCACATATTGTATACCCTAATCTCATCCTCTTTTACACAATTTATTCTCTTCTACATTTTACTTATATTCATCCCATCCTATCCTAACCATATCCACTTACCTTTTGTCATACCCCCTTATCACCTCCATCTTATTTTGACAATCCTTGTTATCATCATCACCATATTAATTTAATTTCTAGTCATATCCACCCAATCCTAGTCACATATTGTGTATCCTAATCTTATCCTCTTATACATAATTTATTATCTTGTATCTTCCACTAGAATCCCATATTAGTCGCATCTGCTCATTATCCTAGTCACACCTCATCTATAATCAATCACACCATAATCTTGATCATTCACATATAATTTTATTAACCATAACACATCACCTATCCTAATCCCATCTTGTCTTGCCATCCACATTCTATACTAAATCCACCTCATCCATAGTCCTAATCATCCCCATACAATCTTGTCTCATTATCCCATCACCTTGTATATCATTGTTTTACCATATTATACATAATTCATTATATTATACATCCTTTTAATCACATCTTATCACTAGACCCATATGTTATTAGTCATCCCATAATCACATTCTAATCATAACTCATCATCCACACCTGATAACTTATCTTGACCTTGCCTTCATCACCCATCTAGTCATCACCTCATCTTATCCTAGTTGGCTTCTAGGTCACATAGGGGTCTAAAACATACACCTCTCATTACCCATTTATCATTTCATCATCACACCTATCCTTATTTCATTATCCTAATCAGCTTCATTGCTTAATCCTACCCCATCCCATCTTGAGCAAATTGGTCTAAGGTCTTGAGATAATCCTATCATTATAATCCTCGTATCATCCTATCATCTTATCCACCTATCATATTATCACCATCCTATCATACTAATCCACTTGGTTAAATCTCATATCATAATCAATATCCTTTTAGCATTTTATCACTTTGTCAGTCTCAATCTAGAATATCCATCAATCTAATCTAGTCTAATCATCTTTCCCTATTCATTACTAGCACCCATCATATCATCATCTTACTAGTTTTAAATATTAGGCACCCATCACATTCCTAATCATTTTGATATCTTGAAAAATAGGCATTGTTGATAAGTTGTTAGCACATATTGCACTATTGATCTAACATTTGATCATAGTCCTTAATCTATTAGTCTATCTCATTTCCATCATTACCTGTCACACTAAGCTTAGTACTTTTGATCTATTTTGTTTAAGAACCTTATCCAATCCTTAACCTACCTATATCATCCATCATCCATCAACCATCACCATAAAAATAGACTTTGCCTTCATTAACCAATATATAGTTTCCCATAAGGATGATATAGTCTTGAAGTTCCTTATGATGGGTGTATCACTTCTTGAAGGTGTTGATCTCCTTCAACTCATTGCACTCTTATCCAAGCCCCATTATGTGAATCTCATTCCAATCCTCTATCCACTAGTCATCAACCATCAACTTCTCGTTCCTATACTTGCAAAGGGATTCCAATATTAGCCACCTTGAATCCTTCTACCTAGTCATATCCAAACCCATCTGATCATAAGTCTAATGCTTCCATGTCTAAGTCACAACATGAATCATCTCCTTATACTCACCTTCCCATATCATTGGAATCCTTTTCCAAACAAATTTTCACTGCTAACATGATGGTCTATCCACCTATCTAACATCTTGATCTCACTAAGCCAAATCTATCTCAGTTTAAAGATAACCACTATTGTACATATCATTAAATTTGGGGGTATACCATTAATTGATGTCAACCTTTTTGATATTTTGTCTAGGACCTCATTGACCATGGTGATATAGTAATTGATGATAAACTAGATGCATCCACATCCTTGGGTGAAAAAAAGAGGAATGCCAAGATTCCCTTCCCAATCATGATCAAGCTCTTCCCTTTCCAAACCAAGGTTAAGACACCACACCCATCCTACATGATCCCCCTATCCTTGAAAAATCCTCCATCACAACTGAGTCTATAACCTATGAGCCTAGTTCCCCCATCTCTCATAAGTCCCTCTATGAGCCTATCATTGTCAAACCTATCATTCATCCATCATTTCCCTCTCACTCATCACCTTAGGTCAATTGTATACAATGCATCTATAAATGGAAACATTATATCTTGTGCATTAGAGTCAGCTTCAAATTCAACATCTAAGGTCTTATCTTCCATAGCATCATGTTCAGAACCCATATCCAAATCAGATTCCTCATCAAAAATGTTATCCCTCATTGATGTTGATAATGCCTATGTTTTAGAGGATACCTATAATCTAGATACCTCTAATTCATTACCAGGCATATCATTTGATTCCATTATAAATTATGACACCATAAATGTTTTTTTATAAGATTTATCTATCAAAGATTATTAGAGTGAGTCTAATCTACCTTTAGATGTGCCCTTTACAACTAGTCCTAGTAATTCTTTTACTAATATTGAGAAGATCTTCTATGATGTTGAAACTAAGTCTCTTAAGAACCCCTATGAAGACTATGTTGCCACATCACCACTCATTGACCTCATCATTCCCTCACCACCATGTCCATCCATCATGGACCCTTTTCTCCCCATCAATGATCATTTAATCACTTCCCTCCATAAGGACAAATAGGACCATGCATCATTGGAATCTTCCTTTAGTAATATAATGCATGCCACAAATCCAAAGTTATAAAACAATATTCCAAAATTCATAAATCATAATCAAGTAATCTTTGATCCCCTCAATCAAAAACAAGAAGAGTCAAATCACCGGCTTTATCCAAAAATGCCTTCTCCTAGTGAAGCCCAATATTTGGCACTAAGAAACTATCAAGGTCAAAATAATCATTGTATATCAATTCAAATATCAGTATCTCCTAGTGAAGCCTAAAATGAAGCAATAGGGGGTAGTCAAAATTCAAATAATGTCAAAATCATGGCCAATAATTAGTCAAATAATTAGATCAAAGATTATCCACAAAGTCTAAGTGTCTTGGATCTCTTGCAATCATTTATCACATGACACTAATTAAATGAAGAAATTCCATCACCTCTCATGATGTATGTGACTTCTAATCCTAGTCCTCCATCACCCATAACACTATCCTATCTCAATTTCAATCCTTCATCATCCATCATACCATCCTATCATGAAACCATAATACAATCTATCCCTATCATATATTTAAGTCCCATATATCCACATCAATCTCTAATCAAATCCATACCTCAAATCACCCTCATGGGAAACATTGTCTCTCTTAAGAGTGATGAAGACACCTGATCTAGATATTTGGAGGGGTCACAAACAAAAATCATCAAAGGCTACATAGACTTGAACACATCCAATAATGACAACATAATCCTACCATCACACATCCCTAGAATAGGTGTTGGCTAAATAATCCATCAAGTGACCACATCTTACATCTCACCCATCAACTAATAAATCGAGATGCCCAATAAAAAAGTAAAAAGGTAAAAAAAAAGTCATTCATCTAATGGTGAAAATAAATATTCTATTACCTTGGGCAAGTACCATGATAAAAATTAGTTTCTAACATCATAGTAAAATAATCTATTATCCATATTTTTCCTCAACACTTAGGGGCAAATCCATCTATTTCATACCCTCATCCATTCATCCTACTTATCACATCCCTTATCCACTTTGTCTATATACTTTGACTCATCATCCACCAACATACCATACATCCTATCTCATCCATCCTTTTGATCTCAAAATTCATAAGTATGTGGAATATATCTTGATAAATGTCCTCAAACCATCTTGGCATATCCTCTAATTGTCACTCAATAAAATAACCATCTAGTTCCTTCATGATGTGGTCATTAGCTACCCCTAGTCCATTTGTCCTTAGTCCCCATCATTGTCATCCTATATATCATTCCATCCATGCTCATCCTGGTTGCTAGGATTGGTATTCTCTTTGTACAGTGTATATACATATCCCAAAAATCCCTAAAAATTGAAAATTATCAAAAACCCTATAAATCATTAATTTTTTAAAAAGACAAAATACTCCATGGTGTCTTTTCTGAGGCATAATCCACTAGTCACATCCATCTCCATGTCATGTGTATTTTCTTATCCTCCATATTTCTAAATAAATTTCAATCTTGGAACCAATTTTAAGTGGGCACCCATCATATCTTCATCATTCTATTATCTGAGTGTTATCAACATACATCACTTTGTCAAAGATTTTAATCTAACACCCATCACTTCCTATTAGGGCCTTCTCATACCTGGATCCCATCCAATTAACCTTTACTATTATGGAAGGTATTTGATCCCATCACCATATCCCAGTCTCCTTGCTAGATTGGATCCTTATAAGGCCTTGTTTATTGGTAATTCTTAGTCATCACTTGTCTAATCACCTTTCTTAGCCACTTTTTGATTCGATCTCAAGATCAAATCAATATTCAAAGACATTCTCCTATCCTCCATCCTTATATCCTTAACTAAGGGCAACACTTCATCTTGATCCTCATCCTTTTCATTATTACTATCCACATCCAAGTCCATTTTTAAGTCCACAATCCCATCACTCAATCACTCAACCCATCATTAGGTAAGACAATGAGATACTGCATGTATATACTTGTATGTGTTGCATGTATATTGTTTATCTTGTTTGTATGATTATATATATAGTGATTATCTTATGTTTTTTTTGCATTGTGTCTTTTAGGCAATGAATGAGGATTTTATGAGGACACCAAAAGTTCCCTTGAGAATGTAGAGTTTTCTATTTGCCCATTCACTTTGGCACAATGTCCTCTTGGTCATGCTTATATCATGGGGAATCTTATCAAGTGCTATATATTTTTATTACTTAGACTATGATGAGCCTTATGACATTTGTGATGGCTTGATATCATCATTTATATCATCATCCTTCTCCCCATCATAACTATCTGACTAACATCTAATATTTTATCCTCATCCCATCATCAAAGTCTTATCCTATCATCACTAATATCATCCTTTAATCCCTAATCATCATCATCATATTCATCCTCTAATCAATCATTTCCATCATATTCTAGTCAAAACTACATTGTCCTAAGGTCTTTTTAGACTATGTAGGTAGCACTTGGGTATGTTTCCATGTCTAAGGATAGCTTGGCCACTATCTATATTTTCTATCCTCATCCCCCAATCCTTTGGTTACTTGATCATCTCATTTTTTTGTCTATCATTAGTAAAATCATATTAATTGATTTAGCTTTGAGCTACACCCATCACTATTCTTATCAAATCACTATCTTATCCTAGCCTAGAGCTCTCCATTGCATGTGCCCTTACTTGGGATACACCTAAAGCTTATATCCCTTTAATCCTATCATCATTCTATTATAGTTGGTTCCCCCTTGGTAGGTGTCTACAACCATGGCACCCATCATATCTATTCCATGTGCACATGTCCTTGCCAGGGTCATTGTTATCTATTTGTAGTTCATTGTTCAATGTCAACCTCATCTTCTTCATCTTCTATCTAACATCTAGTATCTCATCCCCTCATCTATCCATCTCACCCCACCCATCACTTCTTCTTTTGAGTGGCCATCTAACTCATTCTTCCCAACATGTCTCATCATATCCACTAGCATCATCTACTAACATTCATCCATGACATGTTTTTTTTTTAAAAAAATACCATTACTCCTTCCTCTTTGTCCACTCATAATGCACTTTCAAAGAGGGGGAAAATATATGCACCTAAAAACGCTCAATTCATTACAATTAACTAATATTCCTATTAGTCGACACTAATTATAATTATCCTATTTTATCCCACTAATTTATCCTATTTATAGCCATATATCCAATAAACCCCTCCAATAATTCTCCATTTCACTAACCTTATCCCATTCCATTATTCCATGAATTCTTCTTAATATCCCATTATCCTAATCTAATCCTATTTATCTATTATATAGGAATTTAAAATTCCCATAACCCCACCTACCTGTTTCTATTCAAATTTTGCTTTTTCAGATTCAAGAGAGAGAGAAACTAAAGAGATAATGGACAAGGCATGTGAAGTACCTGGATGAAGATCGCGCACCGTAATCCAGATGTTTGTGAGCACCCCTCTTTGGCTATGGAGGAATGACACCTGCAAAGAAAAAGAGCTTGGACAAGAAAACGTTAGATGGATAGGCGGTGGGTTGCCAAGCGAAAGCTTGTTCCTGGAAGTGTGAAAACTTCCTCAAGGGAGGTCAACCCACTGATAACAGAAAGATAAAAGAACAAGAAAATACAGGATGCCAGAATACAGAAGTGATAAACAAATTAAAAAGGAAGGAAAAGATAAATGATTACCTAAAAGGAGCAGTCAGGCTGATGACAGTCGCCGAGGTCAGAGATGTTGCCGTTGTTGGTTAGCTGATCTGCCGACATCGGTTATCCTGCCGACGTCGGTTGGGGAAGTGACCGGCGTCGGTCGGGGTTGTGGCCTGTGGTCGGGTCTGGTTTGGTTTTGGTCCGTGGTTGGGTCTGAGACAGAGTTTATGGGCGTGCTTGGATGGTTTGGAGAATGGTCTGGGTGCCCTGTACAGGGTCTTTTGTTGGCAGGAGGGACAAGGAAGTTGTCTGGGACTAGATTAAAAAGGGGGACAGGAAAGAGGAAGATGGACAGGGGACAGGGTCTGAGAAGGCTTTTCAGCCTCTCAGGGGAAGGACACAGCAAGTAGAAGACAGTAGATAACTGAAAACTTAAAGAAAAGAATGAAATGACATAATGAAATTACTTACCTTTTTGGCTTGCTGACTGAAGAATGGAGGAGCTGTTGTTGGAGCCACGGAAGACTTGTTGCAAGAGGAAACTAAAGAAACTAAAGTCCTTGCCTCTGTTGCTGCTATTGCACAAGGTCTAGAGAGAAGAGAGTCGAATGCCAAAGCACCGAGAGGATTCTGTTTGCGAGCTCAAGGGTCCAGGGGCTGCAACAGATGCAGAAAGGGGTATTGAAGGCTGCCGATGCCGGCAGTTTCACCGACATCGGCCGAATGGCCGCCGACATCGGTAGTGGCAGAATGGGGACAGAGACTAAAAATAGCCTCTGCCCATTCTTGCATGCCGTCGAGCGAGGGGTTGTGGGAAGAATGGTTATGAAGACACTTAAATGGGCATGGGGGGAAAGATAATGAGGAGATTTAGCATAATAAATGCTAGGGGGAAGGTGGAGGGATTCAAGGGAGGATCCAAGGTGGCAAGGGTGGGGTGGAAAGGGGGCCACTTAATTAAAATATTTAAGTTTATTTTAATCAAATGGATGGAGAGGACCAAGGTCAAGGGTTAGGATAGGGGTTTGAGGTGGACAAGGGGGAGAACCAAGGTACAGACACATTTGCGGTGTCTACACTACCCACCTATTAACTTACACCCTAGCCTTTCTTACATCCCTATGTCTCTAATCCTCACCTAATCTTGTGTCTAACCCCTACCTAATCCTCTATTATCTCTAAGATAATGGAGAAGTCTCTAGAATTGGAAACTTCCCTCCAAGTCTCTAGAAACCTCTATTTCTAGAGGTTTCCCAAGGATTTTAATATTCCTTGATAATTTATGACCATTGATCTCATTTCTCTAGATTCAAATTACAACCCTTGATTTTCCCTCCTAAAGTTTATATAAACAACCTCTCCCTCCACCCTCAAACTAATTAGTAATTCCATACCAAAACCATGCCAAAATGATTTTATAAATCCTATAACAAATCCATAAGCAAACATCAATCATACATTATCACACTCAAACATCAAACTATCACATTGTCAATCTGAGTCTAATCATCCATTTACAAATATTAGGAGGTAACATAAAATAAGGGATTTGGTAAGCTATTTTATCATTCTGATTTGTTTTATAAATCCTTACTACTATGTATTTTGTATTTTTATTATGAATTGGATTGATTAAATTCATAGAGTTTGAAATCCTACTACACTCTTAATCTAATTTTTTTTTTAATGATTCTACTTAGTCTTTTTTTACAATTCTTAGAATTTAGTTGCTTGTTTAATCAAATTGGTTGAAAATGTCAATTTTATTAGTTTTAATTTGACTAGAATTGAATTAGAGGAAGGTTTTAATTTCATAAAGGGTAATACCCAAATTAAGGTAGTATAGACATGAATTAACACATGCATGTGATGGGTGAAAAATAATTAGAGGATTTCAGTGGTCTAGAACATCATTTTTCTTGGTCATAATTTAACTCAATGTGAATTAAGAGCAAATAAAAATTTCATAAAATGAATTCTCCAATAATGGATAAATTGGTGTGAATAGGCACACACATATGATGTGTTTAGAATAATTAGATTATTTTGGTGATTTTGGTCCAGTTTGTGCATTATTGTGAAAAGTCATTTAGACTTAAAATTTTGGCATGGTAGTGATAGGAATTGTATGTCAACATTTTCCCCTATTTTTGAATGCATGGAGAGACATTTGGTTAAATAAATAGATTTTCATAGAGTAAAAATTTCACTTAAAATGATCATAATTAGAAGAAAAATTATTTTCATCTTTTATTAAATTCTTATGAGGTGTAGAAAAATAGTGCTACAAAAATGCACCAAATAGTGTTTGGGGGACCCATGATTCCCCCTCGAGAGGAGAATGATTTTTTTTGAATTTTAACAAGTTGGCCCTCAATTAGAATAAAGGAACAAATAATTCAATAAAAGGAAATGAAAAATGGAATAATTAGAAGAAAATGTCTTGAAAATAGATAAATGAGGCTAAAAAGAGCCTTCCATGAAGAACTAAGGTAATAATAAGTCTGGGGAGGTTATATTAGAATATGGATATGGATGTGCATTTATTTTCCATGATTCTATTATATTCCATGTTTATCATCTATAGTTATTATTGTTATGATATGCTAATGTATGTTAATGTTACGAGATGCACATCTTTAATTAACATATGGATTGCTGAGTTATCCCTAGTTTTTATTGTTTTATGACTAGATGCTAGAGATTAATTTAAGAGATGCATATCTTAAATCAATATAGACTTAGCCATAGATGTTTGGGAAATGAATAGATAGTAAAAATATATGCATAATCCAAGAGATGCATGTATTGAAGTAACAAAGAGAGTCATGATTGCTTCCAATGTTTGGCTCATGATTGGAGGATGATATCCTAGGTAGGTAGTAGATATGTAAGATGGTGCTTTCAAATATGTATGTTCAATGCCACATTATTTTTAAGACTAGAGCACTTGGTGTTTAATATGGAAAATTAAATTATGTACCATAAGTATGAATAACTTATAATAACATTAGATTTCAAATTACAAATGGGCTAGTTCAAATGTGAATATTTACGACTCAAAAAAATGATATAAATACCAAAACCTAAGTTGAAATTTTTTATGTTTGAATAAAAAGTAAAAATTAAAGAACCAAAATTAAATATAAAATGTAACCAACTTAATAACAAGATATGAATTATCAAGACTAAAGTGGAAATAAGAATATACAAAACATAAACAAATAAACAATCTAAATACAAAAGTAAATAATTCAAGCATAAGTTAAGGTAAGACTCAAGCAATTTTCAAAATATATTTAGACATGACTCTCAAAATAAACAAGTGCACAAAACAATAAATAGAACACAAGACAATGAAGATAAAGAAACTCAATGGAAGCAATCAATAATTGTGCATGTGTAGTGAATAAGGTGTTACACACGGAGCATGAATAGGTTGCCTAAAGCAGGGGGAATGGAAGAATAAGTAAGTGGTGGCAGAGTAAATGGACACTACGTACATAGTTCAAAGAGACCTCAGGCCAATATAATTCTCCTAGTAATTAGTATTGAATAAATATGATGATAATTAGAGAAGAAATGATTAATAGATGAAAAATAGGAATGGGCTCATAAAATGGTGAGAACATAAATGTCTAAAATTACTCATAAAAATGTGAGAGTGTATAGGTATATAGTACAATCACATGAATAGAAGAGTGGTTGAGCTTACCCAAGATGCCCCATGCATCCAAGAACTACCTACATAGTCTGTATGGACCTTAGTTTGATGTAGTTCTCCTAAAAAAGGAGTGTAATGAAAGAACAAAAATAATGAGTATAATAAAGGAGAAACCCACCCAAAATATGACATGGATTTATAACTCTCATGGAGATTTTAATCCCACCTTCTCTAACTAAACATGTTTTTGTTATTTTTTTTGGTGTTTTATAATGTTTTTAGGTTTTTATGAAATAATTAAAGCAACATATTATGCTCAAATATACAATGAAATATCTAGAAAAGGAAACCGGTCCTTAGGTAGAGACTCAAATAATAGTTAAACTAGTTGTAACACTGTGCATGAACTAATAGTAAAATATGAGGCCTAAGGGAATATCACACAATAGTAAATAGGAATGAAATGACACATAATCTGGAAATAATAAGATAAGGAATAATTAGAAGAAGTATCGATTTACTATAAAATAAGTGAAACCATATGTTAACATGCCTTGAGATACTCGCCCATAAAAGAAGTTATTGATGCTAATGTTGATGTTGATGTTGATGTTGATGTTGATGTTGATGTTGATGTTGATGTTGATGTTGATGTTGATGTTGATGTTGATGTTGATGTTGATGTTGATGTTGATGTTGATGTTGATGTTGATGTTGATGTTGATGTTGATGTTGATGTTGATGTTGATCTTGATGTTGATGTTGATTTTGACCACTTAGAACTACCTCTAAAGTATTTAATAAAAAATTTTGCATACTTTTTGGTTCATAATCAAGATCATGACTAGTAATAGGATTATAAACACCCAACATAATAGGTAACATAAAGTAAGAATGGTATAGAGAAAATCAAATTCTTGTTCTAATAGAACTATAATGGTCTAAGTAATAATACAAAATTTGAAGTAGGTGATTACAAATTATGCAAGTAATAATATAGGAATGGTTCAGGTAATTAGGTATAAACACTCTAACTAATTATATGAAATGGGTGACCCCAAATCATGGGATCTCATGGATAATAAAATAAATTAAAGTCAAGAATGGAAATTCTTGAGGTGCAATACATTGATGGGTTCTTTGAGCTCTTGTCCATTTATAATAACCATCTTGTATGCCCCATAACCATAATTCATAATGACTAAAAATGGACCCAACCAATTGGCTTTAAATTTGCCTTTCTTTTTATGCTTGGTGTTCATGTTTTTCTAATTTTATTTTAGGACAAAGTGACCAAATTCAAATTATCTATGGAGAATAAATTTATTATAGTTGTGACATAGCATATTTTGATAAGCTTGTAAATGGTCTAAGGCAACCCAACACTTTTCATCCAAAAGCTCCAACTCTTGTAATATAAAACTTTATATTCTTCATCATCAATAATGTAATGTAGAAAGATGTGAAAAGAAGGAAACTTGATATCAAAAAGAATAATGGTATCAAAACCAAAAACTAAGGAGTATGATATAGCTCCCATATGGTTTTGATGACTAGTTTGGTAAGCCCAAAGGGTAGGAAATAACTAGAAGTGTTAATGATGGCCAATTTCATTGACAATATTATCTAGGATTGCAATAATGGTCTTATTAGATGCCTTGGCTTAACCATTGCCTTGTGGGTTATATGGTGTGGAACATTTATGTTTGATCTTGAATTAGGTATAGAGGTCTTTGACATCCTTGTTCTTGAAATACCCATAATTATTAGAGATGATTTTGGAGGGGATTCTAGTGGTATATAATATGAAAATAAATAAACTTAGCTATGTGCCTACTAATTATATAAGTAAGGTATATGGCCTATATCTACTTAGTGAAATACTCTATAGTAGTAATAATGTGCTTGTGGCCATCATAAAAAGTAGGGTTTATTTCCCTAACAAGGGTAAGTCCCAAAGTTGAAAATGTCCATGGTATATTAATCAAATAGAGTGGTACTGAAGGTGCACATATCAAATTCATATGATTTTGACAAACAACTCACTTCTTGGCATAGTTGTAGGCATTTATCTCCATCTTGGGCCAATAATATCTTATACAGAGGTGTTTTTTAGCCAAGACCATGATGCTAGTGTGGGACCCACAAATTAATTCATGGACCTCTTTAAACACCAACATATATTCTCCCAAAGATAAAAAATGAATCAACATTTGATCATAACATGTATGATAATTTTTTTTTTCAATTATGGTATAATGGCATGCTTGATGAAGGAATAGTTTTATTTGGTTATTTGAGAGGTTCAATAAAAGGGTTTAATCTTGGAGATAAGCATACAAGTCTTGGTATCAAGGGGGATTGGGACCAATAATATTACATACTCTCTCTAAATTTTTTAGTACTTGAGCTAGTTACAAATGATTGTTGATCAGGAATTGATACTCTATAGCATTATTGACAACTTGTATCATGGACCCAATGGTAGCCATGGTATATCTTGCTTAATTACTAGCCCATGGTATTTGTTTGAACTGAATAAACTAAAAATGCTATTTTAAATTATCTAGTATATGCTTTTAAGGTAAAAAATTCTCATCTTTTCATTGGTATGAGTATGTGGCATGATTGATGATTAGTTCAGAATATCCATATAATATCATTTTCTTGATATCCCACTATATTTTAAGATAAAGTCCAACAACTAGGTATTCATATTTAGTGATGTTGTTGATAAAATGGAAACTAATGTGAAATACCTTAGGAATAAGATACCCTTGTGGTATGACCTATAAAATACTAACTTTAGATCTACAAGAGGTGAGTGAACTATCAGAGTATCGTGTCCACTATTTGAACTCAACATTTACCTCATCCAAGATCATGATTGATTCATCTATAAAATCAAATTAAAGAGGCTTGGCATTGATCAAAGGGGATATAATGAGTTAATACAATAGGACTTTCCCCTTGATGGCCTTTTGATTCTAGTATTTTACATTGAATTCACTCAACAACATAACCCATTTGGCCATGCAGTCTATGAGAATGGTCTTTGACAATAAGTACTTAAGTGGATCAATATTGGCTATCACAATGGTTTTTTTTAATTAGTATATAGTGTTGTAGATTTTGGGAAGTGAACACTATTGAAATATAATCATTTTCCATAGGTGTATAGTTATTTTTTCCTTGTTAATCATGTTGAGCTAAAATTACCCCTAATGCATGTTCTATTATTGAAATGTACAAAAGCAATGGTTTTCCTAGTATAGGTAGAGTCAATACTAGCAGATTAGACAATTAAGACTTTGACTTGGTAAATGATTTTTCACAATTTGTATCCCATTGAAATATGATACCTTTCTTCAAAAGGTGTGTAAAAATATGACACTTATCAACTAACTGTGATATGAAATGGTGTATAGACTAAATTTTGCCCTATAAACTATGGAGATGTTTCAAATTAGATGGAGGAATAATATACTTGGGCTTAGTCAAATATACCTCAATACTTCTTTATGACATAATGAAACCTAGTAATTTTCCTATATAACACCAACAACACACTTATTAGGATTGAGATGTACCTTATATTTATGAATCCTCTCAAAGATTCTCTATAGAACATTGGGGTGGCATAAATGTTTTCTTGATTTAGATAATATATCATCAACATAGTATTTAATGATATTATGCATCATGTCATGGAAGATGGAAGTCATGACACATTGATAGGTTGCACCTACATTCTTCAAGCCAAAGGGCATGACTTGATAGCAAAATGTTCCCCATGGAGTGGTGAATGTGGTTTTGTGTTGGTCCTCTAATGCAATCTTAATCTAGTTATACCTTAAAAATCCATCCATGAGGGATAAAATTTTGTACCCTGCCATTAAACCAACTATTATTTTGATGTTAGGTAGTGGAAAATCATCTTTAGGGCATGCCTTGTTAATCTCTAAAATCAGTACATAGGCTAATGACCTATGGATTTTTTTTGATTGGGGTGATGTTAGAGATCAAATCAAAATATTTGAGTGGTGGAATGAACTTTACATCTAGTAAATTTTCAAACTCCTTTTTGAATAGGATGTCTATATGCAAAGTTATTTTCCACAATTTCTTTTTGACTGGTTTGGCATATAGATGGATAACTAGGTGATGTACCACTAATGAAGGGTCAAGACTAGACATGTCCAAGTAAGACCAAGCAAATATATCAATAAGTATTTCATAATGGTAATAATGACTTCACACTCCTTTTTAGTGAGGGATGCACCTAGATAAACCATTTTGGAATCATCATATATACCAGTGGTGACCTCCATAGTATCTTTGGCTAGTAATGTTTACCTATCCTCAAGAATAATAGGCATAAAAAAGAATAGATCCTCTTCAAATACTTGTTGATCACATCATTCACTCATGTAGGAATATTTTGAATCAACTATGTTAGGCAATGGTCAGTTGGCAAATACCTCAGGAAAATATTGAGTAAGGAAATAAAAAACATTATGTTCTTCAGAACTAATGCCAAAACCAATGGTAATACTCAGACTTGGTGGACATTATGCTTCCTAGGGAGAGACGTGAAATGACCCATCCAAGATCACTTGAAATAGGTTTTCACTCATGGAATTATCTTTATGTTTACTCTTTCCCTAACTCAAAGGCACCTCAAAGATGTTTTCACCTAAGGATCTCAATGTTTTTCTTTTATCATGACCAAGGAAGTTTTCCTACTCTCTGAAATAGGCATGACGGTTCAAATGGAAAATGATGCCTTATTTTTTATCACCATCCAAAAATACATCTTGAAGGCTTATGAACTCAATAATAGATTCTTCATTCTGAAAATCATAAATTGGTATAATATAATCTTGTTGGTCCCAATTGACTAGGTCAAGATGATGAAGGGTAAGTGGACAATGGGTTATAATGGTCATGATGGCATCAAAATCAAATAATTAAATATCCACTAGCTCATTTTGGGCACTATAATGGGACGTTACATCACTACCAAGAGTTTTGTTATTGGTTGATGAATTAGAATCACTATCAAAATTAATGGGGTGACCCCCAAGTGGTGTAAATCCAATACCTTAATTATCCATAGGTTTAGTAGTTGAAATAGGTTCAATAATTCCTTGTGCCTTGGATCCTAATCCTCTTCCTATATAGTCTATGTTATCCATGATTCTATTTGGTATAGGGAATTGGCACTCTAGAAGCAATTAGTAAAATTATCATCATAGAACCAACCTCCATCGTCATTGGTGGCCCAATTTTAATTGAGTGATGTATCAGGTAAAAAGATGAATGGCTATTCTAGAGTGGATTTATATTTCCTTTTTCAAATAATGTTGGGACTTCTAATATTTTTATAAGGTTCAGGATGGCCATAGGAATTAGGAGACTTAGGCAATTTACTAATGTGGAATATATCATGAATGTTATATATGGTGATACCATCATCCTTAATAGTGAAAAGGGTGGACATGGTAATGGGAAAATGATCATTAAAAGTGTGAGGGAGGTCACTAGGGTAAATATAATTGGACTTGGGAGGTTTAAAAACCACCCCCTTACCTTTCTTACTTAGAAATTTAGTTTTAGGATAATATGTGTAGTTTTTGTATTCAACTTCTAGATGTTTGCAATATTGGTATGGATGTAAGTCACCATAAACAATGACCTCTAGACTAGAATGGGGGAACTTAATGCATTGATGTAGGGTGGATGGGACTAATCCTACTTATTATATCCAAGGATGACTAAGAAGAATATTATAAGGTAGTTATATATCAATGATATGGCTTAGCATATCATGGGTAACATGCTCCACAATGATTGGTAAATAAATGGTTCCTACACTTTCTCTTTTTTTGTCATAACCTTTGATGGTGATGGTATTTGGCTACGTATATGTTGTTGTATACCCCAATGTTTGGATTAGTTTCAATGGTGCTATGTTTAATCCAAAGCCACTATCTATAAGAACCCATTTGGTTTTATGATGGGAAATAATAACTTTAATGTACATGGGATTATTATGCAAGGGAACAAGGGATGACATATCTCACTAGTCGAAGGTAAGATACTATCTTAGAGATAAATGTTTGGAATTTATCAAGATTAATGTTACCAAGCATAATGGATTATTGAAGGAAATCATTTAGTATAGTTATGTGAACTTCAGTTATACACAAGAGGTCTAAAATAGATATCTACATAGATGTTTTGTTTAGTTGTTAATTGGTACTATATGGCTTCTCAAAAATGGGATGAGTACGTTTGGTATTATTTTGTACATTGTTAGGTTTAGGATTGGTTTTAATAGGTAAAGTGTTGGCTCAGAATTGGTGTTGGAATAAGGCAAAGGGCAATGGAGGATAACTTTTGGCCATCTAATTATGACTATGCATTTTTGAGTTGGGAGGGAGTTATTATAATTAGATGAATGAGAAGGTCTAGGAATGGTAACCCATAAAAACCAAGGTGCAAATAAAGTGTCATAACCCAGTGTAAAATTACCTAAAATAGAGGACCAAAAATGTGATCAATGTTGGATGGTACATAGGGTTTGATATTAATGTTAGAGACATGATTATTCGTAATAAACCCTATAGTGTTATTATAATCATATGAAATAACATAATACTTGATTTTATTAGTTTACGTGTTGCATCTTGATTCCTTGCTAGAGAAACCATTTGACTATTCATGGATATTTACATTGGACATATGATATTGGTTTATATTTTTGACTAAGCTTGATATTTATGCTATTATGATATAGTACAATGTTGCTTAGTTAGATCATGATGCATTATTGCTTACTATGAATTGGTTAATGTATGTGGTTACATTTTAAGCTTATTAATGTATTGCTTCAATTATATTAATGTTTTATGTTTATCATGTGATATCATCTAATTACCTATTTGTTGTGACGTGGATGTAGGAGAATTCATCCCTCAAATGTTCTATAGAGAGAGCATCATCAGGGAGGTTGATGTAGATGGAGACATCAAAGGTCTACAGAGAGCTAGTAAAACCCTACACACATAGTAGTTAGTCATGGTAGAAATGCTTTTAATTACTTATGGTGTGTTTGATACTTATTTGGATTATTGTTTCTATGTTTTTATAGAGTACATAAAATATAGAAGTAAATCCCTTTGCGTGTTTAGTATTTTTTCCATTAATAATGGTAGGAGTAATTTTAGCAAAGGTGAATTTAAAAATATGGATTATTTATGATTTTTGGAATTTATCATTAAATTATGTAAATGTAGTTAAATTCTAATTTGATTTAATTAAAAATATGAAATCAGGCATTTCATATTAAAATATAAAATAGGAATTATTTTTAAAAAAAAAGAAAAAATAATGAAATTAAAAAAAAAGGAAATAATTAAAAATTTAGAAAAACAAAAAAAGAATCAAAGGTCTTATATTTAGCAAAAACAAAAATAAAATAAAAAAGGAAAACCCACACCTACCTCTGCATAAATAAAGAATTAAAGGAGAAATTTTATAAATATATGCATTGGAGAGAGAGCTTGGAAGAGGTAGTGTTTCAAAGAGGAAAGAATGAGGAAGGAAGAGGGTGGCATGGATTTGAAGAGGAGATTTGAAAGAGCAAGAGAGGAGAGGACCTTCACCATTTAAAGGTTAGTCTTGTTTTAAATTAAAAAAAAAAAAAAATCTATAGTGTCTGATATGCATAGAGAATTAGGTGAAATTTAGCTGTTAATCCATGAATCTTCATTTAGAAATCTATGTTATATCATCTTAATACAGTTTGGAAATCGACCTAGTTCACTAGAAAACATTGATCATAGAAGGATTTTTAGGAACTATATCTATAAGAATGCTATAAATATTATGTCAAAGCTAGTGCCTACCTTACAAAGAGGAGAATATAAATATGTATATGGTGAAGGATTCTTAGAAGGAGGAGAATATATATATATATATATATGTGTGTGTGTGTGTGTGTGTGTGTGTGTGTGTGTGTGTGTGTGTGTGTGTGTGTGTGTATATATATATATATATATATATATATATATAGGCACTAAATTTAAGAATACAATTCAACCACATACAGTACAATAAATATGGTTCTTATAATATGTATAATTATTGTAAGAGGATAATATAAATATTTATGTGGATGTATATGGCTAAGGATTAAATATTATAATGAGTAAATTAAAATAAAGAGTTTTTGTCTTAATCCTTCACCATTTAGATGAGGCAATAGTTTTGGGGTTTAGGATCAAAATTGTTAACCAATCATGGCCATGCTAGTATGACATCATTATGTGTTATTAGAAGATAGATAATCATATGGCAATAGTATCATTTATAATATAATATTTAGTTTGAAAAATTAGTCTTGTGTTTAAACTTTAAAAGTACAATATTATATCCATTGAGTGACAATAACTAGGCGTCTCTTTACTCAGAATTATACCTCTATTTTTTTTAAATGTCATTGGTTAAAAAATAGATTATAATATATGTGTAGCACTAGATATTAAATTATAATGAGTCATAATGTCATTATGTGATTGTAACCTACTTACGTACCATTGGATTATAATTTTGTTCAAGCTATCACTTTACATTGAGGAGTCACTTTACTCAGAATTATAATGATTGGATTAATTATTAGGTTCACTTCTAAACATAACTTAATTTTTTTATAGGCATCAATTTACCTCTATATCCCAATGTATTTTATTGAATTTATGTTGTAGTGAGACCAATGTAGGCATTTGGGGTAGGTCATATAGAGGTATGACAAAGGAATTCTTTTGTTTAACTAATGTTTGTCAATAGGGAATCTCTCTATTTACTTTCCCATCAATTGAGTTCTCAAAAATATATACACACACACACACACATACACACACACACACACACACACACACACCTATCATATGAGAAGAAAATCATATAAGTAGAGTGATAATTGAATTAGTATTTGATTAATAATTTAATAATAAATGTGTCACTAGAATTTAGTTATATGAATATATGTTGAATTTGCCAAGCCATAACACTTAGTATGCTTGGGCATGAGATGGATTCTTTACTTTCATAATAACATGTAATGGTTATAATACAAATTTTAGTAAGGATTATATGTTGCCTTTTTTTATAAGCTATTAGTTAGAAATTTTGTATGGAAGATCTTGTTTATGAAAAAGCCTAGATTTCAATTAAATAGGTGATGTATTCATATGTTATAGCTCTATCTAGAATATATAAATCCATGATATGTTTTTCCACATTTGGATTCATTAAGGGATGGTTTATGCTTGTGAGGATATAATATACATATTTATTATAAGCTTTCTTATTTGGGTAATAAGTATTTATGGTAAATATAGCAAACCTATTATTGTAAGCAAACTTCATAAAATGTATTGGTTATTTGCTTATGAAAACCCTCACATGGAAATTGAAACTAAAATTAGTTATGTGTTATAATTATTGATAAAATGTTTCTTTCTAAAAATAGGGGTAAAACAAGCCTAACAACGTATTTAGGAACTTGGGGTATATTTTTATTATAATCCTCAGGTGTAACATTAACTGAAAAAGAAAGAATTACTTAAAGATGACTTAGTGAATGATTTATTATAAACCCCTAAATGTAAACCAATTGTTAAATTAGATTTCTTATGTTTTGTAAAATAAAATTCTATATTTTCTAGTCATTGTATGCAATGTGTGTTTCCATGTATCTATAACTACTTCATTAGTTTGATTTCTATGCTTAGTAGTTATGATTAAACACTGGAATATGATAATATGGATTGCCATATGATGTAGTTAACTATAAACAAATTGTATTATTTTAACTCTATAGTTAATTTTTTTATTACCCAAGTGTTAAAACTGTAATAATTATTTCTAGTATGGGATAGAATATAATGTACAATTCATGCATATGTTTGACAGATTTAAATGTATGTTGTTACCCATATATTTAACATGCCATGTGATGTATTTGATAGTAGGATGTAAGTTATGTGAATCTTATGGTTAAATTGAATTTGCCTAATCTACATTGCTAATAAGGAGTAAGGAGTAAGATGGACTTCACTGGTTTACTAGGATTGTAATTCCAAATGAAGGTAGTCCAATCAAGTGATGTGTATGAATTTGATTAATTTATAGATATCTTTTATATTACTATTTGTAGATATTTAGCCAAAGTATATTTAGTGAGACATTATCATTTCATGAGTATGGTTTACATGTATGTGTGATATCTTTCAATATATTGAGTTTTCTATGATACACTACATGTTTATTTAGTTAGAAAGCATACAACACATGGGTACTTACTTATCTCTCCAGATTCCCATGCCCAAAATAGTACTACATATCAAGGTGACACTTCATATTGCCACAGATACTTGAAGTTTAGGAGCTATGCTCTACGGAAGCCAAGTATCTTATTTGTACATTGTATTGTATTGCACTTATTATTGTAAATTGTCATGAAGAGTTGTAATTATATATTGTTGCACATTGATAATAGTGATTGTGTATTTAGATTAGCTTAGATTGAAATGTTATAATTACTTTCTATATTATATTTATCATACTCTCATGATATTAGATATTTGTATTTTGTAATGAAATATGAATTGTTATCATGATTGCAAATGAATACTTTTATGATCTCTTATAGACTCTTAAGATGTAGTCTATTTATGTATATGCATTATTTAAAGGAAAAAATTACGTACTTATAGGTAGACCCTAGTAAAGATGTTACATTAGGTGTCATTATCTTGATTATGATTATTGTTCATCTTTTGATTATAATTTTAACCATGATTTTGATGTTGACCTAGCAAAATAGATAGGGAAAAATAAATAGTCTGTAAGAGACTATGTCAACAAAAATGACTATGTACTGAGATAAGAAAAAAATTGCAAGTTCTTAGGAAAGAAAGAAATGAAAGGAAACACACAATCAAATGGATCAATGAGGTTGATCCAATTGAGGCACACAACATAAAACCTTACACTAATGTTGGATAACAAAAAATTTTGCAATATAATATAGAATTGAGTAAAGATCAAGCAATCAACTTTGAAAGTAAAAGCTAAGTGGTCAACATAAATGTTGCTATATTATTAGAGTATGATTTTAAATGTGATAAGAAGTTGATTGTAAGCAAAGAACTAGAAATAAATCTAAGGATGGTTTTAGGATGTTTTGGCTAAAAGGGATCCATATTGGCAATGGTATTGGGGCCTACCCCTTCACTTCACACATCACATCAATAAAGGTGTCAGGTTTCTTAGACAAATTCTACCATTAACCACATGTTTATATTTGGCCTAAAAACCAAGTCAGCTTCCCCCTTGGTGATGAAATCCAAGTAGGTTGGCCTTGGGTAGATAATTGCTAAAATATTTTTAAGATTTTATGATTTGGTAGTGTGTGCATAAAAGATAAAATAGTGAAACTAAATGGAATATTGAAAACCACCTAGTTAGACTATGTGATATATTCTAAGCATGCAAGCAATAAGAAATCAAAGTGTGAGCTATTATAACTTTAAAACATAGTACAGTGTCAATTTAGTTGATAATGTATGCTGAGAATATAGAAAAAGATCAATAGGGTCACCTCTATAATGCAAAATCAAAAATTCTAAAAGTGAACTACATCGATGTTATCAACCTAGCTTTCTAGACTACATATAAAATACAAAACTACATTAACAGGGTTGACCTAGTTGACTATATAGGGGAAGTTTTAAATATTGCAAACTATGAAAAAGAAAACTATAATAAATGTTAGAAATGATAAAGAAGGCTAGAAACTAACCTTGGTGGATTGGAGGATGCAAATAAGTGAGATTTCTATTGAAGAATGTTGACTTATACTTGCAAATTCTACTAACTATGTTAACTAGGTTGACCAAGCTTTAAAGAAACATGTTGCTAATAGCTTGAAAATGTATAGGGTTGACTAGGTCAATGTAGTAGTCTAAACTAGAATTTTAGAAAACTTGCACAAATAAAAAAGAATCATTTTGATGCGACTATGTGTTAAACCTGCACACAAAATTTAGTACTATGTTGATACATTCAACCCAACATCATAAATAAATGAAAAATAAAATGATGAATTAAGTGAAAAAAACATGCAAGGGTTAGATTCATGTTGGGATCACCAGAATATATGCAATCAAAAATGCATCATGTTTATAAAGCAATCCTAACTCAGAGAAGATAAATCATACCATACACTTTTGATTGGAGATACATTTTTTAAGTAATAATATGACCGATATGGCGATCCACTAGACCCAATTAGTGGAGATATTATCATAATACATGGTGCTAGGGGGTTACAAAGCCTCCAGTCAAAAAACATCATACAATAACCCTAATGGGTCTTGAGTTTTGATAATTCAACTAGACTAATAACAAGTAAAGCAAATCTAATCTAGTGCTCACCAAAGCTTGTGGTACAAAATGGGGGTTAGAAACAATAAAACTAAACATGCATAGAAGACATACACTCATGTAAATGTATACATAATTCTAATGCATAGAAGAGAAACATAAATACATATCTTTCTACTTTTACAAAGGAGAAACAAAGTTAGGAATACTTACCTTTGAATACAAACACATTGAGCCTCAATATTTCCTTAGCAAAGGTGCTTTGTAATAGGTTATTTTGATATGTAAGGATAACAAAGACAAATCAGCTCTAGGCTACATAACCTATCAATACATCTAAAAGACTTCTCCACAAGACAAGATCCATATCTCCAAAAAAAGTATGGAACCCTAAGCTTTGATTCTAAATTAGAATGGTCAATAAGTAGATTTGTTTTCACTCTTACTTCTTCTTCTGCTCACAATAAATGATGGAAATGAACTTGTATATATATAGGCAAATTTGACCCTTAACCCTTCTAAAAATCCTATCTGATATGGTCAATCTAGTTGACCTACCACAATTTTAGATAATAATTCACTAAGTCATGAGCTAGGTTGGCCAAAGGCCAAACTAATTCGTAAGTGAAAATAACCTAAAATTGTATAGGGTCAACTTAGTTAACCTAGTATATCCAACTGATAAAAAGGGATTAAGGTGAGGAATAGGAGGATAAAATGTAAAAAATTATTGGAAATGGTACAACAAAGAAGAATAAGCTTAAGGATAATGGTTTTAGGAGACAAGTGTGTAGATAATAATTGGAAAAAGGGATAACAATCCTGTGAAGTACCAATGGTCTACCCACCCCTTTCCTAGTTCACCCCTTAAGGCATGCACTCAGAGAGATTAAGACTTGATAGGTTCCTTCAAGATATAAAGTTTTAATAATCAATAAAATTTTGAAAATATTATGTGTATGCATGTGGTTGGTGTGAAAAAGTGCTTATATTATGCTATCCCTCCCCACAATAGTACTAGATATCAAGATGACACTTGAGATTTCCACAAATACTTGAAGTTTAGGAATTATGCTCTGAAAAAGACAAGTACCTTATTTGTACATTATATTTTATTGTACTTATTATTATAAATTATCATGAAGAGTTGTAATTATATATTATTGCACATTGATAATGGTAATTGTGCATTTAGATCAGGTGAGATTGAAATGTTATAATTAATTTCTATATTGTATTTGTCATACTCTCGTGATATTAGAGATCCATATTTTGTAATGAAATATGAATTATTGTCATGATTACACATGAATACTTTTATGATCTCTGATAGACTCTCAAGATGTAGTCTATTTATATGTGTGTGTGTGTGTGTGTGTGTGTGTGTGTGTGTGTGTGTGTGTGTGTGTGTGTGTGTGTGTGTGTGTGTGTGTGTGTGTGCTATTTAAAGAAAAAAATTATGTACTTATAGGTAGACCCTAGTGGGGATGTTAAATCAAGTTTCACTATCTTGATTATGATTATTATTCAAATTTTGATGTTGATTTTAGTCTTGGCTTTGGTTTTGATTCCTCATATGTTGTTAGTTTTTATACTTAAGAAAGGGATCTTTATAGATACCCATATTATAATTGGTGTTAGGAGGTCTATGTTCCATATAAATCTCTCCATTATATATCAAGTTTTTAATAATGTGCCTTAATTACATACATCTATAAATTACATGGCCAAAAACCCAAAAAAATCAAAAAAATCATCTTCACAATACTAGTGAGGTTTAGGATGATCCTCAAGACAGGGTTTTGGCACAAGACAAATAATAATGTTGGTAGCAACTAATTTCTTGAACACTAACTCAATGGGCTCCCCTAGGTCATGTAACAACCTACATCTAAGAAATCCTCTATGTGATAGAGTTATTTATAGTGTGAGTGATCGATTCAGTGGCATATTTGAATAGGTAGTGCTTACACTATTTGCACATGTTATGATTTAGTAACCACATTACCCACCATGTTCATGTTTTCACTAAAGATCTTAGGACTATCATAGATATTGGTTTAACTAGGGGCTTGGGCTTGATGTGATTTTTTAGCATGGGAATATATTTTGACTAAGCCTTTAGTAATAGGTGTATTCTCAATCTGTACTCCCTTGTTGATGATTTATTTTAATGTGTTGTCACATGTGAATCTCAAATTATGAGAGATTTTAGGGTTTAGGTTATGTGTTAAGATATTAACTAGGTATCTATTTGGCATATTGTGTTGGAAGCAACTAGATAGTGATATCCACCATTGTAGATAGGCCAAAAAAAATTCTCCATCCCTCTATTTGGATTTACATAAGTCAACCACTATTAGCTCATGCTCAATATTGTAAGAAAAGTGATTAATTTTTTTATAAATCATTTAAAGCCATTATTGATCCTTTAATCAATTTGAGAATCCAATTTAAGGCTTATCCACCCAATCTAAGTAGAAATAAGTATACCAAATACACACTATTATAGGCTACATCTTGGCATACAACAAAGAAGGCTTTTACATACTCTTTAGGATCACCCTTAACTCTATAATTATCAAATTTTGGTGACAAAAAATGAGGTCAAAAGGGTACTTAAAGGATGCTCACATTAAATGTATATGTTAGTAATTAGGCAAATTCAACCTAGATTTAATCCACCATAAAATGTTTAATTCAAAACACATAAACTAGATTTTAAATGTGTAAAATTAGATTTAATTATACACCAAATGCATCACATAATCAATTCTTCAAATCATAGTTAATGTTTTCTAGATTGATAAAATTAAAAAAAACCAATAATAACATATAACACAAATATACCATGGTTCACCCAATGTGGGCTACATCCACCTAGAAAGTCCTCAAATAAAACAATAATTTGAAACAATATTACAATGAACTCTCATAGAGATAGAAAAATATCCTATATAAAATGATGCACAAAAAGCTACAATTTCACCTACACCTGCACAATATTGTATCTCATAATATGTTATACCACTTTCTATAAATGAACACTTACACTTTGAAAAACACCTATAGTTTGACTCTATCTCTCAAAAGCCACACCTACAAATAAAATTATCAACAACCTATGAAAGGTCACACCACACCCTATATATATAACAAATGATGTAGAAATCCATCCCCCAATGAAAAACTTACCATCCCCATCAAGATAGGCATTATCCACCTAGGAAACATGCCATTACCACCTAAGAAATCTTATCTTTAATCCCCAACCACAGTGAACATGCCATTCTCCTTCAAATGGCATAACTTCCAATGTAAAGAGATAATAACCAACTCCTAATAACGAAAAAGTCCACCCCACTTGAATAATACATCATATAAATTATTAAATAGAACATTTAATAATTTTCTCTTATAATACATCATATAAATTATTAAATAGATCATTTAATAATTATACTCATATATAAATTATTAAATAAACAATTAATTCCCTAGAAAATAAGGAAATCAATCCCACTTCCAAAAAATATGGAAGTCAACATGAAAATTATTAAATGTGTATTTAATAATATTCACACACATGAGGAGAATTCCACACATCCTTGGAGCTTTCTAATCCCTCAAAATATACCATCATAGTCATGTGATATCCCAAAAGGGATCCACACTCAAAAATCTCCCATTTGGAGACCATTTCTCCTGAACATAATCTATCACTACTTCATGACCACTAAGACTAACCGAATCTAAACATAATCTCAATTTATCTAATGTGACCACATTGGTGATCATATCCACAAGATTCTAGCTAGTATGAATCTTCTCTAGCTTTACTAAGTTCTCTTCCAAAGCTGTCTTGATGAAGTGATAATGTAACTGAATGTGTTTCATCCTCGAGTGGAAAATGGAGTTCTTTTTTAGATGAATAACACTTTGACTATCACTGTGTAGTCTCCCAACTTATTTTTCATGCCCCAACTCTAGAAACAAATCCTATAACCAAATCATCTCCTTGTTAGCCTCTATGGTGGAAACATACTCTACCTCTATGGTTGACAAAGCCACAACCTTTTGTATCCTAAAAATCTAACTAACCATTGTATCTCCAATAATAAATATATATCTTGTCATACTTCTCCTACTATCAATATCCACTACCATATCTAAGTCCACATAACCACACGAAGTGATATATAATCCACCATAACATAATGCAAAATCCATGGTTCCTCTCAATTACAAAAGAATCCATTTCATTGCTTGCCAATGCTCATAACTAAGATCACTCATATACCTACTTACAACTCCCACTACTTGGGAAATACCCAATCTAGTACAAACCATGGCATACATCAAGCTACCAAATGCTAATGAGTAAGGTGCCTTGGATATCTTAAGATTTTTATATTCTATCTTGGGACACAACTCCTTTGGTAATTTAAAGTGCCCTACTAAAATAGTACCAATAGATTTAGCATCTAATATACTAAACCTCTCCAAGACTTTCTTCACATACTCTAATTGGGATAAAATTGACTTCCTCTCCTTCCTATCATGAGTAATCCTCATATAAAGGATTTGCTTTGCTACACCCAAATCCTTTATAGAAAAGGAGTCACTAAGCTATTTCTTCAGCATATGAATGTGTTGTATGTTCTTGTTTGTTTTTTTAATTTTCTCCATTCATAAAACATTAACTATGATTTTAGGAGTTGATTTTGTGATGCATTTGGTGCATAGTTAAAAATGATTTTCCACATTTGAAATCTAGTTTATGTGTTTTAAATTAAATATTTTATGGTGGATTAAATTTGGTTTGAATTCACTTAATTCTTAACAAGACAAGGGCATATCTTGTTAAACTTGTACTTTTTGGTCTATTTACCTATTTAAAGCCTTGAGACTATTGCCTTTATTATGTTTCACTCTTGGATATTTAGAGTGGTTTGTGGTGGAAGGAGATATTTTTGTTGATTATTCATAGACTAGTAGGTTTGGTCAAGGTTGGCATGGGTGGGAATGGATCTTCTCTACATGGTCTTGTTGGGAATGTGTATCTTATTTCCTAATTTTTGTGTTTAGTTCAATGTTTATTTTTAGATCTAAGGGACATAATAATAGGTATGACATTGTTAATTCAAAGGGTTCTATAGTTGATCCTTGTGTATTTTATGTTGATTACAAATAATCTATTATTATGATCTATATGGAATCTATTTATTTTGAGAAACTTGGTGTTGATTTAAAAGAAGACATTGTTGTTGTAGGTTCACAAATGGAACTTGTTGTTGTCATGAATTAAAATAAGTTGGTATGTTGTTTTATGAATTATCCACTATTTGTTAGGGTGGTGGATTATTAATGGCTTATTATTAGGAATGATCTAACACTTGATAATAATTATCGACTACACATCATAAATTTTAAATGGTTTCTTGATGGTTGAAGAACATGTGTTGCATATCAAGTGGAACTTGGTGTGAATCATTCTTTGGCACAACTTGTTCAATAAGAGATAAAGGATATACCTCATGGGTAGGATTAACTTGGCCTTAATTTAGTTATTTAGGTAACTAATTTTTCTCTATAGATGTGGTATTTTTAAATTATGTTGTAGCCAAATAAGTCATTAAGTCAGAAACAATCTAATCTACATAATGTTGAATAATTTGCTGTATAGTAGACATTATAATATGACATGTTTGGGAGGAATCCACCAATGGATCCTTCCCTTTGCTATAATAAGCAATGGTTATTTTGGTCACTTGAGTGTGAGGTTTCTCTTGTTCAATAACTATTTTATATTCTTATTCTTCTATTCAAATAAGGGTATGCAATTTTTCTTTTGGAAAATATGAAGGGAGTCTAGCTCTTGATTCTACCAATCTTAAGAGAGACTAATTTTAGTCTTCAAGTGGTTAACTGTCAATGTATTGACATTATTTTGAGCCCTCAATGAGAGGAATTCATTTTTACATGACTGGATATTCTTCTCCATCATACAAGTTATACTCATCGTAACTAGGGCCATAAGAGACCACACTATGAGTGTACCTCTACATGGTTGGAATAGTCCTAGTCTTGGATTATTGTTTTAAATGTATCTCTGGTTCAATTTGTATTTTAAAAACACTATCAAATGTCCTTAAAAACTTTAGAATCATCTTAGACAATATAGAAACACAAAATGAGAAGAAAAGTCTTTGGAATGTTTGACCTTGGTAGGTCAAAATCAACAAATTAGAAGAAGGTAGAATAATCTTAAAACTTAGAGTGTATGTTAACACAAGAAAATCTCATTCCAAAATGCATTGATACCATATAAAGGGATAATGAGACCATGGTTGGTCTTGATCATCAAATCAAAAGAAGATTGAATGATTTAGGAACTCAGAGCATATGGTGAATGCAAAAAAATCTAAGTTCAAACTTCAGAAGAAAATGGGCAATGTAACTACACATAATAGAAAATAAATTCAAAGGATTTAATAACTTAGGGTATAAGTTAACACAAGAAAAATATAATTTTGAAAACAAAATAAAATGGTCAATTTAATAGTACCAATTGACACAAAGGCTATTATTCCAAATGATATATGTGATGTTGAAGAAATGGCAAAATGTCAAATGGTAATGCAAACATCATAACACCTCAATGTGTAAATAGATTTCAATGTGTAAAATATGGGAAAAAGGCTCACACTTAGGTAAGGCCATAAAATAAAATAAAAATTCAATCCAAGTGATGTGACCTAAACACAAATAGTAAAACACTGAAGCCCAAGTGATAGGCAAGACTCAAGTGAAAACCAATTGTCCTTAGATTGAATACTTGAAAATAGATTTTGAATCTAGTTTGAGAGGCTTTAGGCCAGGTATTTTTATGTGACACATTTATTTTAGACTCACAATATAAGTAAATAAGAAGAATAATCTAAGTGCATGCTCATATGTTAAACTGACACAAAGTGTGGATAGTATCTACCAAACTTTTATCTATGTACTAGTTCTTGAAAGGAATTAATTATTAACCAATAAATAAAGAGCACATGTAGGTAGATTTTTTTAATCCCCCCTCTATCTCTCAAGAACTGATACGTGGCATGGAACTTAGATCATTGAAGCAACTCAACATTAGGAGGATAATCCATGGCAAGTGGGGTTAATTAATATAAAAAAAAATTATTGGCTTTTATAAATGGTCCACAAGTGTCTAGAAATCCTTATGCACAATAAATATCTATCAATGGATTTAAACTGCCTAGCTTACTATGCAAAGGTTTTTTATTTTGCATAATGAATTCAGTCATGTATGGGTTAGTGAATTTTTATAGCTAGACCATCACTTGACCCGAGTCCTCTTCTATATAATCAAGTTAATCACTCAACCACTATCCCATCTATTTAGCACACTCAATTTATATATCCCACTAGATAAGTTAGGTTGGAATAATGTTGGGATGTGAAACTCTAGGTCAAATTAAACTTAACAAAACCATGAGGAGGTAATGAACCCCTGTGCACAAGCCATAAATAAATAAAAGTAAAACTATGTTGTTCTGAGTCATGCAAGTCCCTAAGAACAAGGAAAGATCATATGCAATATTTCTTTAGGTAAACTCAATCAAACAAGTAAAATAATGCATTTTTGGTCACCCAATTTCCCTAAAGGGGACAAGGGAATAACATAAGCATAAATTTTTACTAAAACTACTCTAGTGTTTTGTAAAAATAAATAACAAAAACCAAAGTGCTCTTAGGATCTCTAAGTCTAAATGTGTTTTTTTTTAAAAACACTTATGTAAATGTGATTGAAATTTGAAATTTGTTTATAACTTTGAAATGACAAAAAAGAAATTTCTTTTCACAATTTTTTAAAGTACCAAAAGACAATGTGAGAAGGTTTTGTTAATGCATTAAACTCCTCTTTTACTTAATTCCTTGTAAGAAGCATTAGAGGATTGATTTGTGCTTGATTAGATAATGAAGGCTACCAAAAAATTAGCTCAAAACTATGAAAAATATGCCCTCTAAAATGATTCCATAGTTACACTTTCAAGTGTAAACCATGAAATTATAGGTAAATGAAAAACACATAAGGCAAGAAAATACAAAAAGACTTATATTGAAATTTCACAGTTACCTTGATGATTTCGATGTTTAAAATGACAATTTCATAGCTGAAAATGATGATTTTGCTTCTCCAAATAAAAATTTCATTGTTTTCTAGAAAACTTGTTGATAAAAATAGAGAAAAGTGATATTTTGAATAATTTCACAGTTAAAATATACAAATTCATAATTATATCACCTAATTTTGAAATTATGACATTTTCATAGTTTATAAGATGATTTTGCAATTGTATGCTCTAATTTCATAGTTCCCAAAAATATGCATAGAAAACATAGAAACAACACAAAATAATTTCTTAAATAATAGTGATGATTTCACAGCTAAATTTTCCAAATACATAAATTCATAGAAAATACAAAAAACCCTAAAAATTGTAGAATGAATTCACAGCTATCCCTCATTATTTTAAAACACAATGATCTAAATTCATGATTTTGTAGATGAATCCCAAAATAGGAATGATTTCACAATTTTTTGAGATGATTTCACTATTTCCTACAATGTTTTCTTAGAAGTTCCTTCTGAATCCATAGTTTCATAGTGGACATTTTTAAAAATATGCAACCAATCATAGACACGTCACAATTAGTAGAAAAAATCTAAAAATAAGTTAATTATTAAACTTTTTTCAATTATTTAAGAGTGTTAAAGTACTCCTAAGATGGTTGTTGGGTGAATGGTCTCACCAGGCATGCCAAAATGTAGAATAGGATTGTGAATCAAGTTAGTTCATTTATTTAATACATAAAACATATGATATAACACAAATAAATAGCATGCTAAGCCTACTCCCTCAAAGGGCATGGATCAATAGAGTCAAGATACTTAGATAAGAAAACATGGATAATGCCTTACCCAAGTGTCCCTCCTCTAAGATTAGTCCATCAATTATGTTTGTGCCTAAATTCAGTGCTCCAAGTCTTTATCAATGTGGTAGCACAAGCATTTCTATACATCTCTACTTTTACCAATGGATTTGAATATTACTTTGATTAATTTTGAAAATGATGAGTGAAGCTCTCTAGAGATTTTTTTTTCAAAGTTTTTCTACACCAAAAAGAGCTTAAATGTTATGGTCATGGCCCATGTATTTATAGTTTTTCCAAAATAAATAAATTGATTTGTGGCCCTCCATTTGAAGATCAAGATGGAGGGTCACAAATCAATTCAACTTTGGATAGACATGCAATAAATATGGCCATTAATATTTGGAAGAATGGAGCATTAATAAGACATGGATAGCCTTAATCCTGATATTTATCTCCATTAAAGCTTTGTAGATGACACCCTTGTGATGATGTCATGAACCAGATATTTTAAATTATGAATTTACAATAATAGATATTTAATAAATTTTCATGGATTTCTCACTTAAGATATTAATCTAATTTGCTATGATTAATGATTTTACTTATTTTTTTTACAATTCTTGGAATCAGTCACTTGTTTAATTAAAATGGTCAAAAATGTCAATTTACTTAGTTGTAATTTGATTGGAATTGAATTAGATGAAGGTGTCAATTGTGTATAGGGTTATACCCCAAGTAAGGTAGTATAGATGCAAATTAGCACATGCACATGAGGTGGATGAATTAGAGGATTTTAATGGTCTATAATATCATTTTATTTGGTTGTAATTTGACTCAAAGTGAATTAGGAGAAGATAACAATTTCATAAAATGAATTTCCCCAATTAGGAATATGTGGATGTAAATTGGCACATGCACATGGTGTATGCAGATGAATTAGAGCATTTTGGTGATTTTGGTCCAATTTATATGTTATTATGAAAATTTATTCAGACTTAAAATATTGGCATGATAGTGATAGGAATTGGATGTCTATAGTGTGGACTTTTTTAGACTTAAGCATGAACTCAATCCCTAAATTTGAATGATCACATACCTATGTTGATGTATTTTAGATGACTATACCCTATCTTAGACTAGAAAAATCTCATAATGTAAGATAATTTATCTTCTTCATAATGTTTTTTCAAAAATAACATATTCATATATTTATAAAGTTACAATCAAAATTATTGGTAAATTATATATCTTCAGCATTATAATTTATTCAACATTTTTATGCTTATTACTTTCACAAAATAAAAAAACAAGATAAAACATATGTTTTAACTCATTTGTTTCTTGAACATTTATTTTTCAATTTTTGTTATAGGGTTTTAACTAAATTCATAACTCCCATTCACTAAATTAAATTTGATCATCATTTATAGGATTTAATTGAGCATTACTCTAGGATTTATCTTTGACATGGGGGTTTTAGATTGAATTGTTGATATCCATGCACAATTTTTTTCTTTTATCGGCTTTCAATTTATTTTTATTTCATGATTACTATTTTCTATAACTATGTTCTAGTAGTTTTAAAGCTCATAGGAGTTATTATTTTGGACAAAGTAATCTTGAGTTTTACCTAAGTCATGGTGTGAGGAGTATTGATCCAATACTCAAGCCATTATACAACACTTTATATGTATTTTGGTTTCTATGTACCTCAAAATATATCATAAACATGGGATTTTTTTCTTTCTCAACTAGAAGAAGCCTTTTTAATATTTATTTTTGTATTACACTGGTAAGTAGTTAGCCCTAAAAAGTTACTCTCAATGTACCTCAAATATATGATAGTGAAGATAAGGGACAATGGAAGCCTCTATAATTAATGCCTCTTTGGTCCTTATTCACTATTTACATTTAGAATTAGTATATCTTAGAGCCTAGAAATCAAACATACCTTTCATAGTGACACATATTGATATTCTTTCTATCTTGGTATGAGTGGTTGTTTATTAGAGTTAGGCTTGGTGTCTGTCGAATTCTATTTATTTGAGATAACAAAATATAAAATGAATACTAAATATGAAATACTTAATGGTAATCATCCTTTGGATTTCCCCCCTCTAATAAATGTATACCTTATGCTTATGATCATTGATGGACTAATGAGCATACTTGTACAATTACTTATTCTACTTATATAAATGAGGAATATGACTATGATAGAAATGATTATGATTATGAATATAAATAACAAAATCAAGGGGATTGGTACAATAGTGAATATTATAGAAAAGAGGAAAATGAGGACACTAATTAAGAAATTGAAGATCCAAATTCCCTCATTCCTTGCTTGTATTCCTCTTTTCATTAATCATAACATGAATAACATTATAATAATTAATATCTTGTTTCCCTTAATTTATCATATGGATAAAAATGAGAATAATCAACCAATATCAAAACTTTTTTACCTCTTATATTTTCTATTTCACTATATTTCATTAATAAATATAAATTATAAAGGCATAGCCCTTACATAGAAAATGTAGATAATATGAATGAGTGTGTTATTCTCTCTCAGTATATATAAAAGGTAGAATATGTAAATACATATAATATTCCCAATTCTCCTTTGAAAATGGATAAATTTGTACAATATTGCATTAATCTTTCTCTTCCCTCATAAATGAAAAATAATGTTGTAAAACTCATGATACCTCTTCCACTTCTCTTGAAAGACCAAAATATGTAAATGAATGTGATGTATTTTATTCTATACAAACATAAGGTGATATTATTTTCTTAGATACACAAAGTAAAAATAATTTAATATTATGTAAACATTCTCAACTAAGTCAGACTATATCCATAGAATATGATTCTCTTGATAACATCACTTGTGATGTTTCTAACTCCTCTCTTCATAGAAAATAATCTAATGAGATGCAATGTGATTTCTTATTTTTATAAAATCTCAATGTGATAATAATACTACAATATTAAATAATTTTAAATTATTCATTGATTTTATTTCAAAATACAATGATAGTAGTCATGACTCCATTATATCAATGATTAAATTAAAGGGTCAATTACAACCCATGACTGAACCTTTCTAAACCACTAATATTCCTAATAATCATATTTGTGTCCATGATGCATGTTATTAGTGATCTCTAAAAAACAAGTACTTTATCTCACTTTGACAACTAAATCATGTGCTAATATCAAAGATGATTTTATTTGAGGACAACACCTTACACGATATATATGTGAATATTTGTATTCAAAGTATTTTTTAGGCTTATAATCCCATTGCTTGATGGTCATGGAGATCCTTGTATTCATTTAAATTAATATAAATTATTTTAAGGGGAATGAGGTAATGATGGACATGTTCCACTAAAATATTTTCATATAAGACTCACAAGAGATGCCTCATATTGGTTTTAAAATATACCTAGTGGATCCTTACCTACTTTAAAAAGATAATAATGTGTGTTCCTATGTGTTGTAAACTAGCCATTTTACCTCATTTTTCATGAACATAATTAAATTGGAAAAAATTTAATGAATTTTACAAATATTATTTCTAGAGACTGAATCTAACCTAAAATTGGACAAAGTTGTCAATTTTCAAAAAAAAAAATCTTTATAGTTTGTGATATTTTAAAGTTTCTATCTTTTACCAAATTATTTTACAACTAAAAAAACAATTAAATATAGAGTTGTATAGCTCCATTTACAAAAAATATTTTTTTTTTTACAAAAAAGATGGAAATTTGGATAATGTTGAAAATTTTAAAGAGTTTTGGATTTATATTTTTCTCTCAATATAATTAATTGTGATTCTCTAGGCAATGTTTTAGGCAAAATCAATTTTTTATTTTTTATTTTTTATTTTTTATTTTTTATTTTCCTAATTTTGATTTAAATAAAATACTTCTAATTTTTTATTGGCTAATTTAAAATTTTAGGATAAAATTTTCATAAAACTTTGAAACAATAAAAAAACAACTATGCATACATAGAGAAATGGTGCATTACCCATGGTTGGGCACTTAGATGAGCTTGTTTTATTAGAAAAACAACTGGACAATGATCAAGATCTGAAAATTTTTCCTCTTCCTTCTTATGGCACCCTCAGTTTATTGTTTTTGGGCTGATTTTAGGTAGAACTAGATCTCCTTTGCCTCCTATAGTGTCTTCCACACTTAGAATTCCTTCCTTCTCTTCAATGTATTCTTTTATAATAATGACACATATTTTCAATTGGATTTAATAAAAATCTGACATTATTCTTTGGTCTTCAAACTATAGAAAAAGATCAAGGCACCACTTTTCCTTGGGATGCCTCTCTCTATGTAGCTTGTCAAAGTGTCCAAACACCAACCAAATGTCCTTATTCCCTACCAAACACCTTCATTTCACAAAAAGTACCTCTATCAAGGACTGAAATGGTAAAAACACCTTGTTATAGAGAATGTATGAAGTCTTATTTTGAATTCCTTAAGTCTTATTTTACAACACCACCTCAGAAAGATCAAAATATCCACCTGAGAAATGAAGCTTTTATTTCAAATGACACCTCCTTCTTTGTCCCCTTTCTTCCACCATGTGCTTCACCAATATTCTCACTAGGTATGTCCTTGAAACAATATTTCTTCTCTCACCTCCTCATAGGTTCCTCTCCCAAGCTCGCTCAACTGTGATCTATAAAACCATATAAGATGTAATAACCATTGAATGATAATAATCCAAGTATAAAATTATTACATTATGATAGATTCATATAAATATCATGGATGAGCTATAACCATGGAGTAAAAAATAATTTTGAATAAGCCTTTGTCCAACTAACTACAACACAGGCTTAAAAATAACCTCTAACAAGAATAACCATGAATAGTTACATAGGTAACCACTAAGTCTAACTATTTATTTATTTAAGGCAAGACCTTTATATAAATAAATGTTACATATTACATATTATTCTCTAATTAATATAACAATTATTTCAAACACATGGTGTCGAAATTCACATTTGAGCATCTACAAGGTTTTCAACATGGTCATGATGAGATTATTAAAGATTACATTTTGATATTTAAGACTAATTTTCATTATTTATCATATCAACCCATGTATTTATAAATGAAATTCATCTTCAACAAGGGTCTTATGTATCCATTTAAATAAAAAATCATGTATAAAATTTATAGTTATGTTGAGAATTTATACATGGATGTATTCAAATACGTATTCAATCTTAATTACAAAACACATAAGGTTACTAATGAATATAAATCAAGACAATCTTCACCCAAGATGGAAAAAAAAAAGAGAGGATGGAATCATATTTAGCCTCTCCTTAATAAAATATTCCAATTACAATCTATCAAAAACATAATGAATCAATAGAAATAGTTAAAATCAAGGAACAAAAAGTTAAAGTCCTCAATAAAGGGAGATAATTAGTTTACAAAGCACCACCTAATGTGAATAAATCTACTTTCAATAAGCAATGTCCACTTATGTTTGATAGTTTCTGAGATCAACAAAGTGATATTCTATGGACATAGTTAGATAATAAATTAATCACTCTCCCTCTTAATTATTATCATCCTCATCATCTTGAGATATTAAAATTAAAACCATTTTTCACTTATCATGGTATTAATGGACATACAAATAATGATTTTTATGTGATGTGAGAAATGATTACACAATTAGAGATGAAGGGGTTATTACATTTAATAAAATGGACAACAAGACAACAAAATCCAATTCTTCATCTTATCCTACGTCTCATTCTACAAATACCAATATATCCCCAAACATTTTTGAAAAGGAACCAATGGTCATTCGAGATCTTTTAAATAGAAAATACGTAGAAGATTTTATTTTTAGATAATATAAAACAAAATAATACATGCACAATATACTTTATTAAGAGTATGGGTTATAGTGAATGATATTTTTAATATACACATGGTTATGGTATGGGACATAATACTTTACCGATAACATTGGGACTCAAGACCATGAATAATATATTTATTTTACAACATACCATTATATAGGGAAATACAATTTTGGGTCAACCATAGTTACAAAAAATGAATGCAATAGTGAAACATGATAATATGAGTTTATCATTTACTTTTGAGGGTGGTTTATTAACATTCCATACAAATTGAACAATCATGAAGGACACAATGTTCCATGATAAAGTTACATGTCTCTTTACATAAACATGGGTACCAAATCAATAGTACCAATCTTCATTTTAGAGATATGAACATATAATGCATACTTTATATAAATCAAAAGATCATCAATGATATCAACCACAAGTATCACATGTTACCAATATTGATGTGAATATTTATAACAATAAAGAACCAAAGATTCAATATCAAAAGTCAATTATAAATGATGATCAATATTGTTAGGATTGTGGAGCTAAAAACTTCACTGATGTAAATAGGAGAGGAGGTTGCTGAAGGTTGCTGAGTTGCAGAGAAGTTGGGGTCGGTCTGATCAACCGACGTCGGCAGGATAGCAAAGAGAAGCAACCGATGTCGGTCATATATCGGCCGACGTCGGTCACCTCCAGGTAGACAGGGACCGACGTCGGTCGCCTGTGTGGTTTGACTGCGAGCTAATTACGGGCAATTAGCTAACGAACCAAGTGTTTGCATGATCAGGGCTAATTATAGACTGAGAGCTATGGATCTAATTATTGTAATTAGATGTCTAATTATTGTTTGGATGAGATCTATATAATAGACTCATGGTTGTATTGGAAAGTGTTCTAGTTTGAGTTGAGCAAAGTTTGTTCCTTCTGTGTGTGAGGTGAGCAAGGGTATTCCTCCTATTTCCACAGTACCAGGTGTAGGTGTTGGTTTTAGAGAGTCAGCTGGATTCTTCAGGAGTGTAGGATCTTGGTCACAGTTGCATGGCCTATATAGGAGATCTACATGGTAAGTAAGATCGTTGATCTGCAGGTGTATGTGTGTGCAAGGTCAAGGTTCATAGGTGAGCAGAACTGTTGTTTGATTTGCAGGTGTGCAAGATCATATAGACAGTAACACAAAAGGGAGCAGTATCAGGCAGGATCTACTTGGAGTAAAAGTGTGTACTTGGATAGAGCTAAGAGGAAGGCAAGGGAGTTCCTTCCATAAGTATGGTCTGTTGAAGTGCAGGTTATTGCAAGTTCATGGGAGATCTACTTGAAGTACCCTGAGTACTTGTGGAGCACGTGGAGTGCTTGTGGAGTGCGTGGAGCATGGGAGGTGAACACCAACTCTGTATTTGAGTTGGGTGTTGGGACCTGTGAGAGGGAGAGCTTTGGGGAGAAGAATTACTGTTCACTTAAGGTGTGGGAAACCTCTGTAAGGTGGTGGAGAAGATGTGGGATATTCTCTATTGTATTCTTTTTTGTATAAAGTGTTAATACAAGTTGTGTATTGTCTCTCATATGCTGTGTTATTCTAAATTCTAGTTACTTGGTGAATCTGGTTATTTTCACATATTATAGTTGCTTGAAGTTTAGTAATCAATTGTATGCTTTCGGTGTTACGCATCCTGACAAGTGGTATCAGAGCTAAGGTTGCAGGAAGCAGGTTTTGTGTTTTGGTTACAGGGCACTCTCAGGGGTTTCTGATTGAGTGGGAGTAGAGCAACGGCAAATCAAAGTAAGCTAAGAATGGAGGAGTTGAAAAGCACAGATGGTCACTCACGGTCCGATGGAAAGAAAGAGCAGGTAAAAGGATATTGTTGGTTGGTAGCAGATCAGCATGAAGAAACTAAAGATACAGATGTTGCAGGGGTTGTTGCACAGGATGTGTTTGCAGGTTTCTTGGATAAAGTTGAATCTTGGATAAAAGATTCGGTTGCCTCTTTCCATACAGCCCCAAGTAGAGGAGCTGGTGAGCCTTGCCAAAGAATTGGCAAAGGGGAAGTGAAGCTGAAATTGTAGGTGGCCAACACACAGGTGTTGATGAAGGTCATGCAGGTCCCAGGTTTGGAGATATGGCTAATTTCTTCAGAAAGATTGGGTGATGAGAGATGCACAAGAACTCTCACAGCGGTAGCACTTGAATTAGCTAGTGGTAAGAAAATAGGTATACTTTATCTACTTGTTTATATTACTAATTCTTCTTCTATTGTAGAGACGTGGCTTCGTAGGCTTGGTCACATGAGTAGGAAGGAGATGCATGTTCTTAAGTGGAAGACAGATATATTTGACAGGCTTAAGAACTAGAAAGCCTTGGTGTTCTTGGAGGAGATGGCGGACAGAACCCAGTGGATGGTGTTGGATACTTCTGAGCAGAGCAGTTTGGACATGGGTTTTGATTCAAAGAAGCTCACGGGTAAAAAGTCATCACTCACAGGTGAACATAGGTACCGGCATCGATCAGGAGGAACCAGCGTCGAACATACAAGTGCCGATGTCGGTCATGTGCAGACCGAAGCTGGTGATGTCGGATAGGGTAAGACTGATGTCGGTCATGGGACTAACGTCGGCAGTATGTAAGACCGATGTTGGTCAGGAGGACCAACGTCAGCAGCAGGGACACCAGCGCTGGCAGGTTGGTAGTCAGGGACAGACGCATGGAACCGACGTCGGTCGGATGTAGACTATGGGGTGGTTGAGGTCGATCACTGTAATGAATTTTGGGTGGACAACATGTTGTCAAGGAGTCTCAAACACCCATACGGAGGACTAAAGGCATAAGTAGGCCCTCAAATTCGTGTTCCTCTTCTTCATACTTGTTGCTGATTGTAAAGCAGGAAGGATCCAAGAAACAGGTGGGAGCTAGGCAGGGATATGATGCAGAACCAAATGGGAGTTTTGGTAGGTTTGCCAGCTGGATGAAAGCACAGAGATGAATGGATGCCTTAGTAGAAGAATAGAGAGAATGGATATGTGAGACGAAAGACCTAATCATATGGTCTTAAGGAGCTGCAGGACAGTGGTACAGGTTTTGACAGGTGGAGGACAGAGCATGACTCTAGTCAGTGTCAGGGTAACTACTGTGGTTTGACTTACCAGGGGGATGATGATTGCAACATCATTCTGTTGCTGTATGTGGATAGTATGCTAGCTAGTAGGGGTGTACATATAGAGTTTTGCTGAGCTAAGGGTAAGATTAGTTTAGTGGCATGTCATGAGGAGTTTAGAGCAGAAAAATTCTTTGACATGGGAGGCATGGAGATTACAGGTTGATTTTGTCTCGAGTGGGAGCTGATGTGAATCAGGTGTTGGAGAGGTTCGGGATGCAGAGCCAGAGCACACTAAGGGCTGGACAAGTACAGTGTCCAAAATCACATGAGGTCTGGTATAGACCTGAGTATTCCCATGCAGTGGGAGCTGTCAGAGTTAGGAGCCAATTCAAGGAAGTGGGTTCTCAGGTTTTTTGAGAGGGACCGGCAGCAGGTGTTGCTATGCAGGGTCAGGACTTCACTACAGGTGTTGTAGGTTCGAATGTGGTAGGGTACTCGGATGACAGGTGGTACACCATGGGATGTCTGGTGGGTTGTCTTCAGGTGGGAGCTTGAAGAGGGATACAAACCAGGAAACAGATTAGACGGGGTACAGGTACAGGTACAATGCAGCTATTTATCTCCAAGTGGGAGATTGTTAGGATTGTGGAGCTAAAAACTTCACTGATGCAAACAGGAGAGGAGGTTGCTGAGTTGCAGAGAAGTTGGGGTCAGTCTGATCAGCCGACGTTGGTAGGATAGCAAAGAGAAGCAACCGACGTCGGTCATATATCGGCCAACGTCGGTCACCTCCAGGTAGACAGGGACCGACGTCGGTCGCCTGTGTGGTTCGACTGCGAGCTAATTATGGGCAGTTAGCTAATGAACCAAGTGTTTACATGATCAGGGCTAATTATAGACTGAGAGCTGCGGATCTAATTATTGTAATTAGATGTCTAATTATTGTTTGGATGAGATCTATATAATAGACTCATGGTTGTATTGGAAAAGTGTTCTAGTTTGAGTTGAGCAAAGTTTGTTCCTTCTGTGTGTGAGGTGAGCAAGGGTGTTCTTCCTAGTTCCACAGTACTAGGTGTAAGTGCTGGTTTTGGAGAGTCAGCTGGATTCTTCAGGAGTGTAGGATCTTGGTCACAGTTGCATGGCTTATATAGGAGATCTACATGGTAAGTAAGATCGTTGATCTGTAGGTGTATGTGTGTGCAAGGTCAAGGTTCACAGGTGAGCAGAACCGTTGTTTGATTTGCAGGTGTGCAAGATCATATAGACAACAACACAACAGGGAGCAGTATCAGGCAAGATCTACTTGGAGTACAAGTGTGTACTTGAATAGAGCTAAGAGGAAGGCAAGGGAGTTTCTTCCATAAGTATGGTCTGTTGAAGTGCAGGTTATTGCAGGTTCATGGGAGATCTACTTGAAGTACCTTGAGTACTTGTGGAGCATGTGGAGTGCTTGTGGAGTGCGTGGAGCACTTGTGTTGTGCGTGGAGCACGGGAGGTGAACACCAACTCTGTATTTGAGTTGGGTGTTGGGACCTGTGAGAGGGAGAGCTTTGGGGAGAAGAATTATTGTTCACTTGAGGTGTGGGAAACCTCTGTAAGGTGGTGGAGAAGATGTGGGATATTCTCTATTGTATTCTTTTCTATATAAAGTGTTAATACAAGTTGTGTATTGTCTCTCATATGCTGTGTTATTCTGAATTCTAGTTACTTGGTGAATCTGGTTATTTCTGCATATTATAGTTGCTTGAAGTTTAGTAATCAATTGTATGCTTCCGGTGTTACGCATCCTAACAAATATGGTGCATAATTTTTAATTCCATCAAGGTGATCAACTCATTATATGACTCTTAGTTTATTTATATGTGTGTCACAATTAAATATTGTATAATTAACACATTATATTGTATACAAATACACTAATATATATCAAGGTACTAAATAATAATGCAATTACATTATTAAAATTTAAAAATATAACTATAACATATGTAATATCCATTCCACATAAGCACAATATAAGCAAGAACACTAAAAGTCCATATCTATAACAAATGTACAATGTTATAATGTGAGTAAAACACCATATAAATCAATTTAATGATTATCCCATGGCCATCTACATCATCAAATATATATATCTATATATATATATATATACACACATATATATATACACATATATATATGCATACATATATATATATATATACATATATATATATATATATATATATATATATATATATATCAACATCTCTATCAATAAACAAGGGGGATTGTGATAAATATCAGACAATATCATCATGTCAAGACTGTGATTGAGATTGACTCCTCTTTCAATCCTCAAAGACAACTAGTCATTTATGTAAAGTTGTGTGCTCACATTATAACTAAACATACTCAACTAGTAAACTCTAACCCAAATCAAAAACTAGAGTTATAAGGGGAATCTATTGCCTTTTAAGATCAGTTATAAGATGTTTCCACTTAATGATGTTATTGTGCTCATCTCCCAAATCATCCCACCCTAATGCAACCACCACATGTGTATAGTAGCTAGATTAAAAAATGGGGCATGCTCACTAACTATATATGTTACATGCTCACTGACTATATATGTTGCATGCTCAATTAAAATTTTAGGAATAGCCTCACTTGGCACATGTCAATTAAAAACTATAAGTGTCACCACTATGAGTATCATCTAATAATCATTACCTACCACAAAATAATACATGATATTTGCAATAAAGCTAACAAATTAAAAATAATGATATAAATATTTTTAGAACATATTTACATAATCATATCCATAGGAAGAACATTAGGCTCAAAATTTGTTTCCTCACCCACATATCCTCTTCCACCCTGTGACTTGGGAGTACCCTTTACAAAAATAATAAATAATGCACCACCACCATCATGTGTACATTGTAGTACACCTAAAATCATCTACATCTATAGTTTCAATAATTGGGTCTATCTCAGCCAAAGGGATGGGTGTTATCTCAATTACACTAGTTCATCCTAGGTCACCATCACATCGAGGAGCTCTAAAATATTAGATATATATAACTAGTTCCAAGGGAACTTCTTTTCTAATCCTAAACTAGCATTTAATGCATTCAAACTAAAACTACTTATAGACATCAAGCCAATGATAATGAACTAACAACTGATGTCAATCCACTACAACTACAATCTATCCATAACCCACCTTATAAAACCCTTTTTAAGGTCTTTAGATAATATAATCTACTAATATTCGATCCTAAATACATCAACACTCTATAATACCACTCCACACAACATGTGCAGTATTGACCCATATCTACGCAAACATTTATGGATGTGCCCAGTCACCATGATGCATACCCATAAGATGTATCACAAAATTATAATCATATTATGAGTAATATAATAATGTGGTTTATTCCAATCCACCACCAAAACCCTCTCATGTAAATAAATGTAAGTCCCTATATAGATTTTCCAACATCATCTGACCCCAGGAATACATAGTATTATGCTCCTTAATATCATGAACAAATTGGTGCATCCTATTTGAAATAGACACACCACCATCATAGAAAAAACAAGTGATTTTATAAATACACAAATGAATTTGTATTCACATATAATATTAAATATTACAATCTTAGATAATAATATATGTTATCATTGGATGTATATCAAGCACCCCTAGTATACTGGTGGCCATGTCCTATCTACTACCACCTCATAGGGTCTTACATGTGCCAACCATATAAATTTTCATAATCATCCATACATCCTAAAGTGTAATAGTCATCTCCCCTATGGGGACATAAAAGGTACAAGTCTCTAAGTCCCACCTCTTCATTAGTGCCATCAACATATGCATATTATATGACATCATATATATTTATCCAACATAACCTAACCCAACCATGTCAAAAATGGATCTCTATATGTCATTCAATGGAAACACTGGCATAGTATCCATCAAAGGATATGATTAATCTATCACACTTAATTATTAGCATGCAACTACAAAAACATGAAATCAAACTCTACAAACTTATGCAAACATGATAAAATCAAATGATAATATTAATATTTAACCCTAAAAATATTAATGGAAAGAACTTGTTTAAAAAAAAACATGTAGACAAGCCTTAAATAAAGTAAACAAGTCCATAGATAGGTCTTCACATGATTTACATAGGTTCGTGTAATGTTTGGACAAAACCAATGTAGAATAAACAAGTCTAGAAGACAATGATAAACAAAATTAAATACCTAAAAACCCATAAAAATTCAAAATTATAAATTTAAAAAAAAAAATCAAAATTATGGTTATCACAAAATATTAATGATGGAGCATCCTAAAACTATAAGGTAACCTCCACTTTATTGAATTCGATCAATCAAAGATCTCTTTTATGTGGCACTTTTCTTAATAGAGCTCAAAATTATAAATTAATGTTGTGCAAATGAATTACAAAATTATATTGAGCCAAATTTTTTATATGGGTTGAATTTTTATTTCATACTTTACAATTAGTCCCTCTAAATCTTATGCATGTGATATCTAGAGAAATACTTAGTGAAATTACTCCTAATTCAATGTGTTAGAATACACACAATGTGTTCTTTCACATGGTAATATTTAAATCACTCATATCAGCCATTTCAAAAATGATAAAGTTGGCACTTATTTTCCTATAAATAGATTATGTCACATATTACTTAAAATATAAAAATTATCTCCCTATATTATTGCCTTTAGCAATCATTTTATGTTACCCATCAAGCATAGTTATCAAACTAAAATAAATATATTTACAAATTTTAAAAGTGGTCAAATTTCAATGTATCAAAAATGATCAAATTCTTCTTTTTCTTTGTAATTATTTCCAAAGGTTGTCAAGTATTAATGGGTCACACGTATTATGGAGGATTTAATCTTTCAAGGGTCCTCTTTTGATGAGTATGTAATCATTATAGGATTAAGTTGGATAGCAAAGTTAAGCAAGACTTGTGTGACTCATCATCCAACCTTAAGTGAAGTCTTAAAGTCTATTTTTAATTATTACTCCCCATTTAAGGTCATTATAGGGACTAATTCCCATACTAATAATATTAGTTTTGTGGTCCATTTTATCCAATTCAATGGATACAAAGACAATGACATGAAGGAATATTTGGTTAGGGAAGCCATGGGAGGATACAATCTCTGAGTCAAACCTACTTCCTATGAGGAAATAAAAAGAAACAATATTATATGGAACACTTTGGAGAAAGGTAGTCTGATTTGCTCCATTGACAATATCAAAGGTTTTGACCCAAATTTATCCAATTATGTTTCCAAAGCATGGAAATATACAATTTTTACTATGAGAGGTATTAATTTATAAGTTTTAGAGGAATGTGTGGCTAGAGTCACTGATATGTCCATAGAGGGCTTGAAAATTCTAAAGATAAAAGGTGAAAGAATGATAAAATCATTATTTATTGAGAGAGAATAAGTGATTTCATGAGGTGGAGGATGGTATTCTTTTAAATTAATTTCCAACACTGTTGGGACATGTTTGCATGAAAATAATGAAATTTGTCACATTAAAAGGTAGATTTGGGAACCTTTACTCATATCACTTTTCATTGCTCAATCACTTTAGGAATAATAAGGTTATGATAATTCTATTTTTCATTTCCATGTCACTAGATAATTATGTTGTGTAGTTTGAAGAATAAGAAAATTATATCCCTATTCACCAAGCCCTCATTTACCTCCTCCTTCCAAATGGGTCAACCCTCCATGGCCTCTAAATTTGAAACCATGATACCCTAGCTCTCAAACCTTTGGGGAAAGAGAAGGGTTACTTTAATAGTTTTCTTAAGAGGCACCTAGGCAAAATAGAGGGGGACTTAGACAATTTGGTCCAGACTTCCAAGGAATCTAAGGAGAAAAGGGTTATAGGTTTTAAATGACCCCAAAAATATGTTTCATCTTTAGGTGTGGTTTCTAACCCTAATTTAGGTAAAAAAAAGGTAAGGTGGCTTCCTTTACACCTATTGTTGAGGTGAAATTAGGTATTCATGATTATTTTCAAATTACCTTAGTCATTCATGCACCTGAACCCACCACTCATCTTCCTCAAAGGACAAAAATGTTTGTCTCTAATGATGATCTTTTCAATAGGGTTGGGAATTTGGAGGGCCCTTAATATCCAATTAGGTATTATGAAAGGTATTTTTAATAATGAAATGAAAGATATGTAACTCTAAATGGAAAAGGATAGGTTGGATAATTTGAAGGAGCCTCAAGAGCAATGTTACTTATTACATGATACTTATCAGCTAAAGGAGGAACATGATAATATGGGAATCAAACTGAAGAAGATGGAATAAGATATAATTATGTTTATAGGAAAGTTTAAGGATGATAGTAAGATTAATAGAGGGAATGCCACCAAAAATATAAAAAATTAATAGGATACCAAGAAAATAAAGGCCAAAGATAATTAAGAGGGACCTAGTAGGAGGATAAGAGGGTAGTAGAATAAATAGGGGAATAGAGAAGAGGAAACAAATAAGGACACCCTTTAAAATAAAATCCAATCTATACAATATGATTGGGAAGAGTACAGATCTTGAACAATCTTGATTTTTAGTTTGGATACGTTTTTTGTGTTTTGACTATTCATTGCATGTTTGAAGGTTTTTGGCAGTTACATCAATAATTTTTTCTAGGTTATAGTGTGGATTGTTATTGTGTTGGGTCTTACTTTTGGCTTGTTTTTATGTTAATTTTTGTTTAATTTTTCTTAATGAATACGTAAAATGTAATGGATCCCTTTCAAAACCCTTTTTTACCCTTATAAAAAATGATCAAATTCAAAAGCTATCTAATCCAATAAATTATAAATGACTAAAAATTTATTTAATCTTAAATATATATCGATGTGATTCATTTTATAATCTCATCCTTCACATCGAAGGGGGGTCATACATTAGGATTGTTACAAAATATAAGCTTTTACAATAAATATTTATGGGATCACTTGATTTTGACACATTCTACATGGTTAATAATGGCTCAAATTATCCATATGCTATAGATTTATGATATGGGTCTTTCATATTTATAACATATTATACATAGTGGTGAAAAAAATAGGGGCATATACCATACAGGTGTACTACATTGGTAAAACACAAGAACTATACATTAATAGATATCAATAAGAATTGCACATACTCGAAGGCATATACAATGCATATGCACACACACAATACAAATTTAAAATTTTTAGAATAATCCAAATATCATATACATGAAATATATTATCACATTCATAATAATTATGGGGGCACATGCCATGTATGTGTAATCACTTTTAAAATAATTTAATAATAATTTATACACACTTGCATGCATGTGCATGGGTATATAAAAATAGAAATTTTAGATTTTACATACAGTTATAGTTAAGCATATTGATGCATGAGATTTTATATAATTCATTATAGATGTAGGGGGCATTATACTGGTTCATGCACACACATTTTTAAAATTCAAATGCATTGTTTCATCCAATCTTCAAGAGGCATGATATTTATTCATGGACACATATACATTTTTAAAATTCAAATACATGATATTGGTTCATCCATTTATGAGAGTTGGAGTATACATATTTCTAACTCAAGGTATTGATTAGTTATTCAAAATTTGGACTTGATCACTGTTAATTCACCAATGGTTCAACATAAGGAACCATCCCACTACGTGCCTCGACAAGGGGGCCCATATATCTAACCCTTCATCTTGGGGCTATGAGATTAGAGTTATGTTGGTTAATCAAGTTTGTATGGTTATGAATTATCAACACCTAATGACATAATACTCTCCTATTATCACTTGAAGGATTGTTCATTTCCATTTCTAATAACTGAGTAGGACTAAAAGCCTTTCTCCATTCAATTGGGTCAACTGGTGACCCATGACATCTCCACTCTTCACAATATGAGCATTCTCCACATATGGAATAGTATTACATGAACATAGGTGTAATATTTCCTTACTCTTTACCTTTCAATCTCAATTTCAAAATTTCATATATAGGCATTGACTACTACATATGTTATTACAAGGTTTACTATTGAGTGTCTTGCACAATTATAAATTCATGCCAAAGACAAAGTGTGTAAAACACACTTAGGTATAAATTTCTCCCTTACTCAATAAATTTCATTTATAGAATAGGGGTTGGGGGAAGGACATGGGGAGGGGGAGATATAGACACCCAAATTTGGTAGAAGCTTATATTTAAAACTTTCTTATTACAACTTTGCACATATAAACTATTGATGATGAATGAAGTATCTATCAATGTATTTTTTTAGGTCTTCCCTATTTATTTAATATGATTATGTGGTCAGGTATCCATTTTTTTATATATTTTTAATTTTGTCATGGGGATACCCAATTCCTTTCTTTTATCTTTTTATGTGTATTTTTGAAAAAACTATAATTTTCAGACAAATCAAGGCCTACAAACCTATCTATGAAATGTAGACTAGTTCAGGTGTAACTTACACAGTTATGTTAGGTCATGTTTCATTTGATTCATTATGTTTATCTTTCAAGTCTTTTTAGGTCAGATTTTGAATGCTAATTGGTCTCCTAATCTGAACTTAGTATTTCTATAAATACAAAGCTACTATAATACATTTATGGACAACATTCTAAATTATAATTTTGTGTAGGAACAAATGTTTTATATTATAGTTATATTTGGATGATATTTTATTTATATAATTATACCAATAGTCCTAATTAATAGAAGTAGAGGTGGTAGAATAGTCATAGTTATGTAATTTTTACAATACACAAGTCCATAGTCAATGGACAAGACTAACCAGTGTTATTGACCAAGGAGTATAATCCTGACCAAACATAGAGACGAACTTTATCCTTGAATTTAAATGATCACAAATATTCATTGATGTGTTTCAAATTACTTTACCTAATCTTAGACCAACAAAATCTTATAATCTTAACCAAGTTTTTTTCTTCATAGTACTTTTCCAAAAATATCATATTACTATATTTATATAGTTATAATATAAATTATTTTAAAATTGTACATATTTAACATTTTGATTTATTAATAATTGTATGCTTATTATGTTCACATAATAAAAAAAAAAGGGTTAAAATATATGCAAGTGGATATAGTGTTTTTATGCTACATTTGATCTATAAGGAACATAATTTCAAATAAAATATGTAGAAAAGGGTGGTTGGGTATGCATTAGTCACCAATACAAATTAATTTTCCTCAATCACACCACTTTTCCTTGAATTTCAAGTGAATTACGGTGATAATATACAAAATGTGCCCCAAAATGTCTACATTTTTATTTATCGTAGATGGATATATGGTGTTTTGTGTTGCTTTTGGCTTATAATCCTCATAATCTCAAGTAAAAATAGTATAAAGGGATGGTTTTGTTTGTAAAGGTCACCAATATGACCTACATTACCCTAATCACATCATTTTAGCTCAAAACCAAAGTGAATTAGGGTTATCATACACAAATGTGATCCAATTTATCCACATTTGTCTTGGTCACAAGTGGATATGGTGTTTTATGTTAGTTTTTACCTACCTAATCATAAGTATAATCAACATAAATGGGTGGTTGGGTGCGTGTGGATCAATAATGTGTATTATGTTACCTAAATCGCACCACTTTGGCTTGAATTTGAAGTAAATTTGGGTGATCATGTATAAATGTACTCAAAATTTTCCATATTTTCCATGGTTACAATTTGATATGGTGTTTGTGTTTCTTTTGGCCTATAAGGGATATAATCATAAGTAAAATCTACATAAAGGAGTGGTTAGGTGTGTTCTGGTCATCAATACAAATTAATTTACCCCAATCACACTAATTTACCCTAAATTCTAAGTAAATTTGGGTAATTATGCATAAACGTGCCCAAAATTGTCAATTTTTTCCATGGTCTCAAAAGGATATGGTGGTGTTATGTTATTTTTGGCCTATAATATCCATAATCACAACTAAAAATGGCATAAAGGGATATATGGGTGTGTGTGGGTCACAAATGCAACATAAATTTCCCTAATCACACCACTTTGACTTAAATTCAAAGTGAATTGGGGTGATTGTTCATAAATGTGACCCAAATTATTTGTATTTAGCTTAATCATAAGTGGATATGGTGTTTTGTGTCACTTTTGGTTAGTAAGGGACTTAATTACAAGTGAAATAGGCATAAAAGGGTGGTTGGGTGTACATAATTCAATAATAAAACTTATGTTTCCCTAATCACACCATTTGGGTTTGAATTAGAAGTGAATTTTGGTGATCATGCACAAATATTCCCAAAATTATTCACAATTTTCCATAGTCACAAGTGGATATGATGTTTTTGTCTCTTTGGCATATAAAGAACCTTATTAAAAATAAAATTGAAATAAATGGGTCGTTGATTGTGTGATAGTTTGTAAAATTTAGTTTTGACACACTTATAACTCTTATAAATGTTAGCAAACAATCTAGAAGGCCCCAAAACTTAAAAAATGACTATTTGTTTCCCAAGACGGACATCAATTGTAAAAGTTAGGCCTTGAAAGATTTATTTTTAATAATAAAATTATAAAATTGACTAAACAATGACCAGATTGGATTTTGAAAAACTATATGCTAAACTATAACTCACGAAGCTATGAAACTTATTTTGGAACGAAAATCCTAAAAATGACTAAATACTAACTAGATTGGTTTTTTTTTTAAACTATCTTTTAAACCATAACTTAAGGAGCTATGAAACCTATTTTAGAAGATGTAGAGTGGCTTTAATTTCTTATATGTATAAAAATAAATATGTTTTACTAAATATATGTCTTTTTAGTTGTTTAACTTATGCTACTTCAAAGCCTTCTAAATTATAATACAACAATAACGCATACACATTATAGTACATAAAAAAATAATAGTGTGTACCTTGTCTTTTAGTTATTCAATTTACACTACTTCAAATCCTTTTAAAATATAAAACAACAATAACACATATGAATTATAATAAGCAAAATAACAATAGCATGTATAAGGTTTAACGTGCTCATGCTTTTGGTTTAGCTATTAATAAACCTAAATCACAAAAACTCATACACATTTTTGTTGAAATCATATTTTCATTAAAAAATGTCCACTTTTTGACCCCCCAACTTCTTGAACTTACACAAAAACAACAACAACAACAACAACAAAAAGGTATTACAATGCTAATATGGATCAATGGAAGAGAGAGATTTTCATTTACCGAATTTATTTTAAAAAATAACCTTCTTGAAATTGAAGAAAGATTCACTTGTTTAAGCCATGTACAATTGTCTCATTTGATATCATGGCCTACAACCAACTAATTTTTTCCCATAAATATCATTAAAATTAGTTTTTGTTATTATACTCATAAAATCAGAATAAAACTAACTTTTGGATTATCGACTACCCATAAGTCTTTTTAGATTTTGGTAGGATTATTTATAATTTTTACCCTCGTGTGTTTGAAAATCACATTGAATCTTGAAGGATCATCTAGAGAAAATTTAAATGGACACCTTCAAGTGTAAAATACATTGATAATTATCAATATCTACTGTGTCATGCTTTAGTTTCTTTGTGATGTATTTTAATAAAGGTTTTATCAACACAAAACCAAAATTAGGTCTATTTATGACAGTTACCTATTAGACTACATATACTTTTTTATTTCTTTGAAACAATTAATATCCTAAAAAAATATACTCCATGAAAATGGGACGTACAAATAAATATGTATCTGCATACTTACCTATTTTAGCACTTAATGCAGTACTGACTAAATCTGAATAAATCTTATGAATTTTTTTTATAACCTCACCCTTAATAGATGACATTACAATCATGACATGAATTGAAACATCTTATAATTTTGAAAATGTATCTTTTTCCTTAGAAATCATTTGGGCCCACAACCACCACTAGCTTAACTATTATATTTAGGAAATCTATAGTCACTTTTAAACTGTTTGGATTAGTTAGCCTATAATTCATTAGCATACTCAAATATTTTAGCACATAATGCAGTGTTGACTGCATCTAAATAAATCTTATGAAATTTTTATATAACCTGACCATTAGCAGATGGCATCACAATTTTAACTTCTACTTTTACAAATGTATCTTTTTCCTTAGCAATTCTTTGGGCCACCACTATCTTAACTATTGTATTTAGGAAATATACAGTCACTTCCAATTTTTTTGGATCTATTAGCCTATGATTCATACAAGTAAAATTAAATAATAACAACACAAGTTAAAAATAACATCAAAAATAAATTTACAATGCAAGAGATTCATAAAATTTAAACCTAGATTCACATTACATTTGAACTTTGTTATCAATTAGAAAAAAAAAGTAAAAGATAAAAGAGCACATTCATGATGAAACTAAGAGAGGCACTAATTTGAAAAACACCTTGATAGTGACACATATTCTTAATTTATATCCAAAATGCAATAAAATATGGCAAAAGTGCTTCCCAAAAGTTTTCTTTCCATTCAAATATACCCAAAAATAGTACTCAAATCTAACACAACCCAACAAAAAAATCACTTTATGTAACAATTCTACAAATTAGATCCAACAATTAAAGATAAGATGTAATGTGTTGTCACAAGAAACCAATGTTTTAGAATAATATTCAGAAGATACAACTATAAGAAACTGATGTTAACATTTAGAAGATACACTACAAGTGATATTTTCAAATAAATATATAGAGACTATATTGATGAGTGGTGGAGTGACCCATGTACTGATAAATTCAACGTTCTAGCTTAAGTGAGGTGAATTAAGTATAAAGAAAATGGTATCATTGAAATGTTTTTTTTGGATATGCAAATATACCCCTATTAAGATTTTAATATTTTTATGGTTTAAGTGATTACTCCTATAATTGGTTATAATGCCCAAGTCATTAGATGATGTAGGGGAATCTTAAGGCTAGCACAATCTTACATCAACCAAAAATATATATTTCTTTCAATTTTGATTTGTAGCTCATTTTTTATGTTGAAGGCGATGAAGATAAGTTACTATATGTATTTATTCAAGTTTGAGGCATTTTTTCATCTTTGAAACATATGGAATAGTAAACCTTATGTTCACATTGAGAATAATGTATATCAAGAATTTGGTTGAGTTGTTAAGGTCATGAATGTTAGGTGTGGAGCCTGATTGTCTTCCAGGATCAAAGGTTAAAATTTTGATGTAATTTCAGCCAGGATTAGATCCCATTCCTTGAATCCCTCATGGCATAGCGGTTTGAAAGTGGGGGGTAACCCCCTTGCAGGGTATAGGGGGATGACCCCGTAGTGAGGGGTCTCAGGGTTGTGCACCCCAGTGGGGGTTTGAGGGTAGCGCCCCCAAAGTGAGAATTTTTATTAAAATTGCCTTGTTAAATTGTGATTTCATAGTCAATATGGGTCATTGATTAAAGGTTTCTAGATCTGATGGTAGAGGTTATGTTTAAGTATTTTTCACCCTAAAATGTATTGATATATGGCTAATATGTATGATTATGATAGATGATAAAAATATTATACATAGAGAGGAAGTGGAAAAGGTAGAGAGGTGTAACAGGGTTTGTTACAAGATTTTCTTTCTCCCTTGTATTGCTGAAAATAATATATTGGACAAGTTTGGTGGATGTATCCCATCTTGGGTGAACCACGTTAAATCTGACATCTCTTATTATGTGCATGTTTATGTTTATTTTTAAAATGTTTGATTAATTTTTTCATATTTTCTCTTGTATGTGATTTGGGGATAGATCTGGGTTTAATTTATCCTAACAAGTGATATCAGAGCAAAGGTTTATTTTGCATACTTTTAAATTGCAAGGAAAAAAGGGTTTGACTTCGAGTGGGAGCTATGGTGGATGAAAATAATTATAAGGTGGAGAATTGAAATGGGTACAACTTTAGATTTTGAAAGATTAAAATGGAGGATTACCTTTACTAGAAGGACCTTTATTCATTGTTGGAAGGGCAAGCCAAGAAGCCATCAACAATATCAAATGAAGATTGGGAACTATTGATTTGAAATCCTTTGGAACTATATATTTATGCCTTTCATCTTCTTTAGCATTCAACCTATCACAAAAAAACACAATAGAAGGTCTTATGAGAACATTAGGCAAGTTATATGAAAAATCCTTGGACTCAAATAAAATATTTCTAATGAAAAAATTATTTAATATGAAAATGTCTAAAAATGGTTTAGTACTAGATCATTTAAATGAGTTTAACATGGTTACTATTCAGTTACATTCCATAAATCTTGAATTTGATGATGAAGTTAGAGCTCTTCTTATTTTTTGTTCCTTCCCTAAAAGCTAGAATAGCTTGGTAATGGTAGTAAGCAACTTTGTGTCTGACAATGCCAAACTAGAGTTTGAAGATGTGGTGGGTATTATCCTAAACAAGGAAATTCAAAGGAAAAGTATAGGTGAAACATTAATATTTGTAAATGCATTAATAATGGAGAACAAAGGAAGGTAACAGAATAGAGAAAGAGGAAATTGTGGAAAATCAAAAGGGGGTGCAAGATCTAATTCAAGAGGCAAGATGGAATGTTGGATCTTTGGCAAGCCAAGACACATAAAGAAAGAGTGTTGGTTTTTAAAGGAAAAATTGGGTAAAGACCAATAGGAAGCTAATAAAGAAGCAAATGTATCAGATGATGTATTATAAGATGCTCTTATACTTTCTTTGGATAATATTTTTGAATCTTGAGTTTTAGATTTAGGTGCTTCTTTTCATGCTACCCCTCATAGACATTATTTTATAGATTATGTTCAAGGTAATTATGGTAATGTTTACCTTGGTGATGATGAACCCTATAGCATTATTAGAAAAGGAAGTTTTCAAGTTAAATTATAGAATGGAAACATGGGTACTAAAAGATGTTAGGCATGTTCCAAACTTGAGGAGAAATTTGATTTCTACAGGGTAGTTAGGTAGTGAGGGTTGTATGGTCACATTTATAGGAGAATCATGGAAGGTTATAAAGGGTTATTTTTTGGTTTAAAAATGTAATAAAGTAAGAACTTTATATATGTCTACAGATAATGTTAATTCATCATATGATGTAGTGACTACAGATAAAGATGAAACTTTGTGGCATTACAAACTTGGCCACATGAGTGAAAAGGGAATGAAAACCCTACATGTAAAGGATAAACTACTAGGTCTAAAAGAATTAGATTTGGATTTTTGTGAGCAATGTGTATATGGGAAACAAAAATATGTGAGGTTTCACAGGGTTGGACTACCTAGGAAGGAGCATAAGTTATAACTTGTGCATATGTATGTATGAGGACCAGCTCAGGTATCTTCACTTGGTGGTTTATATTATTATGTTACTTTTATTTATAATGCAACTAGGAAGGTTTGGTTATAATTTATAAAAATTAAGTATGATGTTTTTGATACATTCAATAAATAGAAACCTTTAGTTGAAAATGAAATAGGTTTAAAAATAAAATATCTGAGTGTTTCTATGCAAAATTGCTTTCTACATTCAAAGAAGAAATAAGAAACTGAAATAAATGGTTAAGGCTAGAAGTACCTGATAAAGTTGAGCGCACCGAAATCAGATGTTGGAAGATTCTCCTCTTTGGCTGTGGAGGAATGACACCTGCGAAAAAGAGACTAAAACACAGAAAGATGTTAGTCAAAGATATGGTGGGTTGTCAGGCGAACGCCCGATCCCGGAAGTACGAAGACTCCCTAGAAGGATATCAACCCACTGATAAAAAGCGTAATATTAGACGCAAGTAGATTAAAATGATAGAAATAAATGACAGAAAATAAAAATGCATACCTGATATGCAGCACTATTCTGCACAGTCGCCAGCGTCGGTCTCTGTGGTGCCGACGTCGGTTAGGGAAGATGCCGACGTCGGTTAAGGTGCCATCGTCGGTCGGGGTAGTGACCGGCGTCGATAGGGGCAGGTTCTGGACAGAGTCTGAACAGGTTGCAGAAGGTCTTGACAGGGTCGGGACAAGGGATTTTTGGTCGAGTCGGGACGGGGTTTTTGGTCGAGTCTGGGGGTTTGAAGCTTCGAGATGGCAGAAATAGCACACAAAGAATAATCAAGAAGAAAATGAAAGTAAACACAGAAAATACTTACCTGTCAGAAGCCGTGATGAAAGCCATAGTTGAAGTTGCTTGTGCAGTGCCAGAAGAACGAACACTGGAGTTGATGGATGCTGGAGTTCGAACGCTGGAGAGCCTGTAGATGTCAGAAATGGGAGCCAGATTGACTGATCGGGGAGGGGAGATTAAGGCCCGGGGATGGTTTTGAGAGACGGTTCGATAACCATTTCGGGAAACCGATCGGGAACCGAATGGTAACTGATAACGGATAACGGGATGGTGACCGACATCGGCAGGATTGCCGACGTCGGCCGATAAGTGACCGACGTCGACGACATCAGCCGGGTAAAGACCGTCGTCGGTAGATGCACAATGGAGATAGAGTCTAGCTTTAGCTTTGTGCTCATTGTTACATGCTGCCAGGGTCAAGGTTGGTGAAACAAGTGATCGACAAGGGTTAAATAGGCGAAGAAGAAAAAGACAGAGAATGACCAGGGGAGTCGACACGATTTCGGTGTCTACATTTGCCCCTTTTTGTCTTGTTGGTTATTCTGACGAACTGCAAGACAAAAATAGGAGTGATTGCCCCAGGTGAGGGATAAGGTTGATTTCGTCTTGTTGGTTGTTCGAATGAACTGCAAGACAAAAATAGGAAGCGGATAGGTTGCCCTGATTATGGATGAGGTATTCCCCCTCAAAGCAGGAGTCGAGGGAAGGGAACCGGGAATCGGGTGCTGATTTGACAAGGAGTGAATGAAAAAGGAGTGAGGGTGAACGCGGCAAAAGTCGTGATTGCACGCATACCACTGCACGAGATGGTCAGGTCAAAAGTGTCACAGGTCAAGGGTCGAGGAGTGCCAAAATCGAAGTAACCGGGCCCCAGCATTTAGTCGTCTGCTGATCGGGTCACTCAATCTAAGCTGAAGCTCCAAATGGTCATCGTGTTCTAGGTATCCCGGGCTCAGGAAGTGCTCCTAGAAACACGAAAAAGCTACAAGTAGTGCGGATCAACCGGTTTGCGATCCTATACTTGTGAGGGTTCAAAAAGGTCTGCGCACAATTCTGCTAACCAGTCATGAGGTAGCATACATGCAAAAACAACCAAGGCAACAATGTCTTGGAAGTAGTCGAGGTCAGCGGAGATAGGCATGATCTCCAATGGTTGGTGGTCGAGGGGAGGAATGGATGAAAGGATGTGGCCGAGCTAACCCCAGAAGACCCCATGTCAACTGAGTGCTGCCTAAATAGCCCTGGTGATAGGGCCTCAGGCCAATGTAGTTCTCCCTAGAAGGGAGGGAGGGTCAAAGGGATAAAATGGGTCATGGTCAAGGACAAGATTATGGTTAAAAGAAGGAAAGAAGGTTTGTCCATCAGAGAGACGAACAAATGAGAATGGTCGAGCTAACCTCAGAAGACCCGATGTCAACTGAGTGCTGCCTACATAGCCTTGGTGATAGGGCCTCAGACCAATGTAGTTCAGACCAAGCGTCTGAGTGGTAGATAGGTGGTTAAAATGGTTGATAGATTGGTCGATGATTGGATGAAATGATGAAGAAAAAAGATGTTGCAGCCTTTTCCAAATGGTGTATTCTGCAACATTGGTTGAGGGGTTTTTCATCCCTAGCAATATTCCATATTCGTGATGGATGTATGCTAAAAATGAATTGAGGTTTATTTATGCTTCAGCAAGTATTGGTTTATGCTGAACATAAATTGTGGCGGGTCGATAGTTTCCATGTGTATTGGTGTCCATAGAAACTAGGGTGAATAGGCTAGGTCAGGTTGATGGTTTGAAAAGAGAGTTGAGTTGAGTCGATTGACAAGTGATGAAGGTGAATGTGACCAAAGTGTAGAAGAAGTGAAAAGCATATTGCTCTTTCATTGACAAGGACCAAAAAGATAGCAAAAATAGGGGTTATGAGAACCAAGAGCCCCATTCATGCGTGACGTCGTTGACCGTGGTTATATTAGAGCGGTAATCGAATCACTTCGACATTAAAGTGAGCTCGAAGTCCCTTGAGCGGGTGATAGGAGGAGGAAGAAGGGTAACCCATTTTAAGAGCAAAGATAACGATGCCCCTTTTTATAGGAGACCCTAAGACAACTACAAGCCAAGTCCGTGACTCATTTTTTTTTTTTTTTTTTTTTTTTTTTTTGGCACAGACTGATCAATGCGGGAAGCCTGCATAGAGATGTCGTTTGTTTGGTGGTCAGGTTGTGAAGCTGATCAATGCGGGAAGCTTCTAAAATTGTGCTGTTTATTGCCAGATTAGTCATAGCCATCCTTCGAGGGAGTGGTCTAGATTTTTGTTTAATATAAAGGCTTTTAAATAGCTGTCCTTTGAGGGAGCAGTCTATTTATTACAGCAATGATAGTACAGCTGTCCTTCGAGGGAGCAGTCTGCTTGTTTGATTTTGATATAGATATAGTGACCATGGATATGTTTTGACATCTTGATTTGTTTTGACAGAAATGTGAGTCATGGACAAGATTATAGAAGGTCAAGGGCTCCCTTTTATGAGGACAAAGCATCCATACAGCATAAAAGGGGTATAGGAATTGTTAAGAGGAATAGGGTTGAAAGGAGGTAGGATTAAGAGGATGGGAATTGCTCAAGGGACGAGCTCAAGTTAAGTGTCAAGTGGACGAGTACTCGACTAGCAATTAAACGGTCGCAGATGCAACGCATTAAGAGGCTCAGGTTCTGGGCGTCCATCAAGAGAAGACAGACGATAAGTCCCTGATCCATACTTGTGTGTGATAATAAAAGGTCCGAGCCAATTAGGAGCAAACTTGCCTCGTTTACTTCGCTCCATATTGGTCACGTGTTGATTGATGAGTGGACGGATGTGAAGTTGACTGATATGGTCGTTGATTGATCGAGACTGGTTGAATGTATGGAAAAAAAGTTGGTCAATGTTTGGTTGAGATTTGGTCATTTGATAGTTGGTCAATGGTTGGTCGAGGGTTGATTGGTTGGTATTTGGTCTTTGGTTGGGTCGAATGTTTGGTTGAGGTTGGGTTAAATGTTTGGTTGCTAGTCTGGTTGAGGCTAAGTTGAAAGAGTGATTGATATGTGGTCGAGACTGTGTTGAAAAATTGGTCGAAGTTTGGATGAAGGTTGAATTCCCCCAGCGGCTAGGGAGAATGTTTGACGGATTGGTTAAGGTAGGTTGAGGTTTAGTGGTCAGATGGACTGTGTTGATGTCGAATAAGGGGGTTAAAGGCGACAAAGGAACCAGAACCTGGCGTGGAGATCCCGATTTAGGTGATGAGGTTGAAGAGGTATGAGTTGGTGTTGATGATTTGTGGGAGGGAAGGTCTAGAGGATCCTTGATGAGAAGGGAATCCTTTCTCCGTTGGTGATGAATGACAGCTTTAAGAGCGCAACAACGCTCAGTGTCATGTCCCAGAGTATGATGATAGTGACAGTATTTAGAGTTGTCGAACCAAGAGGGTCTTGATCTGAGAGTTGATGAGAGGGGTGGTGTTGAAGGCTTGATAACGTGGTCAAGAAGAGAGGTGTCATTCCCCAGACATTGGCGAATGGTGACCTTGAGGGCACAACAATGCTCCGTGTCGTGTCCAGGTGTGCGATGATATGCACAAATACAAGTGTCGTCGAACCAAGGTGGTTTAGGTCTGAGAGAATGATATGGTTTGAGAGGTGAAAGGTTGAGGCGAGATGACTGCAACAAGTACCGTAACAGTAAGGTATAAGAACCTGCTAATGGGTCTAGATATTTTATTGCAGTGAGGGTTGATGACGTTGGTTTAAGAGGTGTAAGAGACGTTGGTCGATGATTTAGAGAAGATATATGTTTAACAGGTTGATAGAGTAATGGAGGCGACGTGCCTCTGTGAAGGATGGGAGTAGGCAGTACTCCAATTAAAGTGGATGGATGCGGGCCTAGGATTGAAGGTGATGACGAAGGTGGGGGAGGAGTCCTCCGATGTGGTCTAATGGTCTTCGTGGGTTTGAGTCGAGGGCCACTATTGTGCGAGGCGAGGTTAGATACGGGTTTGGGTTTAGATGTGGACGGAGGTGAGTGAGATGTAACAATCTCAGGCAAAGGGTAAGAGGAAACCGTGCCTGGGTCTTCCTCAATCGAAATGGGTGAAGAGATAGGGTCTTCTCTTGGTGGAGAAGAAATAGGAGAGGGTGGCTCCTCAAGTGGGCAGAGGGTCGAGATGATCATGCCTTCTGCTTGTGCTTGAGGAGTAGGAGAGGTAAGGTCTTTGGATGAAGGTAGGGCTAATGGTGTAGGTGTGATCAAGGTGTCCTCCAATATAGGAGAAATAGATGGAGGACTAATATGAGAGGAGGGTTCTTCATCCTGTGAAGAAGGTTGGTCAGGGACAAGAGGTAAGATAGTGTTGACAGTGTGTATATCATGGTCTTGAGGGTCATTGATCATGGTTTGGATGTTGTCTTGAGTAGGCGGGTGATTAGGAAAAGGTTGTTTGAAGATGTCGAGGTTTTGGTTGGGCGGTGCATTCGGGTTATCCAAGATAAGATCGCCCTTGTCTAGCATGTTCTAGACGAGGTTTTTAAAAGTTTGACAGTGATCCGTATCATGGCCTTTGATACGGTGATAGTTACAAAAGTGATTCTCCCTGTACCATGTAGGGATAGGTGTTGAGGGGTCAAATTGATGTGGCTGGATTGAAGGGAGATTGAGGACCCCCTGCTTGATGAGTTTATCCAAGACAGAGGCATATGACTCTCTAATTGGAGTGAATTGACGCTGTATGGATTGACGTTGAAAATGTTTATTGATGTAGTCTAATGTTGAAGATGCTGGTCGGTTGGTTATTGTTGAAGATGATGGTCTAAAGATGACAGTGTTTGTCGACCCCTTAGATTGAGAGTGGGCAAAAGAAGGTCTGGAAGAAGAATGGTCATTGGTTCTTGTGTTAGTGTTACACAATTTGACCTTATCTTCTTCAATAGCACAGAGTTCAAGCTTTCGGGCCATGGTGAAGGCCTCGTCGAAAGTGTGGAATGTTTGAACCTGCAAGGTGGATGAGATGTGACTGACACATGCTCGGGAAAAGAGCTCAATGAGCTCGGGTTGAGGCAAGGAGAAAGAGAGCTGGTTAATCAAGTCTCTCCAACGGGCGACAAAATCAACTACTGATTCGTCGTCAAATTGCCTAATGGAGTAAAGGTCTGTGATCGAGACTTGTTTAGTGATATTGATTGAGAAATGGTCAACGAATAATTGCGCGAGTTGAATGAAGGAAAAGATAGAATGTCTGGCAAGGGAGCTATACCAGTCAAGGGCAGGGCCAGAAAGAGACATAGGAAACATGCGTAATAATAACGCATCGTCGTGGGCAATAAGATAGCAGGCATGTCTGAATGCCCGTAGATGTCGTTGTGGGTCTTCCTTACTCTGAAAGCAAGTAAATTTAGGAAGCTCCCAATGGTTGGGGTATGGTCGAATAGGGACAGAAGGATGAATGGGCTCGTTATAAATCTGGTCATATGAAGAGATATTATTTGAACCGGAGATAGAAGCTTCGAGACTGGACATTTTATCCATCAGCATCTTGATGACATCTGCTGACGGATTGGTGGACAGAGCACCCCTAAGGTTGTAAGGCACTTGAAAGAGGCTAGAGGAGGTATACGACGTAGTCGGTTGTACCAGTAAGGGTGCAACATATGGATGACTAGTCGCAGGGGCAGAAGTAGAGGTTAAGGGTGGTTGCGTCATGAAGGTCAAAGGTATAAGTTGACTAGGCACCGCCAAAGGTGGTTGAATAGCGGCACTAGTATAGGGATAGGTTGGCACTCCTACATTTGTGGGCGCAAGAGTGTAAGGGGTCAAGGCAATCAAGTTCTGATACGATGTAGAACTTGGTTGATTTGTAGGTGGTTGAGGGGGTAATGGAACCCCGATGGAGGTCGATCTAAAAATAGATGAAGAGGCCAAACTTTTCATATTGGCCATGGTTGAGTTAACGGTTGAGGCGAAAGGCTGAGTCAAAAAGGGTTGGGTGGTGAATGGTGTCGATGTCGTCGCCATGTCACCGGAAAGGTCTCGCATTGGATTTCTCGTGAGATAGTTATGGAGGGCTGTGGTATTGAGGTCCAAGAATTTTTTAAAATCCTGGTCCCCTTCAGGGATGATGGGAAGTTGAGTCGGGGTCAGGGTCGGTCCTGTAGGAGTTCTTTTAGTCTCCGAGTGGAACTCCATGATAGGACGGGTTAGAGATGAGGTAGACGAAAGTAGTTGACGGCCAGAGTGGTCAAAAAAGGGCCTTGGTTTGACTGTGTGTCAAAACCATAAAAGGCAAGAGAGAACGTCCTTACACGCTCAAACAAGCAGATAAGAACTAAAAAGATGAAGACACAAGTAGATCCTAAAATTCTAGAAGTAAAATTTTTAGGATTATAGTGGCTTATGCCTTAGAATGTGTGTTTGGGGGGGTTGGCTTTGTGAGTCGGGTCCTAGAAGAAGTCTATGGATGGTTTCGGGTTTTGTTATGGTGCTCAAGAAGTCTGTGTTAGGGTCTGGTACGTGGCCTGGTGCTAAGGAGCAAGCTCCCCTCACTTCACGATTCCAGTGGTTAGCTGGTTTCGCTTAGCCAAGATATACCTCGCCTAGAGATTATACTCCGCCAGAGAACGGAGTGGGCTTCCCCCTTGGTGATGAAATCCAAGTAGGGTCACTGGGATGGGTAAGGTATCCGCTGGGGGATGAAATCCCAGTCGGGCCTTGTCTTAGGTATGTTTTATGTTTGTTTTGTGCAGGTGGTTTGGTCGTGTAACATGAAGTGATCTAGATTAATTCAATATGCGGTTTAATTACTATGTGTGGTCTAAGAGATGCAGGCAAACAGAAATGAATGCAGAGTGTTTTAATGTCCAAGTCGAAATGTTTGTTCGTATGAAGACGAATGGAGAAAGAGTTGAAGAATATGAGTTTAGCTAGTCTAAAAGTGCAAGAAAGAAATGTTCATTTTAGTTCTGCTTATGATGTCGTTGAAGAAGAGACGAAAAGAGGCGAAAAGGAAGAAACCAAATGCGCCTAAATGAACGAAAGAAAGAAAGAACCCAAGGAGGACCTAGGGTCCCACCGGGCGTGCCAGAATGTTTCTATGCAAAATTGCTTTCTACATTCAAAGAAGAAATAAGAAACTGAAATAAATGGTTAAGGCTAGAAGTACCTGATAAAGTTGAGCGCACCGAAATCAGACGTTGGAAGATTCTCCTCTTTGGCTGTGGAGGAATGACACCTGCGAAAAAGAGACTAAAACACGGAAAGATGTTAGTCAAAGATATGGTGGGTTGTCAGGCGAACGCCCGATCCTGGAAGTACGAAGACTCCCTAGAAGGATATCAACCCACTGATAAAAAGCATAATATTGGACGAAAGTAGATTAAAATGACAGAAATAAATAACAGAAAATAAAAATGCGTACCTGATATGTAGCACTTTCTACACAGTCACCGGCGTCAGTCTCTGTGGTGCCGACGTCAGTTAGGGAAGATGCCTACGTCGGTTAAGGTGCCGTCATTGGTCGGGGTAGTGACCGGCGTCGGTAGGGGCAGGTTCTGGACAGAGTCTGAACAGGTTGCAGAAGGTCTTGACAGGGTCGGGACAAGGGATTTTTGGTCGAGTCGGGACGGGGTTTTTGGTCGAGTCTGGGGGTTTAAAGCTTTAGGATGGCAGAAATAGTGCACAAAGAATAATCAAGAAGAAAATGAAAGTAAACACAGAAAATACTTACCTGTCAGAGGCCGTGATGAAAGCCATAGTCGAAGTTGCTTGTGCAGTGCCAGAAGAACGAACGCTGGAGTTGATGGATGCTGGAGTTGATGGATGCTGGAGTTCGAATGCTGGAGAGCCTGTAGATGTCAGAAATGGGAGCCAGATTGACTGATCAGGGAGGGGAGATTAAGGCCTAGGGACGGTTTTGAGAGACGGTTCGATAACCGTTTCGAGAAACCGAATGGTAACTGATAACGGATAACGGGATGGTGACCGACGTCGGCAGGATTGCCGACGTCGGCCGATAAGTGACCGACGTCGGTGACATCGGCCAGGTAAAGACCGTCGTCGGTAGATGCACAATGGAGATAGAGTCTAGCTTTAGCTCTGTGCTCATTGTTACATGCTGCCAGGGTCAAGGTTGGTGAAATAAGTGATCGACAAGGGTTAAATAGGTGAAGAAGAAAAAGACGGAGAATGACCAGGGGAGTCGACACGATTTCGGTGTCTACACTGAGATCGGATAATAGAGGTAAGTATTGTAGTAACACTTTTAATAATTACTATTTACTAAGTGGAATTTGGAGACAAAAAATAGTTCTAGGAACACCACAATAGAGTGGTGTGTCAAAATAATGAATAGGACTATTATGGAGTATGTCATATACATGAGATTATATGAAAGTTTGCCTTTACAATTTCACAATAGTTTATCTGATAAATAGAGGACCTTCGAGTACTTTAGATGGTGGAATACTAGAGGAGGAATGGACTTGAAAGAAGGTATATTATTCTTTTCTAAGATTTTTTGGTTGTGCTGAATTTTCTTATATTGACAAAGATCATAGGAATAAGTTAGAAGCTAAGTATCATAAATACACATTTATTGGTTATAGAACTGATGAATTTGGATTCCACTTGTGGAATAAGGAAGATAATAAAATAATCATGAGTAGAGATGTGTTCCATGAAAAATTCATGTATAGTGACCAATTACAAGAAAAGAAGCAAGAAGAATCCAAAAATGAATATACAGTATTAGAATAAATTACATAAAAACATGTCCCAAAGGTTCTTGATCAAAATGTGCAACAAGAACGGGTACCTCAAACCCTTGTTAGAAGATCTACAAGAATAAATAGACCACCTAATAATTTTTATCCTTCTTTATATTATTTATTACTTAATGATGATGGTGAGCCAAAAAGCTATGAAGAAGTAGTGAAGATTGATGCCAAGGATAAGTGGTAATAAGCTATGGATGAGGAGTATGATGCTCTAATGAAAAACTAGACATAGGATTTAGTTGAGATTCCCAAAGGAAAGAAGTCACTGTAGAATAAATGGTTATATAGGATAAAAGAGGAGAATGCAAGTAAAAAGAAATTCAAGGCCATAATGGTGGATAAATGTTCTGCACAAAATAAATGTATAGATTTTGATGAAATAATTCCTCCAATTGTTAAAATGGCTTCAATTAGAACTATTTTGAGCTTAGTATCTATTGAAGATTTACACTTAGAATAGTTAGATGTAAAGACTACTTTCCTTCATGGGGATTTGGAGGAAATATACATGGAGCAACCACAAGGTTATGAAGTTAATGGTAAGGAGAATTTGGTGTGAAAATTAAAGAAGAGCTTGTATGGCCTGAAATAAGCTCCAAGACAATGGTATATTAAGTTTGATAGTTTTATGATGGAATAGGGTTATTCTAGATGTCATTTGGACCATTGTGTATATTTAAAATATTTGAAAATGGTAGCTATATTATTTTACTTTTATATGTAGATGATATGCTTTTAGTTGGTTCTAACATGCACAATATTAATGTACTCAAGAAATAGTTAAATGATTGCTTTTCTATGAAGGATCTAGGTATTTATAAATAGATCCTTGGTATGAGGATAACTAAAAATAGAAAGAATATGAAGTTGGAATTATCATAGGGAGAGTACATCAAAAAATTGTTGGAAATATTTAATATGAAATATGTAAAATTAGTTGGGACACCTTTGGCTACACACTTTAAATTAAAAAAGGAACAATGTCTTAAAACACAAGAATAAAATAACTTGATGTCTAAAATTCCATAATCATCAATAGTTGGTAGTTTAATGTATGAAATGGTGTGTACGAGGCTAGACATTGCACATGCAGTGGGAGTGGTGAGTAGGTTCATGAGTGATCCAAGAAAAGAACATTAGAAGGTAGTAAAATGGATCCTTCATTACTTATGAGGATAACTAAAAATAGAAAGAATATGAAGTTGGAATTATCATAGGGAGAGTACATCAAAAAATTGTTGGAAATATTTAATATGAAATATGTAAAATTAGTTGGGACACCTTTGGCTACACACTTTAAATTAAAAAAGGAACAATGTCTTAAAACACAAGAATAAAATAACTTGATGTCTAAAATTCCATAATCATCAATAGTTGGTAGTTGAATGTATGAAATGGTGTGTACGAGGCTAGACATTGCACATGCAGTGGGAGTGGTGAGTAGGTTCATGAGTGATCCAAGAAAAGAACATTAGAAGGTAGTAAAATGGATCCTTCATTACTTAAGAGGGACCATAGATACATTGTTAAGTTATGGTAGATAAGATGTGACATTATAGGGATATATTGACTTAGATATGGTAGGTGACTTAGATGGTAAAAAAAGCACTATAGGGTATGTGTTTATAATAAGTGGTATAATAATTAGTTTGGTATCATGGTTATAGAATTTGGTGGCACTTTCAACCATAGAGATTGATTATGTTTCTACTATAGAAGCAAATAAGGAAATAATTTGGTTATAGAGGTTGATGAAAGAATTGGGACATAGTCAAGAAAAATGTACACTATATAGTGATAGTTATATTGTAATCCATCTAGAAAGAAACTCAACTTTTCACTCTAGGATTAAAAACATTTAGTTCTGGTATCCTTTTATTCATTTAGTGATAGAAGAAGAGAAACTAAAATTGGAGAAGATACATACCAGTGAAAATCCTATAGATATAATGACCAAGGTAGTTACAAGAGAGAAGTTAAAGATTTGTTCAACTTCAGTTGGTCTTCATGGATGATAATTAAATTAAGGAACTTGTCAAGGTCTAATAGTACAATGGATGTAGTAGTAGTGGATTTGTTTTAATTAGTCTCCAAGTGGGAGATTGTTAGATGTGGATCTTGATTGTCTTCTAAGATTAGAGGTTAAAATTATTATGTTATTTCAACTAGATTTGGATTCCATTATTTGAATCCCTCATGGCATGGGGGGTTGCAAGGGGTGGTACCCCATTTCAAGGTTTGGGGGAGATGACACCCTTAACAGGGGCTTTAGGAGTCACGTTCCCTAGCATGGGTTTGGGGGTAGCTCCCCCAAAGTGAGAATTTTTATTAAAATTGCCTTGTTAAATTAAAATTGCATAGTTAATCTAGACCATTGATTAAAGTTTTCTAGATCTGATGGTAGAGGCTATGTTTAGGTGTTTTTCACCCTAAAATTATTGATATATGGTTGAGATGTATGATTATGATAGATGATGAAAAATATTGTACATAGAGAGGTGGAAAAGGTAGAGAGGTGTAACAAGATTTGTTACAAGATTTTGTTCCTCCCTTGTATTGCTAGAAATAATATACTAAACAAGTTTGGTGGATGTAGCCCATCTTGGGTGAACCACATTAAATTTGGCATCTCATATTATGTGCATGTTTATGTTTATTTTTAGAATGTTTGATTAATTCATGTCATAGTTTCTCTTGTATGTGATTTGGGGATAGATCTGGGTTTAATTTATCCTAACAATGAAACCTTCCAAAAACCATTCTAAGGTAGTTGGTCATGGTGACGAAGGCTATAAGGTATCACCACCTTGTCATCCTTCTTCATGGGATATTTTAGCCAATTAAATTTTGGAGCAACTACAAGCACACCAAAAACATATGAGTATCTTTTTGAAGTGGATTTTCATGAATATTGTGTAACCATTCTCAAATCTTGTAACCAAAGTCTTTTCTCCCTCTTTGGAATTGCTTAAATGCCAAGGTTGAATCATAAAAAAATAAAAGTGGGAAATATGGGGAATGTTTTAACAAGAAGAGTAGGATCATTCATGTTAGGTGGGATGTCAATAACCTCATACAACTTTCAAATCTCTAAAAAGACCCATTTACAAAGCCAAATTATTATCATGCCTTGTTTAAGGCATTTTTGTGTATCGGTAAGGGCTGGAAATAGTGGTATTATCCCAAATAAAATAACTACTATAATTATTTTTGTGTTGGCAAGAGGTTGAAAGTGTGAAGAACATTTTTGATGGAAACATAAGGAGTCGTGAGTTTTGGGCAAGAAATACTAGTTGAAAAACATATTTATTAAATGAAAAAATTATTTTTTTATTTTTGTAGGAAAAAAATTCATGATGAAGTGAAATTTTGGGAATTACCACCCAAAACAAGGGAGAAGAGTTAGTTTACTGATGCATGAGAACTTTGAACATGCATAGATCATATAGTGGGTAAATAGTGATATTTTTGTACCCATGATGGTTAGAATGATTGGATAACTCTCATGCAAATCCAAAAACATATTTGAAAAGTATTTTTTCTCTATTTGGAAATATCTACTTTAGGTATTTGAAATCAAATTTGTATCTTGTTTAAAGAAGGTATTTTTAGTGGTTTTGGGCCAATTTTGAAGGGGTCAATTTGACCAAATGGTTCAATTTGTCCAAAATCTGATTATACCTTTGGTGTTTATTTTATGAATAGGTCTACGACCATCTAAAAAATTCTTAAAATTGTTAATTTTAGGTGTGAATTTTAGCCTTAAAAATCAATGTAAATTTTTGTAAAAATACCTCAAAAATAAAACAACTAGGAATGTTAAAACCAATGGTTGTTTAGTTTGAAAATGAATATTTGAAGCTTGAAATGTTAATGCACATATTGTGAGATTAATTTTGAGAATTCATACACCACATGTCCTCTCTCCCTTCAATAAAATTTGGGATTCAAGGTAATTTCCATGTTCCTATAGAACAATTTTTCCAAAAAATTTAAAATGACCACCAAAAAGAGTTGGGACATTATAGTTTGGTGGAAACATAGTGAGGAATCTTATTTAAAATTATAGGATGTGGTTCCATTCATCCCTCAATCTAGATTGCATCATTATAATTATTTGGGTTCTAGAGGCCAGTACATATATCAGATTGAAAAAGAATTTATCAGCAACTAAACATTGAACTAAGGCATCTTGATAAGCTTCTAAATAATAAATCATTGAACTAAAGCATCTTAATAAGAATATATTATCTTGAACCCTATGCATTGATAGGGAGGAAAAAATACAACAAAAATGATTAATAATTTTACGCTAATATAATTACATTTGATATCAAATACAAGATAAAATTAATATTTTGATGAAAATGGTCCAAATAAAAAGGAAGTAGTGCATATATCATATTGATATAGAACTTATCAAAAACTGATCATTGAGTTAAGGCATAGTAATAAGTTTATAAGCAATATAAAATCTAAATAATAAGTATGGGTTAGCTTGAGCCTTGGCCTTGCTAGGGAGGAAAAAAGCAAACAAAAATTTGTACTAACTTTATGCTAAGATAAATATGTTTTTTTATCAAAAACAATTTTAGCAAAATTGGTTTAAAGAGAGAAACTAAAAGCTCAGTATAATCCAATGGAATAAAACTAACTCAATATCAAATTTTGATAAAGAACCATCCAAATGGACCAAAACTAATATTTATATCAAAAACTATAAAAGTAATCCATTTATAATAATATCAAAATTAAATCAAACACACTAAAATAATTATTGACTATGAATATTGGTCTGGTGTAAAATCATGAAACAAAGGATAAAATAAGGTGCAAAATCATGTGCAAATTAGAGATACTATTTTCAATGGTCAATTTTTAAAGAATTTTACCAATTTATGCATAGCATTAAAAATTTAGATTCATGCATTATTATTTTTTTCAAAAATAAAATTCCCTAGACATCTATAATTATTCTATTCCAAAATGTCAAATGTGCATAATATGGAAGCACACTAAGCATAGTAATAAACTCATGTATCAAACTATCCATCTTCATTAGGAATAAAATTTCTCAAAGACTTGTTGGCATGCTCACTATTATTATATCCAAAAATATCTATAATCAAAGAAGTCGTATCTCTTTTAGACATTTTGTCAAACAGTTGTTGTGCATCTTCTAAATTTCTAACATATGCAATTATATCATCATGAGAGATTTTATTAAATCTAATGTTGATAATATCAATTTGCATAGTTCCTTATGAATTTTCAAATATGTTTCGCAAGGCTTAATCCTCTTCAATGTAGAGAAAATATAAGACAAAAATAAAATCATTTAAATGGAAAATACCATTTGATGTTCATGACTTTTGAAAAGCTTACATCTTAAAAAAAAACTAAAATACTTATCTTCCAATTATGATTGATGTAATGCTCTATATTTTCCACTCCTCTACCTATATAATCCTTAAGAAAATGTTGAATTATTGATAAACACCAATTTTTAAGTTGTGATTATTAAGAATATTTGGAACATAACCCCAAGCAATATTCCCTAAAATAAGCATTTCATCCAATTCAAGATACATAGTTTTATAGAGCACATTGACACAAAAATTCAAAAGTAGATTATTCTTAATATTTATCTTCCACATATCACTCATAATGTAATAATATATGTTATTATATATTACCTTACAAATCTCTCTAGCTGGTAAACTATAACATGTTGCACTTAGAATAAACCTTGAAAATTTCTAATAATACTACAGCTTCTTCAGCTTAAGAATCCAATAAGTAGAAATTTAAGGTAGGGGTAGGAAGTGTAGGGACACACATGATTCAAATCATCTTCGAGAATCTCTAAGGAAATTATTCAAGCCTTAATTAAAAAAAACTCCTTGAATAAGAATAGCAAACAAGAAATTATTTGCCTATTCTTGGGGCCATTTACACCAACTGATTTTATTCTAGTCAATTCATCTAAAGCCTTTCCAACACATTTCAAAAATGAATCAAATTTACTTGAAAATAGGAAGGCAACATGAGTTATGTTATGGGTTTTAATTTCATTAGATTTAATAAAAATTCCAATCATAATATGATAAAGTTGTGCCATACTTGGAATGGTGAGAAAATTCAAGTTTTGTTTTTAGTTTCTGAAAACATATCTGATGAATTTTTAATATTTCAAAAATTGTTGGAAAATATAAGCTATCAAAATATATGAAAAAATTCCATCATATCAAACTTCGCCAATGTTTTGGTGGAGGTTATTGGGGATGACTAGTGAAGTAAGCTACAATCACAAACTATACAACCAAAAATGTGCCTATGGGAATATTTAAAAATAAAATGGTATCTTTTAATAATTTTATAGTAGATAGGGCCCTTGAATATAAAATTTTCTTCACTTTGAGGTTCTAGAAAACATAATTGGTATATATGTTCATTTTATGGGAGGCTATGATCATATTCCATTCAAAGTTGAGAGTAAATATGAAAATGGGCTAAAAGGATTCTTAACATGATGTAATGTCCTCTTCATGTATACAAGAATTTTATCTTGATCCTTATAAAAATAAGTATAAACTAGAAATATTAAAATTTTGGTTTCAAAGGATATTTGACATTAAAAATAGTGAGATATGGTATAATTGATCAAAGAGATTTTATTAATGTTGGTGGTGTAAGGAGGGTTGATTTGAGGAAGTGTTACAAATTCTTATTGTTACACAAAACTCTATGTATCTTTAACTATGGGAAACCTAGATTTCCAAAAAAATCATTTTCAAAGGATTGGTAAATTCACTCACACATTATGCTATGCCTAACGACTCTAGCAGATTTTTGTTGGCTATTTTTATTTTTGTTTTAAATACAATTACCCACACCTATACCATCCCCTAGACTACAATGTGTGTAGGGTATGCATATCAAATAAATATGGTCTCTTGGACTGCAATAATTGTAGGATATGGTGTAAATCTAAACTTTAAAAAACACCTTCTTAACATGTATTAAAATGGGATTATTTTAGCACAACATGGACATCTAGAAACAAATAATAGTAATGGCATATTTATTACATTTTATAGTTACAAGTTATGTGAGATTCATTTATATAAAATTTACAATCATACACATGGCACATTAACTATTTAAATAAATTATTCAATGAAATGTGATCTTATGGATTCCAATCATTGCATGATATGCATAAAATTAGGTTTTTGAAAAGGACTTCAAAATTTTTAAGAAAATGTAATTGGCAAGTGCAAAGTTAGAACTAAAAAATTGCTGTAGTCTCTTGCCTATATGTGCCCAAATGCCAAAATGGGAGGTTTTGAAGAGGGTGTCAACATCCATTAAAGCATAATCAAAAGTTATATTATAGTTACAAGTTATTGGTAGACATCTATTCAAAATGTCAAACCATAAACATGACACATGATTTTTTTGAATTACTTGGAAAAATACCTCAAAGGATTATGACCTCAACAAATTGTGATCTCATAAACTACAATGAATGATTTTGAACTATGCACAAAATGACATTCTTAAAAATCTAAAAGTTTTAAAAGATTTCTCTAGTGAATTGATTTGCTTATGTTTTTAAGGGTTTTTAATGGAAAATACATAGATTTTACTACTTCAAAAATGTAAATTTTAGGATTTTATACATACATAATGTTTTAGTGAATTTCATCTTATATTTCAAGAAAGGGATAAGAAGAAAATAAATATGGGTATGGTTGAAAAACCTATTTAGTTGTGTGTGTGCTGAATTATGTGATTATGAAGAACTCTTATTTGACTTGGGAGGATGACCCATAAATAAAATACCACTAAAGCAAATGTTTGGTTAAATAGATACCTAGGTGGATTTCCTAGCACTAGCTAGATGCCAAAAGCAAGGGCTTCCTTGGGGGCTATCAATCCACACATTTTAAATAATTAAGTTTATAAAATAGAATATAGAGTATTTCATCAATAATAAAAAGGTATTCAAATTGAAAATAAGAAATTCTTGTAAAATAAATAGCCTAAAAATGACTAATATAGTAATAAGTGAGTCAATACCTATGTTAAATGTCTTGGGTCTATTTAAAAAAATTAGGTAGGGGTCTACGAATAGGTAAGAACATAGAAAATTAGATTTGGTTAGGGGTAAATGGGTGGAAATAAATTTTTATTATTTACTACCATAGTGACCATTAGTGGTCGGGATGACCATTGATGGTTAAGGTGATTATTGATGGTCAAGGTGACTATCAACAGTAAGACATACCATTAGTGTTAGAGGTAACTATCGATGATTATTGTGTGTTAGCTTAGATTGATAAATAGACTAATTGATAGGGTCAAAAAGTTAGATTCCAAGAGATGGGTTAGTTCTAGGTTAATTGAAAAGTGGAAATAAAGTAAATGAATATTAGAAAATAAGTACTTATCTTGCTAGAGGTTGATCGAATGAATAGCTAAGGTAGATGGTTCATTAATAGAGTCTAGCATGATTTTGGCAGAGTAACAATACTTGGCTATCATCTTAGGGGTGGTGGTAAGTTTTCTCTCTGACATGATGGATAGATCACTGGATTGTTGGATGAAGTGACCTACAAAGAAGGATCTGAATGAAAAATCTCTTAAAGTCATACCCCCTTTCACTTCCTACTCCTCTTTTCTTACAGGTAAGGAAGGAGAGGTGCAAAAAGACACTTACTAAGATTTATAATTATAACTCATGCATGAAATGGCTCACACATAGATTTAGTTATATCAAAAAAGGTGGATGTTTACATGTTAATGCTTAGGATGGTGGACTCTAACCATTGATGGTTAAGGTGACTATCAATGGTTACCTTGACCATTAATGGTTAAGGGTCAAAGGTAGGGTTGGTCAAAAGGTAGGTTTTAGCTAGTAGGTCAATTGACTTATGCTATATGGGATAGGTTGAGTTAGGGGTTAATAAGGTCAAGGTGGGGCCCAAGGGGGTCCTAAAGTGGTCCATGGGAAATGCAACATTTAGAACCATTGTGTGCAAATTTTTGGTGTCTACATTTTGCCATTTTATATTATGTAGTTTTTTTCAATAAGATGGAAAAAAAAAGGGATTGTGGATTAGAGGTTAGGTTTCCCTGAGTATCAAAGGAGAGGAGGTGTTCCCTCTCAAATCAAGAGTTGATGAGGTAAATCAAAATTAGGTGTGGATATGATAAATGGGTATTCAATTATAAAATGGGTGAATGGTAGGTTGGACACTTGTATTATACACATGCACACAAAGTATGACAAAAAGTGTGATATCCAAGATTGTTCTTTGACAAGGTTTCCATAGTTCATAAAAATAAGGGTCAGTGCTAGGAAAGCCAAGTGATAAGTGGATTACATGACCATATTTAGGTGTGGTAGCTAGGAACACTCATAACAATAAGTCTCTTAGGCTATGTCTGTGTGTCAGTGGATATCCAAGGTAGAAAATGTTCCTAGTGAAAACACAAATGGGTTAAGTGTCATGGGTATCTGAGGTAGGAAGTGATCTCAAGAATACACATGTGGGTTTCATATGTGTGAGGTGGTGTAAGTTCAAAAATGGTCAACATGACAATGTTGAATTAAATTGATAAACTTTGTTTAAGTGATTAGAAACCCAATGGTTTGAGCCTAAACTAGGCCCATCATCAAGATGAAGGAGAAAATATGAATAAAAAAGAGCTCATAAAAGACCATAAATAGTGGTAGTAATGAAAAACCTTAGCAATTTGTCTGAGGAAGAAAGTGAATTTGATTATTTTTATTTTTGATATGGCAATGTTATCACTTTGGTCAAAGGACCAAGCAAAAGTCATCATAAAACATGTACTAGTTGGGTCAAAATGGACCAATGGAAAGATGATGAGGTGGTCAGGGTGGGAAAAAAAGGGAGTCTCCATGGGTGGGTATTTTGATTTGGGTCTACTTTTAAAAGAGGTGCTCAAGGTAAGAGCAAAAAAGGGAACATATTGACCATCTATAGTTAGGGTGATCAAGGGATATCATCAATGGTCACCCTAACTATTGATAGTTAGGGTACAAACCCTAAAAGGCTATGGTCAAAAGTAAAAAGTGAATCATTTTTTCTCATTTAAACATTTTCCTTTAGTTGAGTTTAGATCTATTAGTTTTTGTCATACTTGGGTGAGATTTAATGATAATGAGTGCTTGCTAGTGGATGAGGTTGTTAAGGTAAATGAGGTTGACTGAGAGTGATCAAGCCAAGATCCAGCACAAACATAGATGTGGCTAATCAGGGTGTCCTAAGATTCCTCCTCGATAATGATCAAGGAATGAGGTAGAGGGCATCCTTAAATTTATAAATTAGTTGTTTTGGTAATGATAAACACATTATAACTAGTTACCTGATTGTTGGGGGTAATATGAGTTTTATTTGGTTATGTCATAGGTAGGTTTTGGTTTGATTTTGGTAAAATGGGTGGGTAATTCTTAAATTAGAGAGGGTAAGCTAGTTAGGGGCAGGTTGGGGTAGTAATGTACAGGTAATTTTTTGGGAATTTTTTAGTTTTGTAGTAGTTTTGGGTAGGGTTGGGGTTTGGGTATTCTAAGTGCTTGCTAGTGGATGAGGTTGTTAAGGTAAATGAGGTTGATCGAGAGTGATCAAGCCAAGATGTAGCACAAACATAGATGTGGCTAATCAGGGTGTCCTAAGATTCCTCCTCAATAATGATCAAGGAATGAGGTAGAGGGCATCCTTAAATTTATAAGGTAGTTGTTTCGGTAATGGTAAATGCATTATAAGTAGTTACCTAATTGTTGGGGGTAATATGAGGTTTTTTTTGGTTATGTCATTTAGGTTTTGGTTTGATTTTGGTAAAATGGATGGGTAATTCTTAAAATAGGGAGGGTAAGCTAGTTAGGGGTAGGTTGGGGTAGTAATGCATAGGTAATTTTTTGGGAAATTTTAAGTTTTGTAGTAGTTTTGGGTAGGGTTGGGGTTTGGGTGTTTCACTTGTAGAACACCCACAGTGACCATCAATAGTCAAGTCTAACCATCGATGGTTGACATGCATAAAGAAATAGATGTCTGATCATCGATGGTCACCATGATCACCAGCCATCACCTAGGTTAGAAAATTATTTTTGACTTTGTTTCAAGTGTTTAAGTTATAGTAGGTGTTATTTGGTAGGTATAGGCTAACTCGTAGGTTAGGTGGTAGATTTTTTAGGTTTAAATGTTAGGTTCAGTAGGTCAAAGACAAGTAAATGGTCAAATGGGTAAGGTTAGGTAGGTTGAAAGTGCTTAGGTCATGGTTGAAATGGTATAGTTTACTAAGTGTGTGTGTTATTTATTATTTTACAAACATGAGAGTAGATACAGATGTGTGATTGAGTGTTGTGTATCTTCATAGAGGTTCATGAGGGGATGACCTTAGTAGATTGGTCATACATGGAGGAGATGGGCCTAGGAGTGATGCAATTCTACTAGTATGTGTTGTATGATTATGACCCTCATTGAGAGATAGGATCCAACCACAAACACATTCTTATTAACAACTCGTGAAATGATGATATTACTAGAGGACATGCATAAGATAACTTATCTACCCCTTCAGAGCATGATGAAATACTAGAGCTAATGTATAGAGATGACTAGGATCAAATCAGATGATGCAATGAGGGTTTTGGTTACTCTACGCTCTATTAGAGGGTAAGCAGTGAGAGGAGACTTATGACTATGATGATGATGTTCATGTCATGCTTTTTCTATTCCTAACCCAATTAGTGATAGGTTATCATACTTGTTTTTAGGGGTGTTGGTTGAGATTCTACTTGGGTGGATAGTATTTGGATGGGTACTGGTATAACTTGTGTAGATATAAAAGGAGTTATGGGGTTTTAGGGCCCATGGGAGATATAACATTAGTGTTGGTATGGTTCTACACTATTTAGCCTATGAGCACATCTAGGTGTTGAGGCTAGTGGGGTTGTTGTGAGATGCATATGCCCAAATAGAGTTCATAATTAGTTTTATGTGATGGACAGGTGACTTTTCCTCATTGGGTGTAGGAGGAAGAGCATGTAATGTTGATTAGTTCAGGGGAGAAATAGGTGCACTAGTGATTAGAGACATTATCTAGAGATTATATGTTGTATTCCTAGAGTGGGTTGGGTACAAGAGACATAATTTCTTCTTATAGATTTACAAGTAGATTCTTGGCTAGAGGGATGGAAAGGTAGAGCTCATCTCATTTGATAAGGTATGGAGGTAGTTTGGCCTTGTATAGGTTATTATAGGTCCATTTCATAGGTATAGGCATGAAGACATAGATATATTTCTACTAGAGCCATATCAAGTGAAGACTTTGCTATATCATGAGGAGTTGCCAACAAGGCCATAGATAAATGATGTAGAATTTATAGATGGCTATATGGCATGGTACCAAGTTTTATACATGATAGTAGATTTTGGTGATGGTGATGGTGGAAAGAGGCCTATGGATGTGGACCTAATTAGGAGAGGAGGCTAGAGGGAACAATTACAAGGGGCCACCCCAAATGGACAAGTAGGAGTGGCACTAGCTACAACATAGGCATAGGTCATAACACTATAAGGTCAGGTGGTTACACTCATGGGCATCAGGGACCAAGTTAGAGCTTCACTAGACTTGGTTACATAGGAGAGAGACTCCTTAAAGGAGAGAGGAGGAGAGGTAGTGGTACTTATAAGACCAACTAACACCATCCCCATGGAAGTATACCTATCCATAGTGGAGGAGTTATGATACTATGAGGCTATAGTCTTGAGGTAGTTCCTTGATGAGCCCTAATGAGGCAAGTACAGAGTGATTTTGATAGGTTTTACTAGTGTGGTAGCACCAAGATAGTGGATTGTGTTTGTAGGTGGATAGATATGTATTGTAAGGGGACAAACACTAATACCTATGGTGTTGTTGGAGATAGTAGTCCTTTGGGAAATAGTCGTGCCCCTGGGGCATAAATAGGACATGGTTTATGACATTATATTATGTTCTATATCATTTTGATTCTAGCCTATGAGCCAATGCAGTGAGATTTACATTTTGAGAGAGAGAGAGAGAGAGACATGTATATTTGTTTATATACATTATGATTCTATTTAACTCATGAGTTATATATATGATCTATGTTTATTTTTCATTGCTCATGGTCTTTGCTTTGATGTTATTGGATGATGTGATGTTTATATTGATCATGATATTTTTATTATGCTTATGATGGTTATGTTTGTTGATGTAGACTCACCTAGATACGTATGTGATTAGATGCATCTTATTTTATTCATGGTTATGGTTTTTGACATGTATACTTATGACATGCTAAATTTTCATGAGTATATGCTTCATTGTTTAATTTAAACATGTGGTGGAAAATGGTTGGTTACTTTATTGTTCATGGATGCTATGATGTTATTATTATTGTGATGGTTATGATTATGGTTATGTTTTTTTATGGCACATATTGATATGATGTGATGATTATGGTTTTTGTTATTCTACCTAGGGTAAAACACAAAAAGCAAGTTAATTAACAACACTAGATGTGAGAAAAAATGATATAATCAAGAGATAAACATCTTTAGTGAAAATATCAACCAGTTCCAAAAGGATAAGAAAAGGACATGATGTTTATTCTTTGATAGGAACTAAAACAAAACTGAAGTTGGATTGGCTTAAGGAACATAAGCCCTTCGAATGCTTTGCATTAACATTCGTTAGTTGGTTAAAAAGGTATCTTGATTACATAATGTTAAGTAAGCTCAAAATCCATTTATTATAGTGTATAAAGGGGAGATGGATGAGAACTGGAACCTTCTTGTGAGACTAGTATGCCTCTTATGTAGGTTTCTAAAGAGTAAGTATAAACAAGTCTATGTTGTACAAAGTGTAGACTGATCAATGTAGAAAGTCTACCCATGAAAGCCAATTATGAATTTAAAAATTATTTTTCCTATAAGAGGCAATTGTAGATTTAAAAATTATTTTGATTTTTCTATTGCTTGATAATGGTTTTTTTATTTTTGTTGTTGTTTCTTGGGGGTTGGGGAAGTTGGTCAATATAGGAATCTTCTAATAAATTACTTATTTTGACAAATGCTTTACTCATCCATCCTTCAAAGGAATGGTTTAAGTTTATATGATTTTTTTAATGTTATTGATATATGTCCTTCAAGGGAGTAGTACACCTTACTTTAAGCAATTTCAAATATGTTTTCAATAGCTATCCTACAAGGGAACATTCTGCAAATCCTTAACAATGACCCATGATTACTATTGGTTTGAATTTTTTTTTTCTTTTGTTTGATTTTTACTTGACACAGACTTGATTATATAGTCTTAGAGGTTCACCTTTATGAAGGTAAAACTAAAAGCACAATAAGGTTGATTAGGTGTAAAGAGGTTTAGGTGACAACTACATGGGGATCCATCTTTGTGAAAAGGGGTGAAAGTACGATGAGAATCATGCCATGGGTAGAGCCATGGTACCCATTGATCAAGATGAGCCTATTATTTTGATGGATAATCACATGATTAAGCTTTAATTGGATGACCCTAAAATAAGGAGATGAATTTGATGTGAAATCAAGGGATGAGCTTAAGTTAAAACAAAAGGTGAACTTGATCCTTCTTAATAAAAGAATGGATGTAGATGTGAAGCATTGAAAGGCTCATGATCTAGGTTTCCTTTAAGAGAGGATAATGGGTAAGCTCTTGATCCATACTTGTGTGTTATGATATAGGTTCCAATCCAATTAAAAGAAAATTTACCTTGATTTCTTTTCTATATATTGGTGGCATGTTGATTTTCCTTTAGGATGATGTCTCTAATGTTGAATTATCACACTGTAAGGTGTTTATTATAGGCATGTTTGACATGATCTTGGTAGACATGAAGATGGTTAAGGGAAGATAAGCAACACTCATCAAGTATCTCAAGCTAAGCTAAATGGTGTTGATGATAATAATCTTCAAAAATGAGATCTTACAAAGATATGTGAAGAGAAGTAATTTGGACCTCAATAGGCAAGATGGCCTCTGCTCCAAACATAAGAGAGAATGGGGTAGCACTCATAGGGGTTTTAATGCTAGTATGTTATGCCCATAAGGTGAAGAGGATGTGTAAATGCCAATTCCAACTAGATGTATTAACCATTTTAATGAGCATGTTGTTAAGATTTTTGTTAGAGGCTTTTTCTTGTCCATTCACTTAAGGGTGATAGGGCAAGGAGAAACATAACTTAATATTGAATGCATCACAAAGAACTTGAACTTGATTATTTTTAAAATATTTTTCATTTTTAGTGATAATTTTATGAGTAATACCGAAATGACAAATGATGTGATGGTTGATAAAGTTGATAATCCTTTTTTCTTTGGTCAAGACTAAAGGAATAGATTCTACCCACTTGGTGAAATATTTAGTCATAGTGATGATAGAATGGTGTTAATATGAATAATTGGGGTTAATCTCACCAATAAGGTCTAGACCCCATTATGAGAGGGCCAAAAATTAGTAGAAACATGAAGACTATGGCTAGGGGCATGATGTAGATTGGTGTGTTGTTGACATTTAACACACTTTTTCACACAATCAAAATAGTTTTGGCTAAGGGTAGGCCAATAATAGCCAAGGCAAAGGACATGTTTAGCTATAGTGAGGCCACTAAAGTGTCCCCCATATATTCCATCATATGTTTCCATAATAGCATGAGAAGCTTCGTGACTACATAGGCAATGAAAGAGGAGACCATCAAAGCCATGTTTATAAATAATTCTATCAATAATGGTATAACATGAGGTATTATGGAAAATTTATCTTTGGGTATTCCTAGAAAGGCTAGAGGATTGATGGAAAGGTTAATATAGTTGAAGATCTATTGATACTAAAGCTTAGGTTGGGTCCCCTCCATATTGAAAATGGTGCGAGAATCAAGTTTGACATAGGAAGGTTGGGTAAGTTTGTGGATAACAACAAATAACTTAGAGTCAGAGGGTATAGATGGAATCTAATAGGTGAGAGAAGCTATGGTATCGATGAACTTAATGGTAGATTATGAGGTTGACTAGATGTGGTAGTGTTCAAATATTTCCAAGAGTTCATCAATGAGTTATTTATTCTATTGTAAAACATCATTATTACACTAGTAAGAGCCATTGATTTGATTTAACACAAGTTAGGAGTCACCAAAGATGTTGATTGTCTTGAATCCTAAGGCTAAAATGGTTTGAAGTCATGTGACTAGGGATTCATACTTAGACATATTGTTAATACATTCAACATCTAGCTTGAAGTACAAAGGAAGAGGTTCACTATCAAAGGGAATAAGGATGATGCTAGCTCCCCCACCATGTTGACATTTTGATCCATCAAAGAACATGGTAACTTGATAGGTGAAGTTTGGCTTGAGGTAGGATCATGATGGACTCATTGAGGAACTCAAGAGGAGGAGGTTGGTGGTCTATTAATGATGCTTTAGACAATTGGTCAGCAATGACTTTCCCTTTAATTAACTTTTACTAAAGTAACTCAAGGTTAAAATTTGATAAATTCATGAGCCACTTGGCCATGCATTGGTTTTAGCAAGGTTTAGAGTGCATATATTTGAGTGGATTGATATTGTTTATTACAAAGGTTTTGTGGTTAAGAAGGTAGAAGTGAAGCTTGGTAGCCATGAAGACTAGAGCTAAGCAAAGTTTCTCGATATGGGTATACCAAGTCTCATACTCTACAAGTGTACAAATTATGTAGTAGCATATGTCTCTTTGTGTTGTTTATCCCAATGAGCAAGAATTTTTAGTGGCAAAGATATAAATGTAGAAAGGTTGGTCATCCTTGGGATGGGTGAGGATAGGTGAAGATAAAAGGTATTTTTTGAGTGAATCAAAGGCCTTTTGATTGTTGTTATTCCACTTAATAGATACATCCTTCTTTAGAAGGTGGTGGAACGGTTGGCATTAGTCTGAAAGATAGGATATAAAGAGATGAATGGACTGGAGTTTCCCTTACAAATTTTTTATTTGCTTGAGGTTAATTAGAGGAAGCATGTCAAGGATTGTTTTGTTCTTGGTAGGATTGACTTTAATACTACAAAGAGAGAGAATAAATCCAAGAAGATTTCCTAATAAGACCCCAAAGATACATTTATTGGGGTTTATGTAGACATGGTAATGGCTAAGTTGCTCAAAGATTATTTTGGGAAAGGCTAAATGATCATTTCAAACTTTGGATTTTCCAAGAAGGTCATCCACATAGTCCTCCACTATTTTATGAATGAGGTTGTGGAAGATGTAATTCATGGCATGTTGGTATTTTGTACTAGATTATTTAGTTCAAAAGGCATGACCCTATAGAATAAGGTTACCCATGAGGTGATAAAAGTGGTTTTGCATTGATCTTCAAGGACAATTAGGATCTGATTGTATCTCAAAAATCCATCCATAAGAGATAACATCTTATGGATCTCAAGAATACACAAGTGGGTTTCATATGTGTGAGGTGGTGTAAGTTTAAAAATGGTCAACATGACAATGTTGAATTAAATTGATAAACTTTGTTTAAGTGATTAGAAACCCAATGGTTTGAGCCTAAACTAGGCCCATCATCAAGATGAAGGAGAAAATATGAATAAAAAAGAGCTCATAAAAGACCATAAATAGTGGTAGTAATGAAAAAACTTAGCAAGTTGTCTAAGGAAGAAAGTGAATTTGATTATTTTTATTTTTAATATAGCAATGTTATCACTTTGGTCAAAGGACCAAGAAAAAGTCATCATAAAACATGTACTAGTTGGGTCAAAATGGACCAATGGAAATATGATGAGGTGGTCAGGGTGGGAAAAAAAAAGGAGTCTCCATGGGTGGGTATTTTGATTTGGGTCTATGTTTAAAAGAGGTGCTCAAGGTAAGAGCAAAAAAGGGAACATATTGACCATCTATACTTAGGGTGATCAAGGGAGATAATCAATGGTCACCCTAAGTATTGACTGTTAGGGTAAAAACCATAAAAGGCTATGGTCAAAAGTAAAAAGTGAATCATTTTTTCTCATTTAAACATTTTCCTTTAGTTGAGTTTAGATCTATTAGTTTTTTTCATACTTGGGAGAGATTTAATGATAATGAGTGCTTGTTAGTGGATGAGGTTGTTAAGGTAAATGAGGTTGATTCAGAGTGATCAAGCAAAGATGTAGCACAAACATAGATGTGGCTAATCAGAGTGTCCTAAGATTCCTCCTCAATAATGATCAAGGAATGAGGTAGAGGGCATCCTTAAATTTATAAGGTAGTTGTTTTGGTAATGGTAAATGCATTATAAGTAGTTACCTGATTGTTGGGGGTAATATGAGTTTTTGTTTGGTTATGTCATAGGTAGGTTTTGGTTTGATTTTGGTAAAATGGGTGGGTAATTCTTAAATTAGGGAGGGTAAGCTAATTAGGGGTAGGTTGGGGTAGTAATGCATAGGTAGTTTTTTGGGAAATTTCTAGTTTTGTAGTAGTTTTGGGTAGGGTTGGAGTTTGGGTGTTCTAAGTGCTTGCTAGTGGATGAGGTTGTTAAGGTAAATGAGGTTGACTGAGAGTGATCAAGCCAAGATGTAGCACAAACATAGATGTCGCTGATCAGGGTGTCCTAAGATTCCTCCTCAATAATGATCAAGGAATGAGGTAGAGGGCATCCTTAAATTTATAAGGTAGTTGTTTCGGTAATGGTAAATGCATTTTAAGTAGTTACCTGATTGTTGGGGGTAATATGAGGTTTTGTTTGGTTATGTCATAGGTAGGTTTTACTTTTATTTTGGTAAAATTGGTAGGTAATTCTTAAATTAGGGAGGGTAAGCTAGTTAGGGGTAGGTTGGGGTAGTAATGCATAGGTAATTTTTTGGGAAATTTTTAGTTTTGTATTAGTTTTGGATAGGGTTGAGGTTTGGGTGTTTCACTTGTAGAACACCCACAGTGACCATCAATAGTCAAGTCTAACCATTGATGGTTGACATGCATAAATAAATAGATGTCTAATCATCGATGGTCACCATGATCATCAGCCATCACCTAGGTTAGAAAATTATTTTTGACTTTGTTTCAAGTGTTTAAGTTATATTAGGTTTTATTTGGTAGGTATAGGCTAACTCGTAGGTTAGGTGGTAGATTTGTTAGGTTTAAATTTTAGGTTCAATAGGTCAAAGACAAGTAAATGGTCAAATGGGTAAGGTTAGGTAGGTTGAAAGTGCTTAGGTCATGGTTGAAATGGTATAGTTTACTAAGTGTGTGTGTTATTTATTATTTTACAGACATGAGAGTAGATACAGATGTGTTATTGAGTGTTGTGTATCTTCATAGAGGTTCATGAGGGGATGACCTTAGTATATTGGGCATACATGGAGGAGATGGGCCTAGGAATGATGCAATTCTACTAGCATGTGTTGTATGATTGTGACCCTCATTGAGAGATAGGATCCAACCACAAACACATTCTTATTACCAACTCGTGAAATGATGATATTACTAGAGTACATGCATAAGATAACTTAGCTACCCCTTCAAAGCATGATGAAATACTAGAGCTAATGTATAGAGATTACTAGGACCAAATTAGATGATGCACTGAGGGTTTTGGTTACTCTACGCTTTATTAGAGGGTAAGGGGTGAGAGGAGACTCATGACTATGATGATGATGTCCATTTCATGCTTTTCTATTCCTAAATCAAGTAGTTATAGGTTATCATACTTGTTGTTAGGGGAGTTGGTTGAGATTCTATTTGGGTGGATAGTATTTGGATGGGTACTGGTATAACTTGTGTAGATATAAAAGGAGTTATGGGGTTTTAGGGCCCATGGGAGATATAAATTTAGTGTTGGTATGGTTCTACACTATTTAGCCTATGAGCACATCTAGGTGTTGAGGCTAGTGGGGTTGTTGTGAGTGGCATATGCCCAAATAGAGTTCATAATTAGTTTTATGTGATGGAGAGGTGACTTTTCCTCATTGGGTGTAGGAGGAAGAGCATTTAATGTTGATCAGTTCAGGGGAGCAATAGCTGCACTAGTGATTAGAGACATTATCTAGAGATTATATGTTGTATTCCTAGAGTGGGTTGGGTACAAGAGACATAATTTCTTCTTGTAGATTTACAAGTAGATTCTTAGCTAGAGGGATGGAAAGATATAGCTCATTCCATTTGATAAGGTATGGAGGTATTTTGGCCTTGTATAGGTTATTATAGGTCCATTTCATAGGTATAGTCATGAAGACATAGATATATTTCTACCAGAGCCATATCAAGTGAAGACTTTGCTATATCATGAGGAGTTGCCAACAAGGCCATAGATAAATGATGTAGAATTTATAGATGGCTATATGGCATGGTACCAAGTTTTATACATGATAGTAGATTTTGGTGATGGTAATGGTGGAAAGAGGCCTATGGATGTGGACCTAATTAAGAGAGGAGGCTAGAGGGAACAACTACAAGGGGCCACCCAAAATGGACAAGTAGGAGTGGCACTAGCTACAACATAGGCACATGTCATAACACTACAAGATCAGGTGGTTACACTCATGGGTGATAGGGACCAAGTTAGAGCTTCACTAGACTTGGTTACATAGGATAGAGACTCCTTAAAGGAGAGAGGAAGAGAGGTAGTGGTACTTATAGGACCACCTGACACCATCCCCATGGCATTATACCTATCCATAGTGGAGGAGTTATGATACTATGAGGCTATAGTCTTGCGGTAGTTCCTTGATGAGCCCTGATGAGGCAAGTACAGAGTGATTTTGATAGGTTGTACTAGTGTGGTAGCACCAAGCTAGCGGATTGTGTTTGTAGGTGGATAGATATGTATTGTAAGGGGACAATCACTAATACCTATGGTGTTCTTGGAGATAATAGTCCTCTGGGAAATATTCATGCCCCTAGCGCATAAATAGGACATGGTTTATGAGATATTATATTATGTTCTATATCATTTTGATTCTAGCCTATGAGCCAATGCAGTGAGATTTACATTTTGAGAGAGAGAGAGAGAGAGAGAGAGAGAGAGGTATATTTTTTTATATACATTATGATTCTATTTAACTCATGAGTTATATATATGATCTATGTTTATTTTTCATTGCTTTGATGTTATTGGATGATGTGATGTTTATATTGATCATGATATTTTGATTATGCTTATGATGGTTATGGTTGTTGATGTAGACTCACCTAGATATGTATGTGATTAGATGCATCTTATTTTATTCATGGCTATGCTTTTTGACATGTATACTTAAGACATGCAAATTTTTAATGAGTATATGCTTCATTGTTTAGATTTAAACATGTGGTGGAAAATGGTTGGTTACTTTATTGTTCATGGATGCTATGATGTTATTATTATTGTGATGGTTATGATTATGGTTATGTTTTTTTATGGCACATATTGATATGATGTGATGATTATGGTTTTTGTTATTCTACCTAGGGTAAAACACAAAAAGCAAGTTAATTAACAACACTAGATGTGAGAAAAAATGATATAATCAAGAGATAAACATCTTTAGTGAAAATATCAACCAGTTCCAAAAGGATAAGAAAAGGACATGATGTTTCTTCTTGGATAGGGACTAGAACAAAACTGAAGTTGGATTGGCTTAAGGAACATAAGCCCTTCGAATGCTTTTCATTAGCATTCATTATTTGGTTAAAAAGGTATCTTGATCACATAATGTTAAGTAAGCTCAAAATCCAATTATTATAGTGTATAAAGGGGAGATGGATGAGAACTGGAACCTTCTTGTGAGACTAGTATGCCTCTTATGTAGGTTTCTAAAGAGTTAGTATAAACAAGTCTATGTTGTACAAAGTGTAGACTGATCAATACAAGAAGTCTACCCATGAAAGCCGATTATAAATTTAAAAATTATTTTTCCAATAAGAGGCAATTGTAGATTTAAAAATTATTTTGATTTTTCTATTGCTGGATAATGGTTTTTTTATTTTTGTTGTTGTTTCTTGGGGGTTGGGGAAGTTGGTTGATATAGGAATCTTCCAATAAATTACATATTTTGACAAATGCTTTACTCATCCATCCTTCAAAGGAATGGTTTAAGTTTATATGATTTTTTTAATGTTATTGATATATGTCCTTTAAGGGAATAGTCCTCCTTTAAGCAATTTCAAATATGTTTTCAACAGCTATCCTACAAGGGAACATTCTACAAATGCTTAATAATGACCCATGATTACTATTGGTTTGAATTTTGTTTTTTTCTTTTTTGATTTTTACTTGACATAGACTTGATTATATAGTCTTAGAGGTTCACCTTTATGAAGGTAAAACTAAAAGCACAATAAGGTTGATTAGGTGTAAAGAGGTTTAGGTGACAACTACATGGGGATCCATCTTTGTGAAAAGGGGTGAAAGTACCATGAGAATCATGCCATGGGTAGAGCCATGGTACCCATTGATCAAGATGAGCCTATTATTTTGATGGATAATCACATGATTAAGCTTTAATTGGATGACCCTAAAATAAGGAGATGAATTTGATGTGAAATCAAGGGATGAGCTTAAGTTAAAACAAAAGGTGAACTTGATCCTTCTTAATAAAAGAATGGATGTAGATGTGAAGCATTTAAGGGCTCATGCTCTAGGTTTCCTTTAAGAGAGGATAACGGGTAAGCTCTTGATCCATACTTGTGTGTTATGATATAGGTTTCAATCCAATTAAAATCAAACTTACCTTCATTTCTTTTCTCTATATTGGTGACATGTTGATTTTCCTTTAGGATGATGTCTCTAATGTTGAATTATCACACTGTAAGGTGTTTATTATAGGCATGTTTGACATGATCTTAGGAGACATGAAGATGGGTAAGGGAAGATAAGCAACACTCATCAAGTATCTCAAGCTAAGCTAAATGGTGTTGATGATAATAATCTTCAAAAATGAGATCTTGCAAAGATATGTGAAGAGAAGTAATTTTGGACCTCAAGAGGCAAGATGGCCTCTGCTCCAAACATAAGAGAGAATGGGGTAGCACTCATAGGGGTTTTAATGCTAGTATGATATGCCCATAAGGTGAATAGGATGTGTAAACGCCAATTCCAACTAGATGTATTAACCATTTTAAAGAGCATGTTGTTAAGAGTTTTGTTAGAGGCTTTTACTTGTCCATTCGCTTGAGGGTGATAGGGCAAGGAGAAACATAACTTAATATTTAATGCATCACAAAGAACTTGAACTTGATTATTTTTAAAATATTTTCCATTTTTAGTGATAATTTTATGAGTAACACTGAAATGACAAATGATGTGATGGTTGATAAAGTTGATAATCCTTTTTTCTTTGGTCAAGACTAAAGGAATAAATTCTACCCACTTGGTGAAATATTTAGTCATAGTGATGATAGAATGGTGTTAATATGAATAATTGGGGTTAATCTCACCAATAAGGTCTAGACCCCATTATGAGAGGGCCAAAAATTAGTAGAAACATGAATACTATGGCTAGGGGCATGATGTAGATTGGTGTGTTGTTGACATTTAACACACTTTTTCACATAATCACAATAGTTTTGGTTAAGGGCAGGCCAATAATAGCCAAGGCAAAGGACATGTTTAGCTATAGTGAGGCCACTAAAGTGTCCCCCATAGATTCCATCATATGTTTCCATAATAGCATGAGAAACTCTGTGACTACGTAGGCAATGAAAGAGGAGATCATCAAAGCCATGTTTATAAATAGTTCTACCCATAATGGTATAACATGAGGTATTATGGAAAATTTATCTTTGAGCATTCCTTGAAAGGCTACAAGGATTGATGGAAAGGTTAAGATAGTTGAAGATCTATTGATAATAAAGTTTAGGTTTGGTCCCCTCCATATTGAAAATGGTGGGAGAATCAAGTTTGACATAGGAAGATTGGGTAAGTTTGTGGATAACAACAATTAACTTAGAGTCAGAGGGTATAGATGGAATCTAACAGGTGATGGAAGCTATGGTATCAATGAACTTAATGGTAGATTATGAGGTTGACTAGATGTGGTAGTGTTCAAATGTTACCAAGAGTTCATCAATGAGTTATTTATTCTATTGTAAAACATCATTATTACACTAGTAAAATCCATTGATTTGATTTAACACAAGTTGGGAGTCACCAAAGATGTTGATTTTCTTGAATCCTAAGGCTAAAATGGTTTGACGTCATGTGACTAGGGATTCATACTTAGACATATTGTTAATACATTCAACATCTAGCTTGAAGTACAAAGGAAGAGGTTCACTATCAAAGGGAATAAGGATGATGCTAGCTCCCCCACCATGTTGACATTTTGATCCATCAAAGAACATGGTAACTTGATAGGTGAAGTCTGGCTTGAGGTAGGATCATGATGGACTCATTGAGGAACTCAAGAGGAGGTTGGTGGTATGTTAATGATGCTTTAGACAATTGGTTAGCAATGAATTTCCCTTTAATTAACTTTTACTAAAGTAACTCAAGGTTAAAATCTGATAAAATCATGAGCCACTTGGCCATGCATTGGTTTTGGTATGGTTTAGAGTTCATATATTTGAGTGGATCGATATTGTTTATTACAAAGGTTTTGTGGTTAAGAAGGTAGAAGTGAAGCTTGGTAGCCATGAAGACTAGAGCTAAGCAAAGTTTCTCGATATGGGTATACCAAGTCTCATACTCTACAAGTGTACAAAAAAAGTAGTAGACATATGTCTCTTAGTGTTGTTCATCCCAATGAGCAAGTATTTTTAGTGGCAAAGATATAAATGTAGAAAGGTTGGTCATCCTTTGGATGGGTGAGGATAGGTGAAGATAAAAGGTATTTTTTGAGTGAATCAAAGGCCTTTTGATAGTTGTTATTCCACTTAATAGATACATCCTTCTTTAGAAGGTGGTGGAAGGGTTGGCATTAGTCTGAAAGATAGGATATAAAGAGATGAATGGACTGGAGATTCCCTGACAAAATTTTTATTTGCTTGAGGTTAATTAGAGGAAGCATGTCAAGGATTGTTTTGTTCTTGGTAGGATTGACTTTAATACTACAAAGAGAGATAATAAATCCAAGAAGATATCCTGATAAGACCCCAAAGATACATTTATTGGGGTTTATGTAGACATGGTAATGGCTAAGTTGCTCAAAGATGATTTTGAGAAAGGCTAAATGATCATTTCAAACTTTGGATTTTCCAAGAAGGTCATCCACATAGTCCTCCACTATCTTGTGAATGAGGTTGTGGAAGATGTAAGTCATGGCATGTTGGTATTTTTTACTAGATTATTTAATTCAAAAGGCATGACCCTATAGAATAAGGTTACCCATGGGGTGATAAAGGTGGTTTTGCATTGATCTTCAGGGACAATTAAGATCTGATTGTATCTCAAAAATCCATCCGTGAGAGATAACATCTTGTGGATGGCTATAAGATCAACTAGTTGGTAAATGCTTGATAAAGGAAAGTCATTTTGGGAAAATAAATATTTAGGTCATGAAAGTCCACAAAAATTCATAGTCTCCTGATGGATTTAGTGATAGGTACATTATTCGAGACTTATTGGGCATAGTTGATGGGTTGAATGAAATTGTCAAATAAGAGATATCAAAGTTCTTATTTGATGAGAAGGGCTATACAAGGGTGTATTAATTAGAAATTTTTATTGAAAAGCTTGAAATCATGGTTGGTGACTATGTTATGGGTGGTAATGATGGTGTTAATTCTAGGCATGTCACTATAAGACCAAGAAAATGTTATGCTATAGTCTTGGTGGAAAGAGGAGAAGTCTCAAAGTTCCTCAACTTCTAATGATTGACCAATTTTAATGATGTGGGGGTTGTTCAAAGTACCCAAATTGATATTCATGATGGAGTAATTAAACATGGTTAAATTCTTAAGAGCAAGGTATTTTTTGATGGAAGAATATAATGTACCAAGGTAGGTGAGAATATAATCATCATCCTAAAACTAAATGGTATTAATAGTATGAGAGTCATCCTCTATGATCTTAGGGTGGGATAAAGGGATGGAGATGCTTTCCCCCTTCCCTTGGTAAGTTAGGGGTCTTGATCATAAAAATGTTAGGTGGGATGATGTCATCTTCACACTCAGGTGGAGAAGAGGTTGGTGAGAAAGGAATGTCTACCTCAATAATGGTAGTAGTATGTGGTTTGGTTTTCCTCTTGTTGGGTAGAATGAAACTAAGTCCATGTTTCTCATGAGGAATTTTGGTTTTAATGAAAATAAAATTTTGTGGGCCATGCTGATATCATTCGAGACTAAATCCTTTCCAAACACAGTTATGGAGGCATGTCTTGGCAAAGCCTAGGTTGTCCAAATAGGAGAAGCTAGAAGTGAAGGACCAAGGTGAAGAGGAGGTGTTAGATATGTCAATTAATTTTTCAAGTCCCCCATAGATAAAATGAGTTAGATAGTGTGAAAGTCCAAAGGGAATGATTGCTCTAATATTGGGGTAATACCTAGGTTGGTGCTTAAGTTTCTCATACTCTTGGGAAGTAAGGAAAGTGTCAAGGGCAAGGAGGTGATATTACCCCAATGAAAGGCATTAGGATGTGAATTTTAATTAGTTTAAGGTGGAAATTTGATCCAAAAGGATGGATGATCTATTAGATGCCTCATCAGTAGAAGAAGATATGGATTCATTCTTCATGGTTGAAGGCTTGTCTTTGGCTAATGTGGGTGTGTTAGACAAACGTAGAAGGATGTCATTTGGTTGATAAGTCATGTTGCACAATGAAAAGGGACTTGGGTCAACTTATATAGTGACAACCTAGCCCTTGTGCTTGAATTTGATACAATAATAAAGGGTAGAAGGTACAAAACCCATGAAATAAACCCAAGGTCATCCTAGTAAGACTCTATACTAGAATTCATCTTCCACCACATAGAAGAGTTTGGGGAGTGTGCAATGTCCTAAATAGATATGGAGGACAATAGTTCCCAAAGTGGTGGCCATTGTGTCATTAGAGGATTATAAGATGACCAAGGTTTCAGACATGACATTATCTATTAGTTTAAGTTGATCATTAGCATGGGAGGAGATGATGTTAATACTAGATCCTTCATAAATCATCACCCATTTGATGTGGGTTTGGTTGACGTAGGAAGTAATAAAGAGAAGAGGATCTGGTTCATTTAGATGGATAGAAGTTATTGTTGAATCCTTGACAGTAACAAGGTTATTAATTTGAACATTTCTAATAAAGGCTACCAAAGGTTGAGGGTCTTTAGGTTGGACCTATACTAACTGTAATACATCTATCATTACTTGGCAATGATGAGGTGAAGTAGAAACCAACTCATATAGGCTCATTTTCACTAGGGTTTGGTGAAGTTTTTTGGGAACCACTTTTATAATTGATCCATAGGGGTTGGATTGGGAAGTACCTAACATAAATTCCTTAGGTTTAGATGGAGGTGAGGGCACTTGATTTAGACTTGGTTGGGAGGTGGAAGATGGGTATGTCCATATGATAGACAATTTATACTTACCCTTATCCTTATTCTAAGTGTGTGACTGTGTGACCACATGGATAGTATAGGTAGAGGGAAGATTTGGGGTAGGAGATTGGTGGGGTCTTCATCACTCTAAGGTGAGAATGGGGGAGTAGGTAGGTGTTGGGTAGAGTGTGTTGTCAGCTAGATTAGTAATAGATTTGTGGGAGGTTCATCTATTAATAGATCAGCCTCATCATATATTTGATGGATTATGGTTTTCAAAGCTTTGCATTTCTCTATGTCATGCCATGGTTTTTTATGATAGGATCACATGTGACGGTCATTACACTAGATAGGTTTCAGACCTATAGGGCCAAATGGTCTGATGGGAGGTAAGTTAAAGAAAGAAGCTTGTACTAACCTTTGTAAAATGGTTGAGTAAGGCTTAGCTAAATGTGGAGAGGGTTTAGAGGTTTTGGTCTTGGTTAGTGAGATGGAGGCCTTTTTATAAATGGGTTTGGTGATAGAAGGTTTGGGTAAGGTCGTGTTCTTAGTTGATGGTTTGGGTTTTGGTAAGGTAGTGGTTGATAAAGTGAAGGTATGAGTTCTTAAGGTAAGTAGAATGGTTAGTAATGGTTTGGTGAAGATAAGTGTGTTAGAAATCAAGTGTACTAGTGTAACCAGTAGTGGTGGTTGGGTTTTTGTTGAGATAGTCAGCTTCCTAATCAAAGTGGAAGGATGAATCCCTAAAATAGAGGGCACAGTTAAAGGATGTAGGAGTTTGGCCCTTTAGCCTTTTGGTGGATTTGCCTCCTTGGCTAATTTAGTTTTATGTTGGGTTATTGGGTTTGGTGAGGCTATCTCTAGTTTCAAGGATGGGTGATTAAGTTTTTGCATAGGGAAGATGCCAAGGTTTTTGGTTGTTCTAGTTAGAGAGGATGATTTTGTGGTTTGGGATTTGGTTACATTGGATGGTTGAGGAATGGTTGGGCTGGTAGAGGTTTTTATTAGTAAAATAGGGGTTTGGATAATAGAAGTGGTGGGTTGGTCTACCAAACATGTGGTTGGAGGTTAATATTAGGAGATGTAAGGGAGCCCTAATTGTTCCCAAAATGTGGCTCAATCCATGTTAGGTTTGGAGACAAAATCTAGTCTTTGAACTAGTCTAGAGAATTGTTTATAGACTGGTTTTGTTCTTTAGATAGTGGATTTGAAATATAAACCCATAGGTTTAAAAATGGGAGTGGTGACCTCATCCTTTTCCTTAATCAAAGGATGCATGGTTTAGATGAGTGACTCCTTGGTGGGAGGTGTAGACATGGTATCTTCCTCTTTGGGAATGATCTCCAAAGGGGAAGTAAATTATTCATTAGTTGATGGAGAAGGTAAGGTGGTGATATTTGTTTTCTCTAATATGACATGTGAAGAAGGGGTTGATAGATCCACTACCTTAATAAGTGAAAGAGGAGAAAGGGGTACTTCCTTAGCTTAGGCCTTAAAAAGAGGAGAAGGTAACTCCACTACCACAATAAGAGGAGATGGAAAAGAATAGGTATATTGGGTGGTAGGTTCTTCAACAATAAGCACATCAATAACCATATTGATAGTATGGGCATCATGAGAACACTCAACCTTATTGCTCTTATTTTTGGTAGGTGCATGATTGGGAAAAGGTTTTCTAAAAATGTTAAGGGTTTGGTTGGAATGTGATTTTTTCACTTTTATTTTCACCCTTTGAGGAGATTTAAATCTCTCCTCATCCAAGTGGCAAAATTAAATCACCTCTAGGCTTGTGGGCAACCTAAAGAATGAGGTGAGTCTATAGATAGGGCTAGCTCCCTTAATGTACCACTTAGGATTACAACTACTATTAAATTTAGGGGGTGAAAAGGGAGAGAGAACTAAAATAAAAATAATATAATGGAGGTGATATACCAAATTTAATGATGACATCCAAGTATATGCATATTACACTTGAAATCATGGGACAACTAAGCATACATTCTCCAATCTATGTCTTCTTGCATCAATGTTACATTGTGGGGTTATGGATGAATGTGAAAATATAAGAAAACTAGACAAGAGGAATTAATTGGAACTAATGAAGAGACTAACTCACTTAAACTTTGACATTTCCTAGAATAGATCACTTGTCCTACAAGAAGCTGTAAATAGGTGAGAAAATGTGACAACTTATTAAGGAATCCATAGTTTTCACTAAGCAAATTCAAAATTCAAGTAAATAACACTATGAATAGTCATATAAGATGTTAAAATTAGTAATTTTATTTATCAAAAGGTATAAAAATGAATAGGTATTTTCCATACTTAGGTGGAGCATCCCTTACAATGCCAAAATGGCTAGTTCTTATAGAACTTGAGAGTGAGAGAGAAGAAAAAGATAAGTTAAAGGGTCACAAAGACACTTGTAAAGATAATAAAATAATTTAATTTTTCATGTGAAGATTATATGTCATGACCCATGAAATTTTAGTATCTACAAGTGTCATTTCAAGGCATAAACATCATGAAAAGTGGCATAAAACTCCCCATTTTACATAGAAAAACTACCTTCATGATTACCTATGTTTAAATGTCCCATAAATAATCAAGACTAAGTATTATAATTTTAATTTAAGGTAGGTAAATCATACATGACTCTTCATGTATTTATTGCATGCCTAGTCTTTTGGAATCAAAAAGAAAAGAGTGCTCATCATCTGTAGTCCAAAAATCACTCTTTTCATGTACCCTGCACACTTGGCTTCTAAAAAGGAATAAATTATCCATAAAAATTAGTGGGATGGAGTGAATTAAATTTTTCAATACCATCCATGGACCTATAATCAATAGTCACATCTTAAAATGAGCTCACTTAGAGTTTTCCATTTTCTTCACTAGCTTGTCCAATAGTCCAATTTTGACTAGCTGAGTTGAAGGATTTTGTTTTCACACTTAGAATATTTTTATTGGAATAAAATTTACATATTTAGTTATTTCAGGTCTCAATATTCCTATCAAACTTTATTTAATGTCTTGACTCCTCTAGCTTGTAAAACTCAAAAAATAGTGAAGAAAATCTTATTTTGTACCATGTCCATACAAGTCCATATAGCTAGTTGGCATGGGAGGGAGGATAAGAGATTAAAATTAAATATCAAATATAAATTATGTTCAAAATATTACATTTTATTTTCTTTTAAATATCATATTCTCCATCAGGTCCTAGTTAAGGGTTTAGTAGGGTTTTATGCCTATTTTTGGTCTTAAGGTTAGTTCATAAAGATCCAACGTAAAAAATACCAAAAAATATCACAATATGATCTTTATAAAACCTATTAACCTCCCCAAACACCTTGGACTCCCATGAAAAACCTCAAATGAGATATGAGCATCATAACTTGACCTATCATTCTCTTTTACTCTTTTCCTGCATGTCTAAATGGTCTTAAGATCTAAAAGGTAATGTATTTATGTTTTCTCTACCCTAAAAGAGTTTATTCACCTCTTTATTTATCTTAAAAACATACTCCAATATTTATACATGATCATTTCATGTTGAAAGTGTAATGAACCCCCATTTGGATGTTAGGCCTAGTCATACCTAACAAGCCTATTTGCACCTTAGAGCTTAAAACATCATTTTATGGTTTCCCCTATATCCTAATATCTCAAAAAATTATATAATTCCACCATGGAGATGTTAAAATAGTGTGTAAGACATATATTATGCTATAAAATGAAGTGATCCTCCTTTTGGCTTCTAGGCTTCAATCTTGCATCTAAGCATGACTGCTCCTCTAAGGGTTTAAGTTATCTTAATGATTTTATTTGTATTTAAATAGATAAAAAAAATATATTTTATGGTCCCCTAGTCATTATTAAATAATATATAATGTTAAACCAATATTATAGGTGAACATACCCTCTCATTTGGGCACTAGGCCTAGACCTTATCTAGTAAGTCTAAGTGCAACTTTAGAGCATTTTAGACTCCCCTATAATATTTATTTCCTCTAAAGTATTTACCATGATTGTACATGTGTTTTCCATCTATTCACATAATTATAAAATGTTACCTTATCCCTTATCTCATTCTTTTACCACCCTCTTTCAAAACTATAGGGTTCTTGTATGGGGAAAGTGCCCCTACCTGAGATAATATAGGGGGCACTTCCCCTATTTGATCATAAAAACTAAGCATTGGAGAGGTTTCTACAATTTTTAAGGATTCCTTGTAAAAAAATGAGATCCTAACTAGGTCATATGTCATTATAACCCTTTCAAATTCCAAATGGACTTCTAGAGAAATAACAAAGTGTAGGGTTCCAAGAGTAGACTGTGTATGCACTTGAAAGTACCCTCCCTTGTGCTTGGTTTATGTTGGTGAGAGTGTTATAAGGTGACATTTACCATGGTTAATGTGATTACAATCTCCATTTTCTTCTCTAATCTTTTAGACAATCCTATATACACTTGAACTTATAAGACTAACCTTCCAATCCTTGACTATGTTCCTTTGAAATATTACACCTATATGTGACTATGATTGGTTTAGGTTTGGAAAGATTCTTAACAAAATCCATTAATTCATTTTGAATCACACTATACTTTTTTTAACTTGCACTCCATTTTTTCCTAAAACACTACCTTAGGCCTCAAAATGGGTCACTAGCTAGCTGAGGTACTCTACCTCTTTAGACTCTGCATGTAGGTGTTGTTTGTATGCTCTTATACAACCATCTTTCACTCACTCATTTCCCCTTAAAATTTACATATCTCCTAAATATACTAGAGGAAACATGATTCACCTCATTTTATGGGTTGGAACACTTTATAGGCATGTTGTATAAGTTCCACAAAAAGCCCTTAGGCCTTTATTTTTCCCATTTAGGGAAAATAAGCCTAAACTCAGCCATTTCATGCTTGAAGTTGATTCTCAACTTGTTATTGATAACTATACCTTAAATTTAAGTATAAAATGGAATTTTCAATGTTAATACCTTAGGGAAGATGTCAAAACATATTTAAAGCTTTCAAAATAGACTCTAAACTCTCTGTTCAGACTACCTATAGGTGGTGATCCTTAGGTGTGTAGGCATCAAGGTGTAATCTATGTAGTGAGAATTATTTTAGCCTCTTAAGACTTATATATATATATATATATATATATATATAAAATTCAAATTCATCCTTCAAGTTTCAAATTCTTTAAATCATCACCAATATATTTACCTTAGGATGACATCATCGAGGGCATGTAGATGTTATCTGACTATATATATGGACAATGAGCATGAAATGGAATAAAAAGGTTATATGAATGGATTAAAAATAATTAAAACCTATTTTCAAACTTTTAAAATACATAGTTTTTATCAATTAGATCTTGAGACAAGCTCCATAACACTAGTCCAATGTGAAAACTTCTTGCATACACCTAGAAAAGAGTAAGAAGGGATCTCTAAAATGACTGGTTGGTGTAATGAATGGGATAAAACTATGATAATTAGGTATACTTGGATGAAAGATGAAAATTAAATTCAAGGATAATTTTAAAACATGTATATGAATCTAACACAACCCTCTAAATCCATAGACAAATCACAAAACTCTTGAAAATGGTGAAAAACTATCCATAACTCAAAAAATTCTATCCTCCTACAAATTGAGATTATTAAGATATAAAAACTTCATGAAACATGAAATAATGTGTGTGGATAATTTTATAATGATTTAAAAATTCTTTTGAATCAATCTCAACATCTAGATTGTATGAACTTTTCCAAACAAGACCAAAACCTAAAGGGTGCATAGATTGATAGGTAGATTTGAACAGTCAAATTCAAAATAATGGTTCATAAAGCATATTTGATCATTTTAAAAATTATTATTATTAAAATTAAGGTATCTTAGTTTAAAAAAACTTCCAAAATAATTTTACTTGAAACTATTTTGACTGGCCACACCAAGTACAAACCTAAAGGTCCCTTCTATTTGTCAAGAAGGAAGAAAAGTTAGTTGAATAGTTTTGAGAAATAAATGATATATCCAGATTGAAAAAAAATGGAACTAAACTTTTGGAAGCTTGATATTCATATTTAAACCTTTTCCAAGTGTCACACTTCCAAAAGAGGTCATACAAGTGCTAATCTCTCCTTTTTCCTTAAGAAAGCTAACTTTTTTTTAAACAACCAACCAAATTTTTTGTAGTGTTAGTTTTATAAGACTTATAATTACATATTGGACATTAAATAATGTTTTTACACTTGTACATTTACCATTAAACCCTTACAAATAATTAAATGCACTATTTTAAACCCTCAAATGACCCAAAAATGATATAAGGACATAAAAACTAATTAACGAAAGCTAATATAGCATTAGTTGACATAAATTAACCTATAAAAAACCTCATTATAGTATATTATACCCCTTTATATACCTAATAGTCCAATTTTTTACTAGGGGTTCCCCAATTTGACCTACAAGTCTAATTTGGTCAACGAATTGGTGACTCATAGGGGTAGTATGCCTGTTATACTAATTGGACCAGTATCATTATCAGTACATTGGGTTTATGGAGTAATATAAGCATTGATAAAATAATAAAACCTTTGATGATTTACCAAGACAAGATAACTAATGGCTACCTTAACCACACAAAGTGAAAGACACATAACAAAGAAAGCAAACACACAAGACACACATGTACTCCAAGCACTTAGGTGAATTAGGAAATAAACTATTATGCACGTCTAGAAACTAAACATACCTCCTTTCTTGGATCAAAATGAAAACTTCTTGAATCATACTCATGGTGAGATGAAATGTAGTGCCAAACATGCTTCTCTCTAGATTGAATGCTTTGTGGATCAGACCTCTTCCTTGGCACTTCACTTGATCTAATCTAAAGTATATCATCCTTATATAGGTATCCAATAGATACATATTCCTCTTGAACATGTTCACATAATTCATAATGCTACCCACTCTTCACCTCATGATCAACTTGTATATCTTTAGTAGGCATGGCTTCAATAAGAGTAGTTTCAAGTTCCTTAGAAGATTGAGGCTAGTAGGAGCTTATTCCATCATTAAAGAGCTGATGAGTTTCTCCAAAATGGTTGAGAAGATTATATCCCATATTTATGACTTCAAACATGTCATCATGAAATGTGTATGCTTCTTACAAGGATAAATTTGAAAGATTGCTTTCCCTTTGTATACTTACTTGAGTAACAATGTTGCCTTCTCCATATTTGACCAGATCATAACTTCCTTAAAGGGGAGTATAGACTACTTAAATGATTTAAAACAAGTCATCTAAAATCTAATTAATAACTTGCTCTTGCCTATCCATGGTATCTTTTAAAGTGAGAAAAAATTTAATGATCATTTCTTTCTCTTTGAAAAAATGGAGACATCCTTTCTCATCAACCCAAACTAAAATATCCACACAAGTAATCACCTTTTATTCATATTTTATCAGATCATATTCAAGTGTTAATTTCTCTGTATTGATCTCATGAGACTCTCTCAAGACTGCCACTTCTTAAGGGATGGTTTGAAAGTGTTCTCCCTTCTTGATAGCATATTCCACTTCAAATATGGAGGCAAAATCTTGTGAATTTCCCTTTTTTCACCAAATGGAGTCCCTATGGTGATTTATTCCTCTAAACACTCATGAGGTGTTCTTTATCAGCCATTAATTGAGCATATTCCTCTTCATTTTCCTCTCTCAAGATAGGTTCTTCAACACAAAGAAAACATTCTTCATTATCAACCAAGAAAAGAGATTCAACACAAGGACTTACCTTATCTTCATCACTTAAAACCTCTTGACGTATTTTAAATGGAAATTTAGTTATCATAATTTGATCTCTTTTGTCAAGGGCTATAATATCTTCAACCTCCTTCATGGTGATTCCAAGACTAGGCATCTTAAAATCACATGATCTAACCCAATGAAACTACTAAGGAGGTAGGTTTTCTTAAAGAAAGAGTTTTCTTTATTTATTAACCAACTAATCCTCCTTTGGTCTCCATACCATAGGTCCATCAAGGAAAAGGGTGATGGGGTAAGGACAAGATGAACTAGTTGGTGGAGGTGGCACATAGAAGTGTAAATCAGATTGAGGATGCAAGGTAGGAGGCTCTTTTGGAAGATCTTAAGGGAGGGGAGATGGGATGTGTTTAGGCATAGAATATTATCTTTGTTCTAAACCTTCCTTGACACCTTGAATTAGTAGCTTCATCTTTGTCTCTAGCTCCTATATTTTCTTAGCCAAGTTCTCTCAAAAAGGTTTCTCTTGAAGCTCATAAGAATCATCATGAGGATAATTAGTGCATCAGGGCTTCCTAGGAAAACAAGAAGATTATTGAGGAAGGGTGGGAGGTAATTTCAAAGGATCAACTTTATTCTCCACTTCACACCCTTTGACAATTCTTCTATCTTATTTCTTACCCCATGACTCTATTATTTTTCTCTAATTTAGGATCTTAGGATTTTAGTTTTCATCTTAAGGAAGGATGGGAGGTGTTTGTATAAGATCAATATTCTCTTCAATTTCACATTTTTTGTCAAGACTTTTCTCCTCTTTTTTTCCCATGACTCCACTATTTTATTTCAACTTGGGATATTAGGATTAGAGGTCTCTTTTTGAGGTGGTATGGATACAACATGAGAGGGAAATGAGGGTTTGAAATATTCTTCTTTTGCTACCAACATCGACTGTTGCATATGCATATTTTCCAACTCAATTTTCCTATCAAGGTTTACTTTAAACACAAGGTTATTCTTCTCAACTCTTTCCTCCACTTGATTTGAAAAAGGATGGCCTTGATAAGTTTGATTGGGTTCATGAGTGGGAACCATGTAGGACTGATATCAACTTTGTAGTAGTGTAAAATAAGGTTGATAGGTTTAGTGAGGCTACCTTTCATGAACTTCTATCCTATCATCTAAGGAAGAGACTAAACCACTCACATCTAACATCTCACTTGTGAGCTTTTGCCAATTTACTCTCTCAATAGGTGCCCACTCCCTCTTGACTAACTCTAATACATTTCTCACTTGATGGATGGAATTATTAGAAATATTTTAGCCACATCCCCTAATAGTATCAAGCTCCAACATATACCTCTCATAGTCCAAGAGTGTCTTCTTAAAGTTGGAAATGGGTTCGCTTGAGGAGTGGCTAGGTTGACTAAGAGCAAGACATGGAGAAGGCTAGCTATATGACTAGTAATAATAATGTATGGTATGGATATGATCATATTGAGGTTGACAATAACCATATTTAGGCTGATATACTTCATTAGAAGGTTGGTTAATAGCTTGCTCATATTGATAGGGAATGCCATAAGCTTGGAAGGTCTCACCAACTTGTGTGAAATTGTACTCAACACTAAGGTTAGCTATGAAAATTCATTAGGAAATAAGAACATAAAATAACATGTTACCAATAATATTCAAAGGATCACCTAGGCTACTTGACTAGCTAATATATCTTTAGAGTCAGCATTGATGTTTTGATAGATGCCTCCAAAGGCTGATTGATGAGAGACAACACCAAAAATCTCTTAATCTCTTAGAACAAGAGTCCCATCAGGCATGCTAAAAACTATTGTCACTTAGATTTTCACCCTTTGAGGAGACAAAAATCTCTCCTCATCTAAGTTACACAATATAAGCACCTCTAGGCCTGTAGGAAACCTAAGTAATGAGATGAGTCTCTAGATAAGGCTAGCTCCCTTGATGTACCACTTAGGATTGAAACTACTACTAACTTTTGGGGATGAAAATAGAGAGATATAACTAAAAACAAACTAATATAAGGGAGGTGAAACACCAAATTAAATAATGACATCTAACCATATGCATATTACACTTGAAATCAAAGGACAACTAAACATACACTCTCCAATCTATGTCTTCTTGCATCAATGTTACATTGTGGGGTTATGGATGAATGTGTAAAGCTAGGAGGACTAGAAAAGAGGCCTTGAGTGGTGATAATGAAGATACTAACTCACTTAAACATTGACATTTCTTGGAACATATCACATGCCCTACAATAAGAAGCTTAAAATAGGTAAGAGAATGTGATAACTTACTAAGGAATCCATAGTTTTCACTAAGCAAGTTCAAAATTCAAGTAAAGCACACTATTATCAATAATGGAATAGGTAACACTTAGTCATTTTATTGATCAAAAGGTATAAAAATGAGTATGGATTCACCATACTCAGGTTTAGCATCCCTTACAATACCAAAATGGATAGTTCTTATAGAACTTGAGATTGAGAGAGAGAGAGAGAGAGAGAGAGAGAGAGAGAGAGAGAGAGAGAGAGAGAGAGAGAGAGAGAGAGAGAGAGAGAGAGAGAGAGAGAGAGAGAGAGAGAGAGAGAAGTTAAAAGGTAAAAAGGACACTTGTCAAGCTAATAAAAGGAGTTAATTGTGCATGTGAAGAGGATATGGAAAGAACCATGTAAGGTCAAGAGCTATAAGTGTCAATTCAAGGCATAAACATCATGAAAAGTCGCATAAAACTCCCCATTTTGCATAGAAAATTGCTTTCATGATTTCATATATTTAAACATTCCATAATTAATCAGGACCTAGTTTGATGATTATAACTGAGCATCCCTTACAATGCCAAAATGGCTAGTTCTTATAGATATTGAGAGAGAGAGAAGAAGATAATTTAAAGGGTCACAAAAAAAAATTTCAAGATAATAAAATAAGTTACTTGTGCATGTGACAAAGATATGGGATGAACCATGAAAGTTTAGGATCTACAAGTGTCAATTCAAGGCATAAACATCATGAAAAGTGGCATAAAACTCCAAATTTTGCATAGAAAAATTACCTTCATGATTTCTTCTATTTGAAAATCCCATAATTGATTAGGACCAAGTATGATGATTTTAATTCAGGTTGGGGACATCATACATGACTCTTCATGTGTTTATTTCATGCCTAGTCTTCTAGAATCAACAAAAAAAAGAGCAATCATCATTTGTAGTCCAAAAAGAACTCTTTTCATGCACCCTACACACTTGGATTCCAAAAAGGAATCATTTATCCATGAAAATAAATGTAATGGATTTAATTACATGTTTTAATACCCTCCATGGCCTTATAATCATTAAGAACACCTTAATATGAGCTCACTTGGAGTTTTCCATTTTCTTCACTAGCTTGTCTAATAGGCCAGTTTTGACTGTCTTAATTGAAGGAGTTTTTTTTTCACACTTGGATGTTTTTTATTATAATAAAATGGAAATATGGAGTTATTTCAGGTCTTAATATTCATCCCAAACTTTATTTCACGCCTTGAATCCTCTTGTATCCTTCATAATACAAAAAATAGTGAAGAAAAGCCTACTTTATACCATGTCTATACAATACCATACATATAGATGGAATGGGAGGGATCATGAGAGAGTATTATTAAATATCCAATATCCATTATCTAAAAACTATTCCATTTTATTATATTTTAAAGCTCATCTCCATCAGTCTTAACTGAGGGTTTAGTAGTGTTTTAGGCCTATTTTTGGTCTTAAGGTTGGTTCATAAATATACAACATCCAAACTAAAAAAAAATTCTCAAAATATGAGATTATGAGACCCTATTAACCTCCCCAAATGCCTTGGACCCCATGCAAAACCTCTAAGGAGATATGAGCATCACAACTTGATCTATCGTTCTCTTTTCCTCTTTTCCTACATGTCTAAATGGGTTTAAGATCAAAAAAGTAACTTATTTATGTTTTTTATACCCTAAAATATTTTATTAACCTTAAAAAAATACTCTAATATTTATACATTCTCATTTCACGTTGAAAGTGTAATGGACCCCCATTTAGATGTTAGGCCTAGTCATGCCCAACAGGCCTGTTTACACCTTAGAGATCAAAACATCCTTTTTATGGTTTATTTATATAATATTAGCTCAAAAAATTATATAATTATCCCATGTACATTTTATATTATGTTGGAATACATATATTATGGTATGAAATAAAGTGATCCTCCTTTTGGCTTATAGGCTTTAATCTTACCAATAGACCTGACTTCTCCTTTGAGGGTTTAAAATATATTGATAAGTTTCTTTGTATTTAAATAAATAAAATATATATATTATTTTTAAATAATAATTATTCAATATTATATAATGTTCAACCAATACTATAGGTGAAGATGCCCTCTCATTTAGGCATTAGGCCTAGACCCTGCCTAGTGAGTTTGAGTGCAACTTTAGAGTAATTTAGACTCCCCTATCATATATCCTTATTATAAGGTATTTATTATAATTTTAAATGTGTGTTACATATTTTATCATCATTATAAAAGGTTCCATTATCCCCTATCTCATTCTTTTACCACCTCTTTTTAAAATTGTAGGGTTCATGTATGGGAAAGTGCCCCCTATCTGAGACAAAATAGGGGCCACTTACCCTATTTGATAATAAAAAATATGTATTATTGAGGGTTATAAAAGTTTCAAGGATTAATTTTATAAAAATTTAGACCCTAAATATTTCATATGACCTTCTAACCCTTCCAAATTCCAAACAGACTTCTAGAGAATCAATAAAGTGCAAGGTTCTAAGAGTAAACTGTGTATGCACTTAAAAGTGCCCTCCCCTATGCTTTTTTTGTGTTTGTTAGAGTGTTTTAAGGTGATATTTACCATTTTTAATCCTATTAAAATCTTCATTTTATTCTCCAACCTTTCACACACTCCTTTATATAATTGAACTTACAAGATTGACCTTCGAATCTTTGACTATGTTCCCTTGAAATGTCACACTTATAGGTAACTATAATTGGTTTAGGTTTGGAAAGATTATTATAAACCTCCATTCAGTAATTTTTAATCAAAATATACTTTTTAAAACTTTCACTTCTTCATTTTTTCCTAAAACACTACCTTAGGCCTCAAAATGGGTCACTAGCTAGACTCAAGTACTCTACCTCTTTAGACTCTACCTGTAGGTGTTGTTTATATTATTTAGGCCTTAAGGACAAGTAAATAACTTAATTTAATCCTTTAATGATCATATATCATATTAAATACTCAATAACTTACCTTGTGTGGCCCTATATCATTACTTAGGCAAATTCTCATATCATTGTTCATTATTTGACTGAGGCTGTTGATTGAGACACCTTTCTATAGGTGTGTATGGGATTCATATGAGATCATAATGGTATTAAAGGACTCCATATATGTCCCTTTGGGTTATAAGGTTTATGTGTATACCTTTAATCATCTTTAATTCCCTTAAACCATCACCAAATCATCAAAATTAGCTCATTGGATTGTACCCTGCCTATAGGTCAACATATACATAGTGTACAGACTTGGAGTGTCCATGCAAAGAAAATAAAATTCAATCTATTCCTTGAACATATTTATAGGTTATGATTTTCCTTTGAAGTATTTAAAACCAATACCAAAGTTGATATGTTTTAGTTTTACCATATTAGGTGAAAATTACTCTTGTAGGATCAAACATGTAGGTGATCACTTCAAGGTTTTAGTACTTTTAGAGGCCACTTTAGGATCTTTAACAACCATATTTCACTAACTATTTTCCCCTCAAAATTTTCATATCTCCTGCATATACTAGAGCTAACATGATTCACCTCATTTTATGGTTTGGAACATTTTATAGGAATGTTTTATAAGATCCACAAAAAACCCTTAGGCCTCTATTTTGCCCATTTAGGGAAAATAAGCCTAAACTCAACCATTTCATGGTTGAGGTTAATTCTCAACTTTTTCTTGATACCTAGCCCTTCAATTGAGGTCTACAATGTAATTATTCATGTTAACACCTGAGGAAAGATTTAAAACATATTTCAGGGAATTATCTCATGTGTTCAAAATGGACTCTAAACTTTATGTTCAAACTACCTATAGGTGGTGATCCTTAGGTGTGCAGGCATCAAGGTATAATCTAGGTAGTGAGCATTGCTTTATCCTCTTAATATTTTTATATCTATATCAAAACTTTAGAATCATCCTTCACATTTCAAATTCTTGAAATCTTCACCAAGCCATTTACCTCAAAATGACATCATTAGGGGCCTGTAGATGTTATTTGACTATATATATGGACAATGGGCATGAAACAGAACAACAACATTATATTAATGGCCTAAAATAAATTCAAACCTATTTCCAAACCTTTAAAATTCATATTTTTTATTAATGAGATCTTGAGACAAGGTCCATAACACTAGTCCAATGTGAAAACTTCTTGCATACACTTGGAAAAGAGTAGGTAGGGGTCTCTAAAATGACTAGTTAGTGTGATGAATGGGCTGAAACTATGAGAATCAAGTAGACTTATATGAAAGGTTAAAAGATAAGTCAAATATACTTTTAAAACATGTATATGAATCTAACACAACCTTCTAAATCCATTGATAAAGTACAAAACTCTTGAAAATGGTGAAAACTACCCATAACTCAAAAAATTGTATCCTCCTACAAATTGAGATGATTAGCACATCAAAAATTCATGAAACATGAAAAAAAGTGTGTGGATCATTTTATAATGAAGTCAACATGCTCTGAAAGCAATCTCAACATCTATAATGTATGGACATTCCCAAACAAAACTAAAACTTGAAGGGTGTATAGATTGATAAGCAAATTTGAATAGTTAAATTCAAATGAATGGTTCATAAATCACAATTGATCATTATAAAAATTATTTATATTAAAATTAATATCTATAAGTTTACAATAATCTCTCAAAATAATTCTACCTGAAACTCTTTCTACTAGCCGCACCAAGTACAAACCCGAAGGTCAATTCTATTTGCTAAGAAGGAAGAAAAGGGAGTATAACAATTTTGATAAAGAAATGATATCTCAAAATAAAAACAAACATGGAAATAAACTTGGAGAAGCTGAAGGGTCATATTTTAACATTTTCTAAGTGGCACATTTCCAAAAAAGGTTGCACAAGTACCAATCTCTCCTTTTTCCTTAAGAAAACTAAATTTTTTCTGAACAACCTACCAAATTTTTAGTATTTTCAATTATATATTACTTCTAATGATACATGATACATGACATAACATTTTGACACTTGCACAATTCCCAATAATCCCATACAAAACATTAAATGCACTATTTTGACCCCTCAAATGACCCAAAAATGATATAAGGACACAAAAATGAATTAACCAAAGTTAACATAACATTATTTGGCATCAATTAACCTATAAAAAACCTCATTACAATACATTATACCCCTTTATAGACCTAAAAATCCAATTTTTTACTAGGGGTGTCCTAATTTGACCTAAAAGTCAAATTTGGTCAACAGGTGCATTGGGGTTGTCCAATGCAAGGTCTCCCTTGTTAATGAGGGATTAGACAAAAATATTGAAGGTATTACACATAATAACTTCATGCCTAACTACTCTATGGAAATCACATAGGTCATTCTTGTTATATCAGCTAGGTGTAGGATGAGAAGAATCAAATTGTTGATGGGGTTTGATAAGAGAAAGCTATATGATATTAGCTTTCAGTAACTTCTCAAGGATTGAAGCATAAGATTATCTAAGTGGATTAAATTAATTTTGATTTTTTTGGGTTTGGTTATTTATGTTTTTTTAGATTAATTAGAGGATTTTGGTTGATTGATAGATGGTGGACGGGTGGCTTTAAGGAAAACCACATTCACAATTCCCTTGCTCTCTTGGTACTATTAATGGTTTGGTTAATTGGTTTAGAGGAAGAGGCCTCATTGGTTTTGTAGGTATAGTTTTTATTTTTCAATTTTAACTTTCCTTTAGAGATGGATCTATTTTCTATATTACATGTCATGGTAAAATCCTTGTCAAATGTTCTAAATATTTGAATATGTAATGTAGAAGAGATGTGCTTAGCACATGCCCAAGAAAAAAGTTCTATCAGTTCAAGTTAGGGTAAAGAGAAGGAAAGCTAATTGATTAGGCTTCTCCAATGAGCCACAAAATCAGTTAATAGATTTGTCATCAAATTGTTGAATAGAGTAAAGGTCAGTGATGGAAACTTTCCTATAGATTTTTATCAAAAAGTGATCTAAGAAAGTTTAAGCTAGTTGGGTAAAGCAGAAGAGAGAGTGCTTGGTTATGGCACTATACCAATCCAATGCTGGCCCAAATAGGGACATTATGAAGCTATAAAGAAGGAGAGGGTACTGGCCTTTATGGTGATTGGTGGTAAGGGAGAAGGCATAGGTAACACAAGATTTTGAAGTGGGGTAGTGGTTAATAGATTAGAGGTAGTCGAAGGAAAGTTGGAAATACTAGTGGTAGGTACTCCCATGGTGAGGAGAGTATAGGTGGATAATGGTTGGGTTGCTCCTAAGGTAGAGGAGTTTTTGGTGGGGGTGGAAGGTACAAGGGTGTTCATAGGCTGGGTAGGTTAGTTTTCCATAGTAGTATCAAAGGTATTATTTATAGATGAGGAAGCTTGGGTAGTCAATGGTTGGGTAGTGACCATGGCAATAGAAGTGTTTCCCATAAAGTGTGAAGGCATGCCATAAGGTGGTTCCATAGGTGGAACTAAAACAAGGGTATGATGAGGAATGATGATAAGATAATGTTGAAGGGCAATAATATTATTATCTAAGAATGTGGTAAAATCTACATCTCCTTAGGGAACTTCTTGAGGGAAGGAAGGATTTCCCAAAGGGTAAGGAGAGTCTGCTAGTTCAGAGACATAGTCTATGGATGAGGAGGTATAAGAGGTTGACAAATTTGGTGATGGGTTATATTCTTCTAGATTCTTTTGTTGTTGATGAGTTAAAACCATATAAGACAAGAAAGAGAATACAAAAACAATCTCACCACTCAAATATAGAGAAGACAAGAAAAGAGCAAGGAAATCAAACACATTAAAAATTATGTTAAATCCTAGATTTCATTTTAGTCTCTCTTTTTTATTATGCCTTAAGCTTTGTGAGAAATTGTGTGATTGAAATTGGTTTTTAGAGTAGGTAATACCAAATAAGTCTATAGCTGGTTTCAAGTTTTGTTTCGGCTCTCAAAAATATCTGAATTGGGAATCAATATGTGGCTTGTTACTGGGGCCTACCCCCACACTTCACACACCACAATGATAAGGGTGTTAGGTTCTTAGCCAATATATATTGATTTCCAAAGTTTATACTCAACCATAGATATAAGATGGTTCTCTCCTTGGTAATGACCTCCAAGTAGGATCATCAAGAAAGGGTAAGGTGACTGCTAGGTGATGAAATCCTAGTCAGGCCTTGTCTCAAGTTATTTTGATGTTTAATTGATGAAGTTGGTTTGGTTTAGTGTGTGACACAAGTGATGATATGATTGAATTACTTTGCCTTTAATTTAAATAAGTGAGATAAACTTATAATCAACCACTATATAGATTTGATTTTAATCCCAAAAATAAACTTTGATTTCATTTATGAGCACATAATAGAGAGGAGCATATAGATGCAAACAAAATAAACCCAAGTAGAGACTCAAGGATCCCACTGGGTGTGCCATAATGTTTCAATAAATTTTTGGTTATATTTTGAGAAAGGAAGAATAAAAAACTAAATATGGGTATGGTTGAAAAATGTATTTGGTTGTGCATGCATTGAATCAGATGATTGTGAAAAACTCCTCTTTGGCTTGGGAGGTTGACCTAAAAATAAGATAACACTAAATCAAATAGTTTATTAAATAGATAGCTGGGTGTATTATTTAGCGCTATCTAGACCCTGGAAGCAAGGGCTTCCTCAAGGGCTATCAATCCACATGTTTTAAACAATTAAGTTTATAAGATAGATTATAGGATACTTTTTTTAATAATCAAAAGGTACTAAAATTAAACATAATAATTGATTTCTAAATAAAGAGGTTATAAGTGACTAATATAGAAATAAATGATTCAATACCTATGCTAAATGGCTCAAGTCTATTTCAATAAATTAGGTAGGGGTCTACAAACAATATTGGACACAAAAAATTGGATTTGGTCAGGGATAGATGGGTGGAAATAACTTGTTATTATTTCCTACCACAGTGACCATCAGTGGTTAGGATGACCATCGCTAGTTAAGGTGACCATCTATAGTTAGGCAGACTATCGATGGTTGAGACAACCATTGGTAATTATTGTGTATTAGCTTGGATTGATAAATAGACTGATTAACATGGTCATAAAGTTAGATTATGAGATGTGGGTTGGTTCTAGCTTAATTGTGAAGTGAAAATAAAGTAAATGAATACTAGAAAACAATTATTTAAATTTTTGTAGGTTGATCAAATAAATGACTGAGGTGGTTAGCTCATTGATAAAGTCTAGCACGATTCCAATAGAGTAATGGTACTTGGTTTTCATCTTAGGGGTGGTGGAAAGATGGATCTCTAACATGATGGCTAGATCACTAGATTACTGGATGAAGTGGCCTACAAATAAGGCTCTAGATGAAAAATATCTTGAATTTTTTCCCCCTTTCACCTATTTCTCTTCTCGTCTTATAGGCAAGGAAGGAGAGTTGCAACAAGATGCTAACTGGGATTTCTAATTATAACTCATGAATGCAATGGCTTGCATGTGGAATTAATTTTGGAAAATCAAGGTGGATGTTTGCTTTTTAGTTTTTGGGATGGGTGACCCTAATCATTGGTAGTTAAGGTGACCATTGACAGTCACCCTGACTATCGATGGTCAGGGGTCAAAGGTGGGGTTGGTCAAAAGGTATGTTTTAACTAGTAGGTCAATTAACTTAGGCTAGATGGGTTAGGTTGAGGTATGGGTCAAGAAGGTCAAGGTGGGGACCAAGTGGGTTCTAAGATAGTTTAGGATAGTTAAGACATTTGGAACCATCATGTGTGGATTTATAGTGTCTACACATTGCTACCAAGTAGGTATGTATGCATTAAAACAAACCCTTAAAAATAATTTTTATATTAAATTGTGTTGAATGTGTGTGATTTCAATTCTTTTTGAATAAAAATATTATTGAATTAGATTAATATAAAAATATGATATATAAGTTAATTATAAGGGGAAATGAGTAGCAGTAGTCAAATTCTAAATTTCACCTCCCAAGTCATGATAATACTCGATTATATATTTTACTTTAAAAAACCCTCTTCCTAGTATTAGGTGGGGAGGTTAGTGATAAACTATATGATCCTCCACTTCCTCCTCCATCATTTATTTTTATTTATTGCACTACTTATTTATTTTTTAATTTGTAGTGTGATACTAAAATTTACTAAAAGAGAATGAGAATAATTTTCACTTCATATTGAATTAAATATATTTTATCTACGCTTCAAAGAAAACACAATGGGCATGATGATATTGAATTTATGGAAGATTCAACCCTATTCCAAAATTACATATTTTGTAAATATTAATATAGAACCACAAACATAGAATATACATACATTTATGAAATGTTTAATTGTTTATTCTTTGTATTTTTGAACAAAACCTACGCAATGCTTAATTGTTGTATTCTCTAATGTTTTTACCCAAACCTATCCATTAACTATAACTTCATTCTCATAAACCCTCAATGAATGTAAAGTCTCCAATGATTAAAAACTCATGCTCCTCCTCACTCTATCCATTTTATTTTATTTGATCTTATATCTCTGTTAATATATTTTTTTTGAATAAACCTTAGCTTAATTAAAAAAATTACTTTCAACCAAAACATGTTATATATTGAAATAAATGTATACATATATCTTAAATACATCTATCTGAAATATGCCAAGAAATATCAATCTCAAGGTTTTTATCTTAAAATAAAAATTGAACCATATATATATATGTAGGATCAAAAAGATGGGTGATATGAAAACACATCCCAAAATAGAACACATTAGTAATATGCAAGAAACTAAAACCACTATAATTCCATTACATTTCTATTGACATATGTAGTTCAAGAGATAAAAGAAAACTAAACTGCACATTATGCAATAGGATCCACCAACCTTGTAGATGGAGAAGGGGGTGATAGAAGACTATTAGTTTTTTTGCCCCAACCTCCTCATTGAGGGGAGAGGTATTAGGTATGTGTTTAAGCCTAAATATAGATTTGTTGTGGTATATAGGGTTGAGGGGATTATATTAAATTCTATAAAATGGTGGTGAACTAACCTAATAATTAGGCAAATTAATAAAAAAAACTTAGATAAATAATATTCTAAATTTATACAACTAAGATTTCTAAAATAAAGTACAACTATTGATTGATATTAAAATGAATTGGAAATAAATAATACAAAGCTATTTTACTATGTGCATACATGTCTACACTATAAACATGTTGGAATTAGAATGGAAGATGATCTTGGATCAGTCATTAGATTATATAAATATCTCTTATGTGGTCTTAGACACTTTCATTGGATATGGACAGTTGTGTTGATGCAGGTGTCTAACCCTACCACAGGTGTCCTATACATAATACTAATTAGATCTAGATGAGACCAACTAGAACCTTCTAGTTTTTTTTATCACTTTCATTATGATGTATTTAGATCATGTACATAAGTTATTAGTCTTTTTTAAATGATAAAACCTGATATCTTCACCCTTAGAGTGATTATGATGAAACTTGGTTAGTAGGATCCAAGTGTCGATTTGACCCCAAAGATTCATCTATCAATCGGTGTTTCCTACATATCTAATACTTAGAATATGGATTCAAACTTATGTAATTCTCCCCTATGTGTTATCTTCTATATGTACATGGATGAAATGAGTGATAATAAAATGCTTGCAATGACCCAGCTTATAACTTGGAAAATATAGATTACAATTCACTCATTGAATACTTCATCCCTACATAAATGTTACTCCTATGATTGATGTATAAATAGGGATAAATAGAGTAGGGTTACTCAACCTAATGATTGATTGATTATTGGTATGTTGCCTTGTGATTTTTATGTGATTTCCAAAAGAGGAATGAATGAGGGTTGATCTTGTATATATATCAACTCTTTTATAAATATATTGAATTAAAGCACTTAAATTGAACTTTAGGATACATTAATTTTATAAATTAGATGAATTTTGGGCATTATAAACTTTGTAAGAAAATTGGACATTTGTGTTGATTCAGGTGTCCTCTTGGGATGCAAGTGTCCAAGGAGCTAGAAAAAAGATAGAGAGCAAAAAATGGTAGTGAAAGATAATAATCAAGTCTAGAGATTTTTACATAGTATCGAAGGCCTGGTCATTAGAATAACATTGGTCAGAATAAGAGATAAGAAATTTGGCACAAAGAGATAGTGAACATAAGTTTTTGACAATGGATAGGTATATAACTAAAATTTACATCCGTGATAGGTATTTATATAAGTGTACAAGATTGAGGTATTATATAAATCAGATTTTAGTATGTACATTTTCTCCATTTTAATCTAGTAATGAAATTACTAGTTTAAAGGAAATAAATATGTATCTGCATGTGTATAACACACCTTGCAATTGTATGATTCTAACTTGAGTGCTTTATTGGTGATTGACTTGTAACCAAGAGCATTTTATAGTATATAATAAGTGTATAAAATCTGAAATTGAAATATTTTGAAAAACTTGAAATTAATAAGAGTAAGGTTAGGATTACACCTCTGTATTGATGCAATAATATTTCCTTTTGGAATTTTTTTTTGAAAGGATGCCTCATTATGAAGCATTGAATATGAGATTAGGATAATTTTGAACTTATATATATATATATATATATATATATATATATATATATATATATATATATATATATATATGAGGACACATGCTCCCAACATTGGTATAAATGTGATTTGTAGAATGACCATTGAGCTTGTTTCATCTCAATCGTGCAAACAAATATGCAAATGATCTAGTGAGTGTGAGTGATTTAATTAACTCACACTATATATCTTGTGAGGGTGGATGATTTAATAAAATACAACCTATAAGTATGGTAAAGCTATATTATTTCATCAAACTAACTTATAGTTTTGGTAATATTGAGTGATTTAATCAAGTAAATCTTCTAAAGGTGAACCAATTATCATAGTATATTGGCTTGATAATAATCCATAATAGTTCATCTTGGGTATGATAATAGTCCATTAAAGTTATTAAAACCTATATTTTATTTTATTTTTTAAGTTTAAGTTCCCTTTGGATGGCCTATGTAATCATATATGTCTCAATCTAAAATATCGGTATAGTAAAAATATCAATGTATATAATGTTGTCATACATATATATTTCAATCATATAAATATGAAAGATGGTGAATTTGAAATTAATGAAATTTTGGATGAGATTTTTCTATGACATGCCCTAACTAAATCTAGAGAATTTGAGAACTTGTAAATGTGGAGAACATGTTACCATAATATGCCCCCACTATAATTTGGAAATGTTGAATACTAAATAAGTGTAGAGGTCATGCATATTTTACATGCCCCCATTGTAAATTATAACTATAAAAATGTGGAATTCATGCCTCTATGACACACCCTTAGTGATATTCCCCATTTTGAGGTGAAGGGAAATATAATCTAGCAGTTACCTTACCTCAAAATAATAAGATAGATGTATAAGTTGTGTATGGATCATGTAGCATATATGAGTAACATGTCTAGATATATATAACATTGAGGTATGTAATATGTGATCACATCAAGTCCTAAGATGATATAAATTATGGAAACATATAGAGAGTAACAATATAACATCAACAAGCAATCAAACCACACACAAGAACACTCAAAAGAAAATAAAAATGGAAGGGTCCAAGGAGACCTCATATAAGGGGCATGTTCAAATGCCACAAAATCAAAGGGACATGACCTCATCAAATTTCCACCATGTATAGAATGACATATTTAAATGTCCATACAACAAAAAATGACATATTTAAATGTCTGAATAGGCAAGCAAAAGGACATGGGACATAATCAATAGATCATATTCAAATGCTCAAACATGCAATATAATGCAAGACAATACAAAACAAGGGACACACTCAAGGAAGTGTATGAATGAAATCATGGAATATAGGAAACCAACATGAACATAGCACACTAATTCTTACACATATGTGTTTTAAAAAATTCTTAATTACATAACATATCATGTACAATGTGAATTTTATAAGCATGGATATATGCATGTGTAAGTATATAAGCTCAAACGTGATAATGGAAATTTATCATAAAATGATATAATCTAGGTGTAATAATCAAATAAGTAAATTTCCCTAATGTAATTATGATGTGAGTGGAGGGAGGGCCCAACACCTGTATGTGCATATATGATGTATTTGGGTGTGTTTGTATCACACTCAAATAAAGCATGACACATGTGTATCTATGTAAGCAATTATATTATATATACTAACATGAAGAAAACAACATATGCAATAGAAATAGTAAAACTAGGAACATGTTGAATATTTTTTGGTATGTTGAATTTAGTTTCAAATTTTTTTCTTATATATATATATATATATATATGTATGTATGTATGTATGTATGTATGTATGTATGTATGTATGTATGTATGTATGTATGTATGTATGTATGTATCTAAGGAATATTTGATGTTTAAAACCTTTGGTTGGATCATTTGCATTGTTTAGATCATGGTTAGATAGGTGAAAATGGTGCATGGCATGTTCTTCCTCATGATTTACATGTGAATTATAAGAATAATTACCATCACATGGTATATGAAACAATTTTACCTCATGATAAAAGGAGATACCTTACTGATTTTGATCAATTTTAACTTCCATTTGGTATAACCAAAGAGTTACTAGTACCAATAAATATTGATATTTTTATGGAATAATGTAGACCCTTGTTTGAATCACTTTAGGACAACAAATAATTGGTATTATTATGTTACCCAATGATTATTTCCAACCTTATTTATTTTTTAAGCCCTTTAGATCAAATCCAAGTTATTTCAAATGTCTTACATTGTACTTGTTTTTTGTTTATGTAGGATCAACATGTTTATGCCAAAAATAAGCACCACCTATTTATAATGTGATTGTTAGATCTTGTTTGTGTGGATGCTATTTTGTTTTTTCAACTTGAGGTGTGTATCTTGGATTGGTACCCTATTGAGTAATTTTTATAAAGTTACCATATTAATGTGAGGAACATCACATATTTACTCATTGTGCTCATTTGGTCATTCATCATCATCATTTATATTTAGAATAAAACTTTTTTATTTAAAAAGAAAGATGTTAAATTTGATTGGATACTTAAGTATGAATGAAGCATATCTATGAACATCCAAGTATAAATAGGTAAATGATTCATATTATGTGTGTAATGTTATTTATATTAATGGGGAAATAATACCTATACTAAATATGAATTACAATTCTAATATGAGTGTCTAAATGCTAAGGCATATGATGTACTTTTAAATCGAATAACATAATCTTAAATGGATTCACCATCATGTGTTTTTAATTTTTTTAAATTTTCTAATGCAAGTATTGTCACCTTTTGTATAATAAAATACATGAATAATCTATCTTCCAAATGTGAAAAAGTGGATATGGAAGCCTTTGGTAAGATATAGAACCAATTGTGAGCTTCATCAATAATACTCATATGAAAGGATTGTAGAAATAGATTTTCATCTTTTACCCATTGAATAAAATAATATACATATTTAATCATGTGATCATATGGATATTTACACTAATCAAAGAGAGGTAAACATGTTAGTTCAAAGTTATGCAGGTAAGGATATTCAAGTATGCATTGTGTAATCAATTGATTATTGAATGAGGTAACATTGATAATAGCATTATGGTAAAAAAATTTAATTTTAAGTATATATATCTATCTTTGAATCTCTCCAATGACACTCATCATAGGCATGAAATCATCACTAGGAATGGTAGTGTCTAAAAAAGGTGTTATCATTGGTTCTAATCTACCACCTTCTTTTAATTTGGGCATATTTCTATTATCATCCTCGTGAATAATAAGTGCAAGTTTGGAATCACTTAATTTAGGATACTTTGGTAATGGTATTGGATTTTTGAATTTTGGAATATACTTTGGAGAGTTTGGAACTTTTGATATTATGATATTCCTTGAAGTTTCATCCACCTTTGGTAATGATATATAAATTGAAAATTTAGGTGCATTTGGTAAAGGTACCTTTTTTGGTATGTGAATAAATATTTACATAAATGAATATTTTGGAAGATAAAAAATCCATTTGTTTAGAAACCTTGGTTGATATTAGTAAGAGTGATTTTTTTTAACATTAGGATCATTTCCCACTTTAGGTTTGTAATGCACCCTTCTCCATGGTACCTTAATGTTACTTTGTAAATATTCCATGATGTCCTTTTGAAAAAAAATATTAAATGAAGGAATAAAATAATCATCACCCTTAATGTGGTGGATATTATTTGGAAATGTTGGAATTATGGAAGTTTGAATTAATGTATTCGAAGAGACATTCCCTATTTGAGTATTTTGTAAATCATCCATGATGTCATTATGTATTTATAAAAAATGATCATGATTATACAATAGAAATATTTTGCCCATGTGAATCAAATGTGGATGTAGGAGATGACGTAAAAGTTTGACTATCTTCTTTAAAATTATTCAAATCATGTCTTGGGATGGTGGTGGTATGGACCTTGTTAGAGGGATGTTAACCACCATCATTCAAATATTTGAGATGACATTCTTGTACATTTGGAGAAAGACAATGGTAATCAATTTTCATCTTTTTATTGATAGAAAGTTGTATAGTTTCATAATAATAGTCATCAAAAGAATCTATGTTATCCATGATGAAAGACGTAAATAAAAAAATATTAGGGAAAAAGGGCAAAGAACATCAAATATAGAATACTTATCTGACAATGAAGCTCATAGATCAAGGTAACCAAATATTTATCCCTAAATTCAGATATGGTGTGGTATCCAGGGTTAAGAGGATTATATTAGATTTTACATAAGGGCCATGAACTAAATTAATAATTAGGCCAATTAATATAAAACTCAGATAAACAATATTATGAATCTATATAATTGAGATTGCTAAAAATAGTAAAGTAAAATTCTTGATTGATATTGTAATGAATTGGAAACAAATGATATTTAATTGGTTAATTGTGTATATGTAGGTTTATAATCTAAATAGGTTGGAAGTAGACTCAAATATGATCCTTGATTAATCATCAGATTCTATAAATATTTATTTTATTGCCTCAAACACTTGTATTGGATCTGGATAGTTATGTCAATGCAGATGTCTAACCCTACTAAAGGTATAATGTATGGAATATTGACTAGATGTAGATGTGATCAACTAAATACTTGTGGGTTTTATATCACATTTCCTATGATGTCTTAAAATTATGCACATAGGATATCAATCTTTGTCAAATGATCAAACCCTAGCTCTTCACCCTTGGAGTAACTATGGGAAAAATGGGTTAGTGGGATCACATTGTAGAGATAACCCCCAAATACCCCTCTATTAATGGGCCTTGCCTACATATCCAATACTATTAATAGGACCATAATTATGTAGTTATCTCTTACATGTTAGCTTGTGTGTATAGAAAGGTACAATGTGTGATAAGTAACGATATGAAGTGACCTAACTTGTAACTTGGAAAATATTGATTATGGGATACTCTTTGAATGATTAATACATATATAAATGTTTATCCTATGACTGATGTAGAAATAAGGATAAATAGGGTAGGTTTTCTCACTTTAATGTTTGATTGTGTGTTTCTTGGTATGTTTCCTTGTGAGTTGTATGTGACTTCCAAGTGTGGAATGAATGAGGGTTGATATTTTATATACACCAATCCATTTAATAAATATCTCACATTAAATCACTTAAACCAACCTTTAGGATATGTTTCTTTTTAAAATTGAATTACTTTTGGGCATTGGACACTTTTTAGGAAAAGTAGATAGTTGCATCGATGCAAGTGTCCTCCTAGGACACAAGTGTTTAGGAAAGCTAGAAAATAACTATAGGTCCAAAAATATAAATGAATGATAATAATCAAATTTAGAGAGTTTTACATAGTATATAAGGCCTAGTAATAAATTAAAAATGGTCAGACTAATAAATAATAAATTTGGCACAAAGAGATAGTGAATACGAGCCTTTTGGTAATGGACAAGTCTATAACTTAAAGGTATAGCCATGATAGGTATTTTCAAATCATATAAGACTGATGTACTATATAAATCATATTTTAGTATCTATAATATGGTTTAAACATCATATTTTTTATTTTATTATTTATTCTCTTCTTCAACTTCTTCATTTTGAATATGGTGAGGGGAGATGGCAAGATCTAGTTGAGGAAACTTCCCTTACTCACTTATAACTAAAGGGCCAAAAACAACATGACTGGCCAATATAGGTTTTGGGAGATGATCACCCTATAAATCCTCTTGAGGTAGAGAATTTACACTTGGGAGGAGGGGAGGAGTGGAAAAATCCAAGTGAATCTAATATTTGTGACAACTACAGATTCAAGATCTGCCACAACCTCATTGATCTTATTTTATATGTTGATAGTCATGCAGGGGATCATCTAGTGGCACTCTAATAATTTTAAATGAAGCACTACCCTAATGGTTTAGAATAGTACAAATATACCTAACATCCATATCCACTTCATCAACTTGAACTTGATACTGAAGAATGACATTAGGAAAGATAAATATTATGTTAGACATATACATATCTTTGCCTAAGATTTAATTATTAAAAGTAGTAGCATTCTTGTCTATCCATAGAAAAAAAGGATTTCAATTCTAAATATATATAATATTTACTTTCACTTCTCATGTAGGAGGACATAATCCCCTAAAAGGATGATGTTATAACTGAAAAGTTCATGCATAAAGGGTTGTAAAAATAAATTAATCTAATTCCATACATCATGAGATCTAACATAAAACCAAAAAAATATGTTTAAGGCATTAAGAATTGTTGGATATTCTATCCATTATTGATGTCTTGACACTTGACATACTTAGATAGGGTCTTTTTTTACAAAAATTAGTTGAGTATGATCTCCTTAGCACCTTCATGATGACTATTACGACCTAGAATCAAGTATGTCTAAGATTGTTCATGTTTTCTAAGTATATTAATCTTTATTTTTTATGATTTAGTACTCTTTATGATGTCTTAAATTGATTTTTGGCCTCATTATTATTCCATTAGGCCTCAATTATCATATTTAGTGCATAAATATTGACTTGGTTAAATATCCACCCCTTGTGACTCCACTCAACATACCCCATGCATTTAATGAGACCACTATCTTGTCCAAAAATGTATGTTTCATCATGATCTTAAATTCAATAACTTATTGAAACCTATAAAATCCTCTTAAAATAAGCTTTTACAGGTTTTCTAGGTGAAACTTGACTAATAGTAGGTCTCAAATATGAAGGAGATGGCATTATATGAACACGATGTCAAGGTGTGAGTGTATAAAAGTTCAAGAAGAAAGATATGTAAAGTTATTTGGCCTCCATTATTCTTTAAATACAAATATTCATAGGTTTTTGAACCTTATTTAATCTTCCCTATCAAATACAGTTAACAAAAGGTTTTCATGGAGAAAGAGGTAGATTTGTAGGGTTTCTGTCTTGCTAGTGGAAATGATATAAGTTATAAGAGGTTTCAAACATGAATAAAGCACTAAATAGATTTACCATATCTCATATGAGTTCCTAAATACTTTAAAATGATAAAAATAAATGTGAATAGCCCATGAAAATACCTTAATATGAGCTAAAACAAGTTAGAAACAACCTACATGTAGTTTTCAAATATGTGTCATCTTTGCTCAAGAATTTTATGGATCATTAAAACTATTAGATGGCATGTAATAATTAGCGTAGAGTATTTTCTAGGTGTTTATAGGTATAAATAAGGAAACATGACTATGAACCATCCTTAAGAAGCCTAAAATTGATTGCAAGTAGCCTGATAGAGACACAATTCAAGGTTTAAATGCACTCTTCCAAGTGCATGACAAAGAATGGATGATGGAGGAGGTTAGGAGGATTTCAAGACACCATTACAATTCATAAATATTTATCATACAACTTAGAAACATTTTATATGGAAAAAATATTGTAGGCAACCCCTAAATCCTACCAAAATTCTGTAAACTTGTGAATCCACCTTTTGAAGTTTTGGACCTTGCTCGAGTAGAATATATGATGTTTATAAGTTTTCCAATGATGTAAATATTATAAAAAAATCAAAGCTTACAAGATTGATAATTAGGGAAATAAATGTGTCTTGATGCTAAGACATAAGTTTTAGGTCTCTTGAAATTGAGAAGGCTTCAAGGATTCACCTATAGGTTTGTGTAGTCATGTAAAATGTCATTTTAATGTAATGAGTGTCACTTGAGACCACCCTATCCTTATATTATCCCTAGACATATATGTCTATCCCATGCCTAGATATATCAAGGGCCACATTGAACCATCACCTAGGCATCCTTAATCCTTTTTCACATGTGCAAACCACATGGATAATAGCGCAACCCCATTACTTTATAACACGGGACACTATTGGTAAAGCAGAAAATTTGATTGACCCTTAGCTTCCCTTTTGCCTAATGAGTATCTTATTAATTCTTGAAGTGTATTAGGGTCAACCTAGACTCATTTCATGTCTTGACAAGAATTAGAACATTATATAAATACCAATCTCAATCATTTATTCCCTAGATGGACATTATCATGAATAGAATTATAAATAGTTGTGCAAATTAAGTTTAATGATCTCTATTTACCCATATTTCTACATACATCCATCTGCAACAAGCTAGAGTTTAGTTTTACTAAAGTTTCCAATCTCAATTCACACTCAAATCATTCATACTCAGGCATACTATCATCACTCTCACATGCACTTGCACTTAGATTGTGATAATTACATCGATCTTGATCCCCTTTCAAGGTATTGGTAGGTAAGTAGCACTCGACATATGGGGTGTTGAGGTCATGCCTAACCTACCCTAGTAATGCCACTCTCCTTCCCCTTATGTTCATTAAAACCCTAAAAATCATGGGGGCTTAGGGTTTGATAGTGAAATTAGTCAAAATGTATAATAGGTGATGATTCAAATCTTGATCACACAAATATAGTCTTCCAAAGACCTATGAAACATCTTCCCAAAATATCACCATTCCTCCTATACAATGTTATTAACACTGCATAAAAGGGCAATAACATAATGCACTATTGGTAAAGAGGGTTGTGATATTATAAGAAGATGGTTATGACACATGTTATCTATTGAAGATGATCTACTTGACCCCTGAATCACTTCTCAACCTGCCACTTATCCTTCTTAATCATATTTTCTAGCTAAGTACACCTTTTCTAATTCATTGTTATTTATAGAAAATTCAAATAAATCAATTACTATGCAAATCAATGGTTATTAATAATGTATTAATTTATTCCTTTATTTATTACTTGGTTCTTTATTAACCTTATGGTTACATTCCATAATCTTAGAAAGATAAATCATTTGGTAAACCTGATTTACTTTGAAAAATTCCAAACCCTAGCCCTAGATGCTCATAGAGTTTGTATCCTTCTTTTTATGTGCTCAATAGTTAATTTCAAAATCTTATATTTTATTAATTATTTTATTTATATAATATTTCATAGATTTATTTTTTCAAAGGTTAAAAATATAAAAAAAAAAAATTTTCCTACTTTTCAACCTATAATGGTAGAATTCGATAACTTATTTGATGAGACTAATAAGAGACAATTGTATAATTTCATTTCTAATCATTTAGATATTCACGATGACCTTATTTTTAGTGTTCAATAAGAGCTTATAAATTCCAATATGGTTCAATTCTTTAACCCCATAAATGTTAATATTGTTACACCTATTATGGGGTAAACTCACATTCTACAACAACCTACTATAACTAGGCAACTCTCACCAGTAGAATCACCTCCTATGGCTAGTATGAATTCCTCCTCTCCATATGTGTAATCCCTTATGCATGAGATCCATTATCTACAATATAAGGTGTTACATCTTGAGTAGTGTGCCACTAGACCATATCATGCCTTGGACTTTCATGTTCATCTACATTCACCATTAGCACAACATATAGTGGCAACTCCTTTACCGTCTAGATTTTTGTCACCCAAGATTACTCTATATCATGATAAGCATGACCCAACATCATCTATGAATTTTTCATACAACATGTTTGGAATACATGTTTAATGATTGGCTCTTGACTAAGTTGTTCCCTCATAGTTTAAATGACTATTCATTACAATGGTTTTATAATCTCCATAATCAGTCTATTATAACATTTAATCCACTTGTAGATATATTTTTGGCACTTTTTTTTTATCAACACCAATGAAATTTTTTCCTATTCTCAAGTTTCTCAACTAAAGCAAAACTCTAATGATCCAATAGTTGAATGTATCTTGTAATATAAAACCATATTTAGCAAAGATTACTAGCCCCATGGTAGATAGATAACTCTAGGACATATTAAAGTAATGTTTATTACTAACATTACATGAATTTATATTATTTAAAAAGTTTCCATCATTTATAGATCTATGACATATAGTGAAAGAATGGGAAGTTAAACTTTTCATGGCAAGTTAAAGTACACAACCAGATCAAATTTCACTAATAAGAGTTCAAATAATCTCTCATATAAGATGAGGCCTAATGAAAACAAAAATGAGCAAAAGACATCAGTTAACATAGCTTTATAGCTAGATCTTCATGTGGTTTTATTATCTCCCTATATAAAACTTTTTATGAATATTCTTAAAATGCTTGCTTTCTTTCTATGGTAACTTTTGGAATATAATGTCATATCTCTCCTTCCCATCAAAGAGGTTAATATGACTAGGCATTTTCTAAATAATTATGATTTAAATGCATTTTGTGATTATCACAGGGCCCTTAGCCATAATATAAATAGATGGATCACATTATGACATAATATCCAAGATTTGATAGATGATAATATCATTGAGGTAAGCACACCTATGAAAACACCCAAATCACAACCAACAAAATCAAAATCAATAAAAATATTTTTTGATCCATTTCCAAAATATATGGCTAATGAGACAATAGGAACTTTAAGTGTTTATTATACTTATCAAGAACATCTACCACCAACATCTTATAATACTCATACAATGGGAACACACCTTCTACATAATATCATTGGTGTGTATCATACTACAGTGCTATCTAGGCCTCTTATCACTTTCTTATAATAGGAGATCATTGATAATGACTCATATTTATATGCACTCTTTGTAAGAGCTTACATTGATCATCATACTATTTAAAGTGTCATGGTTGATAATGAGTAAAGCATTAATATATGTATTATTACACTTCTACATCACCTGGGTTATTAAAATTAAGATATTTCTCCATAGAAATAGTTGTTTGTTGCTTTAGTGGCTATTTCCAAAGCTCCATTAGGGAGGTCATACTTCCATTGTAGGTTGGACCCACACACGTGGACACTAGATTAATAGTTGTAACTAGTGATATAACATTTAATATGTTATTGGGTAGGCCTTGGATATAATAACTTTGAGCCATTCCATCTACAATACACAGATATCTTAAATATATACATGTTAATCAAGTTTTTATAGTTAAGGGCATTTCATATGAGTATCCTTTACCTACTCCATACCCAATTACATAGTAACTACCATTAGCATCTCCATAAATAGATTCCATTAAAACACCTTGGATATTAATTGATCCACTAGTACAGGTGAGGTTTACTTCTACAACATTACCATGTATACACAGTCTCCCATTGAGACCTTTATTAGAGAGATACCTATGTTAGATACATGTTGTGGATTATATGGAGACTTTATCTACCCCATTCCCACCTAGATCAATGTTACTAAGTCCCAAATAAACTTTGAATAGAGCATCCATTCTAGTTACAACTTCTACCAAATGGGTCCCAAAGAGCCCCATAATTCACATGACAATTCAAACAAATCCATAGATTCATAGCCACACTCCACTATTAGTTTTAGATATAGATTATCTAGTACATTTGATTCCTAAATCTTATATACCTCCTTTCACATCACATGAAGTCAATCTTCCTTTAATTGATGCAAGTCACCTTGATAGTGAGTCTCTTACAAGACCCATCAATTATCATATTCCCTTATTACTTTTATATAGTTTCATTATTTCAATTTTTTTTCTACATAGTTTCCTTTATCTTGTTGCTTGTACATATTTTCATGTTCATGTTGATTGTACATAGCTTATACTTAGGAAAACACACACACACACACACACACACACACACACACACACACACACACACACACACACACACACACACACACACACACACACACACACACACACACACACACACACACACACACACACACACACACACACTCACACACTCACACACACACACACACACACACACACACACACACACACACACACACACACACACACACACACACACACACACACACACACAACATAGTAAATAATGCAAAAACATTCAAATATTTCTCATAAAATACAAATTTTAGATTGTATGCATTTCCATGTTTACATTCTTTTTATTTACCAGGTACTACATATGATATCTATGTTACTGTAGTCAATTTTATCATACATACATGTTTGAATTATTCCCTTAAAGTGTTGGAAAATCACTATAGATATCCAGTCCTCTACACACATCTACATTTGCTACTATCCACCCATCGAGGGAACATACACATATACACTGATTCAACATTACTATATTAGCCCATTGGGTACATCATACACACAACTTCTGATTTGCCAAGTTATATCTTTATATTATCGATTATATCTTGATATTAATCATCCTATAATACACTAAGATTTTTTCCATCTACTACCATTATAGATTCAACTTATGTACATATTTTCTCTTATACAAATTTATACCACATGATTATGCGTACTTTCATTTCTAGCTTTACTAGTCTATATTTTGTTATGTGTATTTGCTTCTAAATATAATTGAGGGAATTTGAATATGTCATTGTGTTTTCATTGATTTTTTTCTTTGTACATGTGTTTATGTCCTTGTGTATGCTTCTTGATTGTGTATGTGGACATTTGAAATATCCTTCCATGTGGATCTAAGCCAACCATGTGTGCTCTTTCACGTATCTATATGTTTGAACATGTCCTTGTGTGTGCCTTTTCTTAGACTTAGTGACATGTGCCCATGTCCCTTGTATCATGGCCCCTTGGCCTACTTTATGTGCCTTATTTTTTATGTATGATTTCATGTATGTTACATGGACATGTCACTTATCTATTACTTTTTACTTTCACATCCCATTTTTGATGCCATAAGGGACCACATACATCTCTACTTCCTTCTTAGGTTCCTTAATGGAAATCATTCCCCACCCCCCCCCCCCCCAAGTAGTTTACTTATATCAAATTCATATTTTTTGTTCATATACATGCTTACATTACTATATCTATCTTGACAACCTTGTGAATGATAGATCTAACATACATCATGAATTGTCAACTTATGTAAATTCTCTTTTAAATTCCAATGTCATGTATACACACTATAATGGTTTATCACATAGATATCATATATTTTCAATCTTACACACATGATGCATAGCTTTTATTTTAAGGATAGTTATTGTAAAGGTGCAACAGCTCCCCTTAAAAGAGGTGGTATTCATAGGGATTTGTCATAGAGAATAAGCCATCCTAGTGAGAACCTAAAAACATAGTTTTTAGCATGCAGACATTGATTATAGATCTCAAACTTAGGAAAATATAGTGAAATATAGTCATATATAGATCGGTGTTATTTTTTCTCAAAAATAACACATTTAGAAATATCACAGTACACTGCCAAGAGAGCAATGCATTAGAGTCAACCCATTGCATTATTTTCCAACAGCCTCAAAAATAGAAAATTATAAAATTATCAAAAAGGTATAGTAGGTAAAATTTAGATTTGCATAGTCTTAATCATAAATTATCAGATATGTTTAATATATATTAATTTTTTATAGATAATTACATAGGTTTACTTAGATTGGGGGCATCATGCACATCTTGATCACTCCCATTTTAGCTTTAGATATGAATAGACATAGATTACTATAACTTATTCTATAACTTATATGCACATGTATTATAATTGGGGGCATGTGTGTGGCATGTTTTTTTCATATGCTCAATTTTTCACCAATTATCTTAGATGGAATGATAAATCCATGTCATTCTCCATGTTGTATACTTCAGACACCATATGCACCAAGATTACACAAGATTAATGCCTCATTCTATGTACAATGGTTGGCATTCCCAAGTTCTTAAGATCCCAAGTGGCCCCTAAGTCATTTTACATTTCAAAGTTCTCAAGGGCCTAGAGCCATATTTAATAGCTTCATGACACCACACAATTTTAGTTTTATCTTCTACTACACATGGATAGGAAATGATGGAGTCATGGCCTAATTAAGTTATTAATCCACCTACATAAGAGGGTTGGACAATTAGTCAATCCAATACAAGTTATTCATATATTATGATCCACTAAATAGGGGTGGGTAATGATGGAATTAAACCTAGTTTGAGTTCTTGAGCCACCCACATATGGGGATTAGGAAATCCATCATTTCAATCCAAGGTATTAATAATTTGATCCCCATATACATGAAAACATAATATTTCACTATGACACATAATGGAACACAATTTGTAGACTCAGACCCACATTCATGGGCTTCTCCTCATAGTTATGTCTAGATATGTTTCTCTTTCCTTTATCCTAGTCATTTCACTTTGCTACATTTCTATAATAAAGTGGGGAATGTGGTCAAATAATATGTCATTTTAATCCAATCAGTGTCATTTGACACCACTCTATCCTTATCTTATCCCTAGAACTATATTATATCCTCTTTTGATCCTTTTCTAGCATTTATGTGTGTCTAATCCATGCCCATATAAACCAAGAGTCACATTGAGTCATCACCTAAGCATACTTAATCCTTTTTCACATGTGCCATCCACTTGGAAAATAACATAACCCAATTATTCTATAGCACAATGTGCTATTGGAAAAGGGGGTAGTGTTATTGACCCTTATCTTCCCTTTCCCTTAACGAATATCTTTCCACTTCTCAAAACATCTTAGGGTCAACCTAGATTCATTTCATGTCTTGAAAATCATTAAAACACTATATAAAGACCACTCTCATTTATTTATCCCCTATATGGTACTTCTCATGAACAAGATTATAAATAGTTATGCAAATTAAGGTTATTTATCCATATTTACCATTATTTTTACATACATCCATCTACAATAACCCATATCTCAGTTTTACTTAGGTTTCTAATCTTAACTCACCCTCAAAAAAATTAAATTGGTGTTCATACTTATATATACTAGCATAAATATCACTTGCACTATCACTTCTATTAGGATAACTACATTAGGATTGATCCCCTTTCGAGGTATTAATATGTAAGTAGCAATCAACACATAGGGTATTGAGGTCACACCTAGCCTACCCTAATAACACCACTCTCCTTCCATTTGTGTTCATGGAAACCCTAGCAAGCATGGAGGCTTAGGGTTTCATAGTGAAATTATTTAAAATATATAACATGTGATTATCAAGTTATTGGTAACATAGATGCAAGCTTTCCAAGATAGCTCAAACATCCTCCCAAAATTTCACTATTCCTCTTATACAGGGTCATTACCACTACACAAAAGGTCAATAACATAGTGTGTTATTGGGAAAAAGGGATTTGTTATTATTATAAGAGGGTTCCAACACTTTTTATCCATTTATTACACTCTTCCCTACTCATGCATCAATTCACAACCTACCACTTGTCTGTTTCAATCATATTTTCTAGTTAGGTACACATTTTCTAATTCATTATTATTTATAGAAAATACAAATAAATCAATTAGTATACAAATAAGTGGTTATTGATACTATAGTACTTTATTCCTTTATTTATTATTTATATATTTATAAACCTATATTTATATTCTATAATCCTAAAAAAGATAAATCAATCTAATACAGTAAGGAAAAATGTTTCTAGCTTTTCTCCAAGGTCTCAAACCTAGTGATAATGCCTATAGGCCTATAGTTGAACTAGAAACCTCATGGGTGACAATTATATTCTCAATTATTATCAAGGATTATTAACATTTAAATTCTATCTCTAATATGAGTCATAGTGAGGATTCAAACATCTTAAAATTTTCAGACCCTTAACATTGAATTAGAGCTCCATATATTGTCAAGTTATTGCAAGTATGTTGTAGGTCATGAGAGGTGCCTCCATGATGTGAAAAAATTAATAATGAGTTATTAATCTTTAAAATCACATCTACCATCGTGAAAGGCATGCTTAGAGATGGTAAAGCCTCTCATGATCAATCTATAGGGTTTTCAAGGCTAATTATAGGTTTTCAAGGTGGATTATGGGGTTAGATAGAGTTGAAAGCAAGGTTACATGATGGGAGATGAAACAAAATGAGCTTGAAGTATGAAGATGTTGGTTGTTAAAACCATCAAGGAGTTATTATAGAAAATAATGGTGCTGATCTAGCTTACTCACATAGGCTCCAAGGCTGATCTCAAACATGTGAGATATATTGAATATGCCTCTAAGGACCAAGTCAAGCTTCTTCATGCTAATAAATGATGTGAGTGGTATGAAATAGAGTGAATATATACATGAGGTATTGCAATTAATCTTAGAGAGATGTAACTCCCTCCATGGAGGGGAGTGATGATCATCTTAAGTGATCCATATCCCAAAATAAGCTATAATTTTCCTTCTCAAGTCAAACATTCAACATGCACAAGAGGTGGAAATAGGTGAGTTAATGCCTTTAACACAAGGAGAGTCATGTTTTCTAAGATTGGAGTAGCTATTTGACAAAATCATGTGTCTTTAATCACTCCAAAAGATAAAAATATAAAAAGTTAATCCCTCTCTTCCACTCCTACACCCATCTTTCATGAGATATCATCAAAGTGGTAAGTCTAGTGGATTGATGAGACGTAAATGCTCCTATTTCCACTTGCTTTCTCTCTTGATAGGATGAGTTATGATGTAACAGCTACATTTATGCAATCTAGTAGTGCTTTCACTTTTATCTTGGCTCTCATTTCTTATATATGTGGTTAGACATGCCTTATTTTATAATTCCTCTATTGGGTATATCAAAACAATAATTTTATAGAGACTTGTTATGTTATATTTAAGCCTTTGAATTGAATAAAGACTATTTTTTATCTTCTCCATTGCTTACATCTTATGTGATTTTAGTGTTTTGTTGATCTCCATTCTTGGTAGAGAGTGTTCTCCATTGTGTATATCGATTACCCTTAACTTTTATGCAAGTAATCAAGTATTTTATAGGTCATATGTTATGTTATATCTAATTATACAAGTGATTGGCTATGGAAACTCCCTAATTATGTCTAGTGTAGGACTTTTTATCTACCCCTTCTAGTTATAGCATATTCCACCACCTCTATATGAAACACATATGCAATATAAAATTCATTTAGAGATTATGTGGAGTGAAATTTAGTCTTATTAGTCCTATTGTGTTATTTTGAGTAGGTAGAGGAGATACTCAAATCTTAGTGCATCACCTAACTTTTAGTTTTTTAGATTCTCTCTCTTTTCATTCAAAATAGCCTTAGTATAGCTTAGGTAAGATTTTTTAGTGTAGGTTTTAGGACTACAGCCTAATCCTAAATCAGGTGCATTATGTTTTGATAAGGAACTAACCTTCTATAGATATTTACTTCCAGCATAGGTCACCCATAACCTAGGAGTGTTTCCATTGTGTCAGTTGAAATAGGTCTTAGGACATGACAAGGTGTATTTCAACATGACAACAATTTTTAGCATGCCTAGTGGGACAACTACTTTAGAGGATTGAATACTTAGATAATAATTTGGTGTTACTCTTAGTAATTTACAATTACTACACACACATATTCAACACTTGGCAACTTTGAAAGGCATTTAAAAGATCCTAGTTTCATATTAGTACATTTTCTAAAAGTAATAACAAGGGTATATTATAAAGGTAAAGAATTTTTTTATTTATCATTAGATTGAGCTAAAATGAAGATAGTTCCAAGGTTTGATCCATGTTATAGACCCCCTTCTATTTCCAAGTCTTCCCAACATAGCCTAGTACCACCTCAAATTTTCACATGGTAGCTCAAAAGAATTAGTTATTTTTTGCATTTGATAGAGGTAGTCCATTATCTCTCCAAAAATATGATGACATACCTATTTAAACCCTAAATAGAACCCCATCCTTCACTGGTGATAATTAAAAAACACCTATTGAGCACATCCATAATGTTTCAAACATATGTTCAGTTCACTATGTCGCTTAATATAATGTAGCTATGAGTCTTCTAGATACATCCTTAAAGGGGAGAGATATACAATGGTATAGAGGTCTATAACTAGGTTTTATCCATAATTATAATGAGTTGGTATAAATATTATGCAAATAGTTTGAGGACAAAAGTGACCACCTTTCACTCATGGAGAAACTATCCACCATCAAGAGAGCTCCACATGAGTATATGGTGGACTTCAATTTTATAATATAGAAGACTTGAGATAAGAAACTGGTTAAACCTACCCCTAATACTACTTTCTTGTATTATTTGATATCCTTAAATAGTGATGTAGTAGTGATGATTCAATCTATAAGGGGTACAAATATCTTGGATGCCTATGATATTACCATTAGGGATAAAAATTACCACATAAAAAAATTGGAAAATTTCCCCAATGGATCCCTTGACACTTTTTATAGAATTTCCCCCATACATCACCCACTTATCCCACTTTGGCATCCATTCTAAAAAAAAAAAAAGCCAACTAGTCAAGGGAAAACTCCTTCTAGTGAACTACATGAGGTGAAGTCATTATTTTAGAACATTGGTAATGAATTAGCTACTTTGAAGAGGTAGCAAGTGTAGAATTTCAAACCTTATCAGTCATAAAATAAACACTTCTAACCTAATATACAACCTTATCAAGGTAATTGTAAAGCATAGGGAAAAATCACTCATGTTAGGCCTTACAATAGCCATAACCCCAATGTTTTTAGTACCTCCAAGGAAATTGTGCTAGTGAAAAAAAAAACTGGTGAAAGATTATGAGTGGTGATTTCCTTGCAACTAGCCACTCAATTAGACTACACAAGAAAATAGAGTGCTCAATCAGGATTTATGGTTTAAAGTGTATCATTTCTCAAGGGAAATATAGTAAACTAACTCTATAAGTTAAAGGAGGGCATGAACCAGCTCAAGTGTAAGGTGAGCCCACTCTTGTGAATTGGCAAGAGAGTGAATTATTTTCTATGAATCAAAATTAGTTTTAAAACAAAGGTGGAACCCCTATAGAACATAACACAAAGTTCAAAATAATGGAAGTAGATGAGGGTCATTCTTCCTCAATTGTTCAAGTTACACCTCCACATGCTTCTCATGAAGTAGCCAAGGAAAATATATTTGTTAAGACAATCAAACCATAATAAAACATAGTTTTTATAAAACAAACTCAAACCCAAATCAACCAACACCAAAATGAAGAGACTGATATTCTAAATTTGTAGTCAAAAGGAGGGAAAATTCCATTCAATATTGTTGAGTAGATGAAGAGAATGATTCTCAATGTCACCATGTGAGAAGCTCTATCTATCCCAACTCAAAGAGTCTTGTTGAAAGTATCCTTGTGTCATATTGGTCAAGCAAGTAAGGTAAGTATTTAAATTACCACTACTAGTTTATACAAACCTAAGGAAGGAGATAGTGGTAAGATTGGTAAACCCCCTCCATTTGATATCCCCTTGTAATTAAACAATATAATTGAATCTATGGAAAGTATCTCTATCAGGCCTAAGAAAATAGTTGACTTATTAAGTTTAGTGTATGTTCCTATCTCAAAGAGAGTGGTTTAATTACATGGTTCAATTGTTAACATTGTGGGAATCATAAAAGGCATAAATTTGACCCTACATGTTTGTCCAAGTATTTATGTTTTCCAATATATTAAAGTCAATGACTTACCCCCATAATTTTTTATATGCCTATCATGTGATTTCACTGATGATTTAGGTGGATAATTATCTTATGATTGCTCCCATATATTTTGTAGGATAAAGTATGGGATTATGGTGACCATTAGAGTTGATCCAATCTCCAAGGACCACATTGACCCCTATTTTCCAAACCCCATTAATGTTAATTGTACTATGTTTGATCAAAGTAAGGAGATTATTAGTCATGAAGCCACCACTCTTGTTGAAGAGTTATATGATTTTTTCTTTGATGATTGGGAAAAGGGTTTCTATGAGTTTTTCACATAGGATGGTGTGATAGATGTAAGTTTAAGATATTATTATATACATGAAGAAGGAAATTTCATACCAACTCCCATGAAGTGAAGAAAAGATCTTAGTGAAACTTGGCAGTTGTAATTTGATCTTATAAAAGAGTTTGAGGTTGTCAGTGGACCAATAGTTCATTAAAGGCAAAATTAGAATACTAATGTACTTGTAGTAGTTAGAAATTATTCTGACATATAAAAATACATCATAAAGAGTATAAAAAACAAGCCAAATTGGTATAAGAGTTTTATCCTTCCTCTAAAAATTAGTCAAAGGATGATAGAGATTTGAAGCCTCAAGGAGAATTTGATGAGGCTTGGCAGCAATACTGTAACATCATTGAAGAATTTGAAGCTCTTATTGAACCAATGGAACCTAAAGAGCAACATGAGGATGATAATGAAATTTTATTAGTAATCCATTCGTTTAATAGGCCCAAATACATCTTACAAAATCAATGTCAACTTGTCAAATCAAGGATAATACTGACTACCCCAAACAAGAAAGTAAGTCTAGTCTCATTGATGGTTTCCTAATTACTCATTTATTTCAAGAGGAAACTATTTTTTTATTAAAATATCAATAAAATTTTATATTTAATTCTAATGAGTTACTAGAGATCCTTGTCAATATATAAAGTGTTCTTGACCCAGTTGAACAGTTGGATAACAAACAAGTGAGATTGGTGATCAAAGAGGGAGAGAATGGGATAATAGTCATTACTAAGGAACCACTCTTAAGAGATGATATGTCAATCAATCGATCTATAAAAATAGATTTCATTTGCCCCTATCAAACACATGATAATATATTGGTATCGATCAAAAAAAAATTAGGTAGTTTTGTTTTAATCCAAGTTGAGTAAGACACTTTCAAAGACTGTGTACATGGTAGGTTAGTTTATTTCCTTCCTCTAAGTATTATTTCATAGTGTTTGTTTAGTAACTTAGTTGTTCCTCATTTTTACCCTAAGTGTTATTTCACATGTTATTATTATTCTTGATTATTTGTTTTCTATTTTGAAGGTAAGTTTAGTATTCCTAAAGTTGTTCTAGTAGAATTTTATTTTTAGACTAAGTTCTTTCTTAAATTCATGCCAAATATATTTGATAAGGCAACTAGTCTAAGTGTTTAGGTAGGCAAACACTCCTTGGAGGTCACCATTATGTTAGATATTTTATCCACCCTTTATCTCTTGACACTTAACATGCTTAGAGAGGATCATTTTTTATAGAAATTAGTTGAGTATGATATCCTTAGCAACTTCATAATGGCTATTATGGCCTAAAATCCATTATGTCCAAGATTGTTCATGTTTCATAAGTTGATTGATTTTCATTTATTATGATCTATCACCCATAATGAGGTCTTAAGTTAATGTTTAACATTACAAAGGGCCTAGCTGCATAGGTTCCAATGTATGGATGCATTTAATATCTTATATAAGGTCACACCAACCTTGTTTAGGTTCATTCCATGGTTAGAGTCTTATAAAATACATTATCAATGCAATGTTTCATAAGTAGAAAGGTCCAAGGGTCATTGTCACATCCTAATTTCTCTCTAAGATAAATAACTCATTTGATCCATGGATTATTATGGTTGATTAGTTGGTTAACTAATATTTGATTAAGCTTAATGGTATATGCTAATTATGGGATAGTTTGTGTTTCTTAATTTACATGATTAGTTTGCTATGAGTTAGCAATACTTTTAATTTTGTACATTGTGATCATGTTTTTTAGATATATAACATTATTTAATGGATATAATGAAGTTTCAAGATAACATTGATGTGGATGTAGTAAAAATTCTTCTCTCAGTGTGTGATGAAGGCAGAGTATCATTGAAGATTGTGGTTTAGATGGAGACATTGGGGGATGATAGAGAATGAATCTAGAAACTCTTACACACACCACTTAATATATCATGTTTTATAATTAATTATTTGATATATATAGGATAAAAAGTTTTGTGTACTTTTTTTAGGTTATTTTTAATATTATTTCTAGTATAATCTTGATTTTTGATAATGATCGTGTTGATTGTTTGAATGATTTCACTAGTTTTGTGATCGTACTAGATTATCTTGTATAATTTAATTTTTTGGCTAGTAAAGTGAATTTGGTTATGTTTTACTTACCTTAATGCCTTTTTAGGTATGGATACATAGTATAATGATATGATATTTTAAATAGGTTTCATTATTTTTATTTGATTTATAAGATTTAAATAATAATAATTAAAGATTATTATTATAATATATATGTTAAATCCAAATGATGAAACATATAAATAACATTGTTTTAATATCATTGTATTCAATTATATATTTGACCTAAGGTTTTTTCATCATAATAAATGAATAATTTTTTTTAATTGTTAAATGATGTTAAGAAGTTATTGTATTTGCTATGTATGTTTGTGGATAGCATAGTGACATTGAACTATAGTCTTGTAATACTTAAGAGTATTGTCATAAAATATAATCATTATTCTATTTGATTGATAGTAGCTACATGGAAATATAATTTTTATTGACTAAGATAGTTTTTTCATGGAACAAACATTGGGGATTATGTGACTTATGGTTTAGTTGGTCAATTTTGGGAACTTGATGATTGTTTATTTAAGTCAATCACATGAAAATTTTATAAGGAATATAATATGGTTATTTTGGAATTCTATGGAAGTCTTAGGATGATTAGGGGTTCTAATCATCTATTGACTCTGAGTTAACCATTATTTGGAAAAAACATGGAGAGTTGGCTATGGTTGCATAGTGGTAGAATGTAGAGTTATGTTGAGAAAATTTTGCATGTGTTTTATTAGTTAGTTTTGCCTAAAAATAATGGAAGAGAAATTAGAGGAAATTAAGGTGATGGGAAGAATTAAAATGAAAGGAAATAAAGTGTTATGTATGATGATGACATAGACATACAAAAAATTATAGAAAAAAGGGAAAGGTTAAAAGGATTTGGAGCTTAGAAGGTTTGGCTTACTTTGAAAAATATTTATGTTAGTTTTATATTGAATTTTTGTGTGTTAATGTTGCATTTATTTGAGAAACAAAATGATAGAATAAAGGGTTTTCATTTGTTTGAAATGAATAGAAAAAATAAAGGGGGTCGTATGCAAGGCCCTATAGAAGTCCTAACCCCCACAAAACCCTACATCTAACCCCATAATCCAAAAGTGTAAAGGGTAGGGGCATAGGTGTTTATTTTATTTTAAATCACCCATGTGAAATCTCTTCCTTTAACCCTCTATCAGTTCAAACATGATGAAATTTTCATCGAATTGTTTATTAATTTTTTATGGCATTTTGAATAGGTTATATATACAGTCAATTTTAATAAGTGAGTATACTGTATATTTAAACTAATTTGGCTTTTAAAAAAAATTAGGTTATTTATTCTATTTGCTTGTAAATATATATACATATATATTATTGAAAGTATAAGTGTGTATATACACCCTATAGGACCTGGATGGCTTGAGGTAATTACACACATCGATGTGTATAATAAATACATATATATGTATGTATGTATGTATGTCACTGACATTAAAGCCTATTGATTTAACTATTTTAGGAATATTGGAGTTTTATTCTTAATTTAGTTAAGGGCCTGAATTAATTAAATCAGTAAATAATATTATAATAATTAAGCTACTAATTTGTGTAATTTGACTGTAATTTAAACCTTTCTAAAAATAATAATAAGTGAGGAGAAATTTAACTCAACTTAAATAGGATTGAGATAACTACAATAGAATTTAGTACTGATTGTACAGGACTGGGACACTATCATAAATAAGGATCTAGCTTTCATTTGGCAAAATGACAAGAGTGCTAAAAATAGGACACTTTGGGGTCTAGTGTTATATTCCATATCCTACCACTATTTTCCAAACTAGTCACAAAGATCTAAGTTTTCTAGGTTTTATTTGATGTATATGTATTGGTCCACCTATGAAATTTCAAGTCTTGATTGTTGATGAATCTCCTTGTAGAGCTAATTTAATCTCCAACCCTAGATCTTCTTTATGCTTGAACTTGAATGAAAACATGGAGAAAGAGGGGGGGTTATTGTGTTTAAGATGCACTAAACATGTATCCACAACCCTTGTGTGGGCACATGTCGTACATAGCAATACTTTGAAGAGGGATCAGGCCATATGTAGTTCTCCCACTTGATGTGTTTTGTGTAATAGTGTAATAAAGATGCAAAAATGGTAAACTAAGTGTGCTTGAGGTGGTTAGGGATTGGTGTGAGGGTTTGAATAAGCTTGTGGCTATGTTGGATGGTTGTATGTATAAAATAAGGAAATATACTTGAGTAGTCTTGCTTATATTCTTGCTTGCTTTTGAAATAATTACCAACCCCTTCTAAATGAACTTTGAATGGGTTTTATAGATATTTATTGGTCATGGAATAGATGCATTCATGCTAGGTTGACATAATAAAGAAGATGAATTAGGAGGAAATGGTCATTTGGGATTAAAATGTGATTAGACAAGAGTGTTAAAAATAGGACAACCTAGGGTCTAGTGCTATAGTCCAACTTGGGTGCTATTGTCCTAAGGGTAGAGGACCTGATGGATGGATTTGTCATGGGAAAAGCATCCTGATTGAGCTAGAATCAGGTCTCAAAAGTCTATAGATGATTTGGAATCAATGAAAATATGGATATAAGGGTCATAAGAGCATGCAAGAGGGACCTATGGGTTGGGTGTCACAAGCCATAATCAAGCTACCAATTTTTGCATTTTATATAGCTACACCTATAATAACCATGAATTAGTTGAGATGTGTTGGTATGAGAATGACTTGTTATTATTGTTGTATGTAGTCAAGTTAATAAATGAATGAGTTTAATTTATGTGTATATAAATAGTGTATGTATTTGAAGCATTATGATATGATTTTAAGTGGAAAATAATAAATATGTGAATCTAGTTTGATTATGATATAATACTGGTAATAGGGTTTTATTTATATATCAATTGGACTATGTCAAACTGTTAAATAAGTTTTAAATATTATATCATAATTGACTTAGTCAATCTGTAGATTAAGTTTTTTTAAATCATCATTGATAGAGTTATACTATGGAATGATTATATTTTTTAGGAATTTGACAGTGTCAAATGAGTGTTAGTTTGGGATACATTTATTTTAATTTGACTATGTCAAATGTCTATGGTATGTATTATGTAAATAAGTTATTGACCATGTTGAGGGTTTGTTGATTGGAATATGCATTTGGTTGTTAAACAAATTTAACATTGAGATTAACGTTGAAGCTTTGAATATTGGACTAGTTATAGACTAAACATGAACCAAGTAGATGAAATTATAAATCTATCATGTCATTCAATTTTAAAGTAATGAAAAAATCTTGATTTGGATGGGTTTGATAACTTTATATAAGTAAAAATCTATGAATTATGATTAGCATAACTCATAAAGCATGAATTTATTAGTCATTCTATTTTAATTTGAAATAATACATATTATATGTGTTTTGTTAGATAAAAATAATACGTGTGGTATAACTTATATATGCTTGGAATTTATAATGAGTGAGTTCTTAAATCATATATTGTATTTTTATAAAAAATAAATGTATGGAATGACTAGGTGTTTAGGGAATTGTTTTAGTAACCTAAAACATTACTCCATACCAATATGTTTGATTATTTTGTATATTGTGTAGTACTTAACATAATAAAGATTTAGGGATATCTGTTATATGTCGGATGTTTGGATGAAATTCTAAGTTTATGCAATTTAATTAATAAATTGTAGATCTTTTATAATTGAGAAAAGACTGGCTTTTGTTATGTGGAATATGAATAATTTATTAAGCCTTTGATATAATGGTGTTTCATGGAGAAATAACATTATAAGTTACTTTTTGGTTGGTAACTAGTAGTCTATATTATCATTACCTGGATGGTATGGTATATTGAGGACTAGTTTTAGATTTTGTTTATTATCTATAATAAACTAGATTATTATGGATTCATTGCATATTCATTTGATAGACTAAATAAATGTATTATATATTTATGAACTTATCATGATTTTTATTATTAGATAAAGTGAAATATATAAATGAATCTATTTGTTTTTATTCTATTATATATTTTTATTAAATCTCACATTTATGACCTTAATTAAGTAGTGGATGGATTCCACTAGCTTAATTAGTGCCATCAATGCAAGATGATGTATAATCTGATTAAGTGGTGTGTATGAATTTGATTGTTCATAGAGATCATTGATTATTGAAAACTTTGATCAAAGTAATTTTTAATAAAAATTATCATTTCATATGTTGATATGTTTTTCATATTTATGTGATATCATATTAGAATAAATTTATTTATGGTACACATTATGTATTAGATATCTTCAACACACAAGTTCTAGTTTTTTACTCTAGATTACCACACCATCATTATCTACCCATCCATGAAGGGAGGGCCATCCATTGTTTTGGAGATAGTGTGAGGGATATATGGTCCATAGTAGGTGTGTAATATCACTCAGATGATGCTCTCCCTCCCAATTGGAGTACTATACTTGAGACTACACTTGTGATTGCATATTGATACTTGAGTTGTGGAGACTCTTAAATTGTGGAGACTCTGGTCAAAGGAGCTTTATATCATGTTTTATCATTTGAGATATTATTATGTATTACTAAAAAATATATAATTTCTACATTTTATTTTTATAGAAGTGGCTATATTGTTTTATTAGTCATGGTTAAATTTGTGCTATTTTATTTATGATTTGATGCAATATTATACTTATTTAGTATTTTTCATGATTGACATATATTTCATGGTGATCCTTAGCTAAGTGGATTAGCTATAAACCTTTTTGGTTAAATAAATTAATATAGTTAGTTAAATACCATTGATTAGGTTCTCATGGTGAAATCTATATGATAAATATGTGTAATTAAATTTCAAAAAAAATTACAGCTATATTTTGATAAAACCCAATGTAGTTGTTACATTGTAGTATTAGAGTTGAGGCTCAAACCCTAAGAATTAATGTATTCACTAATGAAAATTTATTCTCTTAATAAGTAAGAATAACAATGGTGTGCACTAGACTAGGAGGTAGGGTACTTAGAATACTGAACCCCCTGTTGATCTAAATTAGTTTGCCATTGAGAAAGATGTAAAGTTGGACCAAACCCTCATAACCATGTAAGAGACTAGGGATCAAATCACGGACACAAAAAAAGAAGTGCATGGATATGAAGAGGATAATGCTCATAAGGAACTTAAATCACTTCTTGATGACCAAGACCATATTTAATATCATAGGCATGATGAAGCACCACAAGATGCAAGAGCTTAAATAGCTATAGGGTTGGCATGTGACATGAAAAAGGAGAATCCACCCAAGTTTGATGGAACTATTTTGAGGGATGGATATGAAGCATGGATGATAGAAATAAAGAAGTATATGAAGATTTAGAATCATTCTAAAGTCATGAAAGTAGTTTGGGGATATTATTAGCTTGTTGGTGAAGCAACAACTTGATGGTAAAATAAGAAGTTCAAGATGACCCTTCACTCAACCACCACCACTTGGGAATAGTTTGTGACACTATTTAGGTCATGATGGCTTCCAAAATTTTACTTTAACCAAAAACTTATGTATTTTCAAAATATTAAGAAAGGGGATTTATCAATGAATGAATACTAGGAGTAATCCACCAAGATTCTTAAGTATATGTCTCATAATCAAGAAGATGAGAGGTTCAAAATCAATAAATTCATCATGGGATTGAAACCCCAAATTGGCTATGAAGTAGATGTGCATGGTCTATCTACCATGGATTAGGTATTTGATAAGGTGGTCAAGTAAGAAAAAAAACTAAAATATCTTGCCCAAGTCAAAGATAAGTTTAACAAGAAAATTTAAAGTTATAAACCAAACTTCAATAAGAAGATCTAGAATTAGAGTGGAGATTTCAAGGTTTAGTTCAAGAATCAGATGCCAAGTTCAATAGTGGTTTAGGGAATAGGAAACCTAGTAATGGTTTCAAGGGAAACTAGTATATTGAGAAGAAAAGACCAGTTGGATGTTGATTTATTTGTGAAGGTAACCATTTTTCTCAAGAATGGCCTTAGGATAAATCAAAGAATAAGGGTTTAGCTTCTCAACAAGGTACATTTTAGCAGTAGATTCATGTAGCTATTGACAATTGATAGGAGGAGTATCAAGATTCACCCATATAAATATTAGGTATTTTTTTCAATCATACATTTTCTATTTTTATTGATAAAATATCTATAAAGTGTTTCATTTCTCCTTAAATTCTTAGTAAATTATCTAGAAAAGCTAGAGTTATGGTAAATGCATGGTTGAAACAATATGGAAATGAGTCAAAGGTCAAAGTTGATAATTTAGTCAATGTAGATATTAGGTTGCCTGAGTTCACTACAGTGGTATATCTTTATACAACACCATTGTGATCATATTATGTGATCCTAGGATTCAATTAGCTTGTGAATCATAAATCCAAGGTTGACTATTTTCTAAAGAAGGTCGAGTGTCAAGATGATTTTTGGAATTAGACACAACTTCAAGGTGAGAGAAGGGAGTTGAAGCTAAGGCATATTTTTTAATTCAACTTAATAAATCTCAAAGGGATGCCATGAATTTATCATTAAGATAAATGAGATGGAAGAATCTAAAGAACCATCTATCGAAGATTATCCTTTTCTAATAAACTTCCATGATGTATTTACAAAAAAATTACCAAGATTACCACCTAAGTGTGAGTTTAAATTCTAGATTTATATCATACCTAGATTAGAATCATAGGATGATGTGTCATATAGAATTACAACCACTAAATTGGTTGAGTTAAAAGCACAACTTCAAGAGTTATTGTCAAAAGAGATGATTCGACCAAGTGTGTCACCATGGGGTGTTCTAGTTGTCTTTGTTAAGATGAAGGATGGTAATATTTACCTATAAATTGATGATAAAATGTTGAATAAAGTAATGATCAAGAACAAATATCCATTGCCATGAATTGATGATCTATGTGATCAAATGTAAGGGGATACAGTCTTTTCTAAGATTGATCTTAGAGAAATGTATAACTAGATGAGGATCTATGAAGAGGATATTTTGAAAATAACATTTAAGACTAGATATGGGAACTATAAGTTCACAGTGTTACCATTTAGATTGACAAATGCTCCAGCAATATTTATGAATCTTATGAACAATGTTTTCAAAGATTACCTAGATTTTTTTTTTTGGTCTTTCTAAATGACATACTCATTTATTCTAAGTATGAGGAAGAGTACTTACAACATAGAGAAATGGTTTTGTAATGTTTTCAAAAGCATAAATTGTATGGCAAGTTGTATAAGTGTGAATTTTTCCAAATGAAAGTGTATTATTTAGGTCATATTATCTATTTTAGTAGATCCATCAAAGATAATATCCATAATGGAGTGGAAGACACCAAAGAATGTGCATGAGATAAGGATTTTCATGGGATTAGTGGGATATTAAAGGAAATTAATTCTAAATTTCTATAAGATAGTTAATCCAATTACCTCTCTTCAATGGAAGAATCAGAGTTTCATCTAGACAAATAAGTGTGAAGTATCCTTTTTGGAACTAAAATAGAGGCTTATTTTAGTAGTAGTGCTAAGATTTATTGATCCTAATGGTCAATTCTCAATTATCATCGATGCATTTGGGGATGAAATTAGATAAGTTCTTATATAGGATGATTTAGTGGTAGCCTACGAATCTAGGAAACTAAATCCATATGAGGTGAATTATGCCCCTCATGACCTAGAAATTGCAACAATTGTGTATGCTTTGAAATTTTGGAGGAATTACCTATTGAAAAAGCCATTTGAACTCAAGACTGATAAATTAAGATTCAAGTATATCTTCACTAAAATAAATTTTAATGCTCATCAAAGATGATGGTTATAGATCTCATCTAATTATGATTTTGATATCAATTATATCAAAGATAAGGATAATAGATTATCTAATGCTTTAAGTCACAGGAGGTACATAATAACTATGGCTACTATAAGGAGTACTTTAGAGATCAAGTTATTAAACTCTTACCAATATATGAATTATATAATTAGGTCAAGGAAGCATTATTTTAGAATGATTAGAATCCTAATTATATGGGATTTAGGATAGAGAATGATGGTCTTTTACGGTACAATGATAGGATGTATGTGCCTGATAAAGAGAATATCAAGAGCATAGTGGTAAAGTAACTACATAATAACTCATATTTAGGACATCCAAGAGTAACCAAGCTCATGGTTGAGCTTTAACCACTCTATTTATGGAAAGGAATCAAGAGAGATGAAATGTATTTTATGTCTCATTATCTAAAATTTTAGCATGTGAAAGTTGAACATGTACAATCAGATAATTGATATATCTAGGAAAAATTCTAGAATGGAAGTGGAAGGTGATCAATATGAACTTTGCCCAATGTTTTCCATTATCATGCAATATACATGACATGATATTGGTTGTAGTTGATAAACTAACCAAGGTATCCCACTTCATACTGGGAAAATTGACAGATGATACACCTACACTTACAAAGAGATTCATGAAAGAAGTGTATCAGTTACATGGTTTTATAGAGAATATCATTTTGGATCAAGATATGAAGATGACTTATATATTTTGGTTGACTCTAAATTTAGCTCTAGATATACAGTTAAAATTTAAAATTGCATATCACCCATAAATTGATGGAAAAACAAAATGAGTTAACCATATTTTATAAGATATTCATTATATGTATCTCATGGATGAGCAATACAAGTGATTAAAATAAATTATATTAGATGATTTTGATTACAACAACTAATACCAGTCAGCATTGAATATGGCTCTATTTGAGGCATTATATGGAAGGAGGTGTGGAACACTAATCAATTGGGACAATTTGAAAGATAGGGTAGTCTTTAGACATGAGATGCTTTCAAAAATGGAAGAGAAAGTTAGGATAATTAGGCATAGGCTGACCGATGCTAATAATAGAAAGAAAAGTTATACTAATCTGAAGAGAATAGCTAGGTAATTTTTTATTGGTGATAAAGTTTTTATGTAATTTAAGCCATAGAAAATCTTAATTAAATTTGGGAAGTTATCAAAACTTTCACTGAGATATGTGGTACCCTTCAAGGTTTTGAAAGTGTTCAATCCTATAGTGTATAGGCTTGTATTGCTATCAACTCTAGCTCTTTTACATAATATCTTCGATGTATCTTATCTTAAAAATTATGTTGTTGATCCTTCACATTTGTTGGATTGGAATGCTTTGCATTTTCTAGACCCCAGGGTGGTCATGGTAGAACAAATAAGAATAATTGACACTCATAAACTCTATTTCCATAATAGAGAAGTATCATAAAGCAAGGTCTAGTGGGATGAATATTTTGATGATAGTGCTAATTGGGAGGACTATGATGATTTTTACAAGCTATTTCCACATTTGTTTACTTGATTTCCTATTGCATATTATATTATTCCCTATTGAATATTGTTTTAAATTCATAACTTGTGTTTGAATAAATGTCATTGAGATGATGACTAGCTTTGGGGGAAGGATGTCACATCTTAATTTATCTCTAAGTTGAATAACCTATTTGATCTATGGATATTTGATTAGTTGGTTAGCTAATATTTGATTAAGATTAATAACATATGATGATTATGGGATAGTTTGTGTTATTTAATTTACATGATTAGTTTGCTATGAGTTAGTAGTAATTTAATATTTTATATATTATGATAATATTTATTAGATGTACAACATTATTTTATGGATATAATGTTGTTTTGGGATAACTACCTTCATTTTCATGTGTTGGATGCATGAAAAATTCTTCCCTCAAAGTGTGATAGAGGGAGAGTATCATTGAAGAGGGTAATTTAAGAGATGTTGGGGGATGATAGAGAATGAATTTGGAAACCCTTTCACACACCACTTAATATATCATTTTTCACAATTAATTATTTGATATAGATAGCTTATCATGTTTTGTGTACTTTCATTTGAGGTGTTTGTTAATATTATTTCGGTATAATCTTGATTGTTTATGATGATCGTGTTGATTGTTTGAGTGATCTCACTAGTTTTATGATCATACTAGCTTATCTTATATAATGTAATTATTTGTCTAATAGAGTGAATTTAGTTATGTTTTAATGACCTTACTACTTTGTTAGATATAGATGCAAAGTATAATGATATGACGTTTTAAATGGGTTTCATTATTGTTATTTGATTTATAATATTTAAATAATAATAATATATATGCTAAATCTAAATGATGAAAGATATAAATAACATTATTTTGATATATGTGTATTTGATTAACATTTTGACCCAATATTTGATTTTCATAAAACATGAATACATTTTTTTTAATTGTTAAATGATTTTAGGAAATCATTGTATTTGATATGTATGTTTTTGGATAGCATATTAACATTAAACTATAGTCTTGTAATACCTAAGATTATTTTCATGAAATATAATCATTATTATATTTGATTGATAGTAGTTACATGTAAATACAATGGTTATTGACTAAAATAGTCGTTGCATGGAATAAACATTGGGGACTATGTGACTTATGGTTTAGTTGGTCAATATTGTGAAGCTGGTGATTATTTGTTTAAATCAATGACATGCAAATTTTATAAGGAATATAAAATGATTATTTTGGAATCCTATGGAAGTCTCAAGATAATTAGGGTTCTAATAATCCATTGACTCTGAGTTAACCATCATTTGGAAAAATGTATGGAGAGTTGGCTATGGGTGCATGGTGATGGACTATAGAGTTCTATTGAGAAAATTTGGTATTCTTTTTATCAATCATTTTTCCTTGACAAGAATGGAGTAGAAATTAGAGGAAAGTAAGGTGATGGGAAGAAATAAAATGAAAGGAAAGAAAGTGTTATACATGATGATGACACAGGCATATAAAAATTTGCATACTAGAAGAGAAAGGTTAAAAGGATTTGGAGCTTAGAAGGTTCAACTTACTTAGAAGAATATTCAAGTAAATTTTGTATTGAATTTTTGTGTGTTAGTGTTGCATTGATTTGTTAAATGAAATGATATATTAAAAGTTTTTTCATTTGTTTGAAATTAATAGAATAAAAATATAGGGGGTTATAAGCATGCCCCTATAGAAGTCTTAGCCTCCACAAAACCCTACATCCAACCCCATAATCCCAAAGTTAAGGTGTAGGGTTGTAGGTGTTTGCTTTGTTTGAAATCCCCATGTGAAATATCTACCTTTAACCCTCTATCAATTTGAAGATGATGAAAGTTTCATGGAATTATTTATTAAATTTTTATTACATCTTGAATAGGTTATATATATAGTTGATTTTAATAAGTGGGTATACTATATATTTAAATTGGTTTGACTATTAAAAATGGAAATGGGGTTATTTATTTTATTCTTTTATAAGTATATATACATATATATTATTAAAATTAGATGTGTGTATATACACCTTACATGACCTTGATGGTTTGGAATATATATACACATCAATATATATATATATGACTAGCATTAAAGCCTCTAATAGCCATAAGTTGATTAAGATGCATTGATATGAGAATGACTGGTTATTATTGTTGTATGCAGTCAAGTTAATAAATGAATGAGTTTAGTTTGTGTGTATATAAATAATGACTATATTTGAAGGGTTATGATGCAGTTTAAAGTGGAAAAGAATAAAGATGTGAATCTAGTTTGATTATGATATAATATTAGTAATAGGGTTTGATTTATATATCAATTAGACTATGTTGAACTATTAAATAAGTTTGAAATACTATATCATAATCAACTTAGTAAATCTATAGACTAAGGTTTTCCAAATCAGCATTGATAGTGTTATACTGAGGAATGAATATATTTTGTAGGAATTCAATTGTGTCAAATGAGAGCTAGTTTGGGGTGTATTTATTTTAATTCATCTATGTTGAATGTCTATGGTATGGGTAATGTACATAAATTTTTGATTGTGATAAGGGTTTATTGAATGGGATATGTGTTTGGTTGTTAAACAAAGTTAACATTGAGATTAACGTCAAAGCCTTGAATCTTGGACTAGTTATAAACTAAGCATGAACCAAGTAGATGAAATTATAACTCTATCTTGTCATTTTATTTCAAAAGAATGAATAAATCATGATTTGGGTTAGTTTGATAACTTCATATAAATTACAATCTATGCATTGTGATTAGTAAAACTCCTAAAGCATGAATTAATTAGTCATTCTATTTTAGTTTGAAACAATACATATTATATGTGTTATGTCAGATAAAAAGAATAAGTGTGGTATAACTTATATATTCTTGGAGTTTATAATGAGGGGGTTCTTAAATCATATACTATATGTTTATAAATAATAAATTTATTGAATGAATAAGTGTTTATGTAATTCTTTTAGTAACCTGAAACATTACTCCATATCAAGATGTTTGTTTTATGTGTATATTGTGTAGTATTTAACATAATAAGGATTTATGGATATCTATTATATGTTGGATGTTTGGTTTAAATTCAAAGTTTATGTAATTTAAATGTTAAATTGTAGATCCTTTTTAATTGATAAAAGATTGGCTTTTTGTTATATGTGGAATATGACCAATTTATTAAGCCTATGATATAATGTTTTTTCATGGAGAAATAACATAATAAGTTACTTTGTAGTTAAATAATTGATAGTCTAGATAATCATTACCCAGATGGTATGTTATATTGAGGATAGTTTTTGAATTATGTTTATTATTTATAATAAACATAGATGATTTTGGATTCATTTCATATTCATTTGATGAATTAAATGAATGTATTAGATATTTCTAAACTTAGAATGATTTTTATTATTAGATAAAGTGAAATATATAAATGAATCTATTTTTTATTCTATTATATATTTTTACCAAATATTGCATTCATGACCCCAATTAGTTAGTGGATGGATTATATTAGCTTAATTAGCACCATCAATGTAAGATGAGGTGTAATTCGATTGAGTGGTGTGTATAAATTTGACTAATTCTAGAGACCATTAATTATTGAAAAAATTGGTCAAAGTAATATTTCATAAACATTATCATTTCATATGTCGATATAGTTTTCATATTTGTGTGATATCATATTATAATGGATTTATTTATGATACATATTATGTATTAGATATCTTCAACACACAGGTTATGTTTTGTTACTCTAGATTCCTGCATCATCATTATCTACCCATATGTGAAGGGAGGACCACTCCTTATTTAAGATATAGTGTGGAGGATCTATGGTCCATGGTTGGTGTGGAAAAGCACTTAGATGATGTTCTCCCTCCCAGTTGGAGTATTATACTTAAGACTACACTTGAGATTACATATTGATACTTGAGTCGTGGATACTTTTCTCAAAGGAGCTTTATGTCATGTTTTATCATTTGAGATATTATTATGTATTTATAAGAAAATTATCATTTATACATTATACTTCTAAAGTAGTGGATATAATGTTGTATCAATTATGGATGAATTTATACTATTTCATTTTTTATTAGATGCAGTATTTATGGTTATTCAATATTGTTCATGATTGACATATCTTTCATGGTGATCCTTAGTTAAGTGGATTAGATATAAACATTTTTTGTTAAATAAATTAATATAATTAGTTAAATATCACTAATTAGGTTTCTCATGGTGAAATCTATATGATGAATATGTGTAATTTTTTAAAATTATTTCTATATTTTGGTAAAACCTAATTGGGTTATTACAATTATTACCCATGTCTTAAGGGTGAGATAAATGCATTAAAAATTCAATTAGAGTCATTAAGGCCTCATTATTTTTCCATTACACCTCAATGACCATGTTTAATGCACAAATTTTGACTTGGTTCAATCTCCACCCCTTAGAACTCCACTCAACATACCTCATGCATTAATGAGGTAATTACCTTATCAAAAAGTGTATGTTTCATCATGATATTCAATTTAATAACTTATTAAAACATCCAAATTCCTCTCAAAATAATATTTTATATGTTTTTCAGGTGAAAATTCACTAATGGCAAGTCTCAGGTATGAAGGAGATGATAATCTATGAACACAATGCCAGGGTGTGAGTGTAGAAAAGGTTAGGAAGAATTATATTTAGATTTATTTGGCATCCATTATGCTCAAGCTACACCTATTAATATGTTTTCACACCTTATTTAATCTTCCCTATCAAATACATGTCAAGAAAAGTTTTTTCATGATGAAGAAAGAGGCAAATTTGTAGGGTTTCTAGATTGTTAGTGGAAATTACAAAATTTATAGGATGTTTCAAACATGAGTCAAGCATTTAAGAGATTCAACCTTAATGTAGTTAATCATAATCTGGTTTAGATATAAGTAAACTTAACACAAAAATAATGAAGCTCTACATAGATAATAAACTTGTATTATAATTTATTCGAAATAGATTTATTCATACGAGAGATTTAAATTTATAGGAGGAATCTCTCCTCAATACATGGTTTCAAATTTATCACAAATACCTTATATTTCTCAAATCCTCCATGGTTTCTCTCAAGCTTATCTAATAGAGAGTTTTATCACAACTCATGGACACCCAAATATAATATTTAATATTTCATTGTATACCCACAAATATAACTATTTGAGCACTAATAATTTCATAATATTCCCCCCTTAGTGTGAACATGGAGAAAACACCATCCTCTATCTCAAAAACACACACATGTCTTGACCTTCCTATGTGTTACTTCCTTGCACTTTAATTGTGGAAACTAATCAACCAAGAAATGGGAACACTTTCAACCAATCAGTCTAAATATCATCCTACCAACTATTTTTTATCAACATCTCTTACTTTAGTAATGATGATCTGGATCTCCTATACTATCACAGTTTTAGGGGATTACATTTGTAAATTACATGAATAGGGATACACTTCTATTCTTATTTCACACTATAGATAACATGAAAAAAATATGAAGTCCACTACTTCAAAATGGTACCCCATCATTAGTGTCTAATGAGGGGTACAAGTGTCCTCCATCCTCCTTTTTCCTCTAACCTCCACTAGGTGAAGATACTTACTCAACAAATGTGTCGATGAAGCTTATGTCCTAATTGATGATAATACTCTCCCCCATAATTTGGACATCATGTACAAGTAATAATGCATCCATTACAATATAGGGTTTGATGACCAAATGGCATAAAAGGAATCTAAAGAATAAAAAATATAAATGACTTTTTATAAATAATGACACATGACTATTAATCAAAATCCAGTTAAAGATTGGATTTGACGAACTAAATGACACTTTTGACCTTTTTTTAATAATGAAACTTATATTTAAAATAAACATTTAAATAATAAAAATACTAATATTGAAAAAAATTTAAAATAGACTCAACTTTAACGCTTTGAATTTTTGATAATTATGACACATAAAAGACTAATAAAACTAATAACCAATCAACTAACTTTAAATGCCACACACAAATAGGTATACACCTAAAAATAAAACTATACATTAATCAAAATAACATTAAATAAACTTAGATTCAAAATATATTATAGACTTTAAACACAAACTATAACAAAAATTTAAGATTATAATAGGAAAACTTTTAATTTACAAATAATGACTCAGTACTAATCAACTCATAGAGAATCACAGTTTTGATGGCATGCACACACAAAATTTAGGCCATGTGGTGAAGACCGATGTGGAAATAAGATCAAGTATAAATCATCATGTAGTTTTCAAGTTATCCCTACATTTAATACTCTATTCTCCTTAGTTCAATGACATACTTCCAGATATAGTCATGAAATTTGAGACCAAATAACACACATAACTAGATGTCATTGATGTGGCATGTCCAAATGAGTAGTCAATTTAAACCTTAATCATCACAGCCAAGTGGGTAGTTGATATGGAGATTGAATGATAGTTATAAATGTAATTCCTTTGAATCCTTCACTCCTTCTATAATGCACACCAAGCAAGGAGGTGGAACATAATATTGAATGGCACTAAACTTTGTCAACATAACATGAAAGGAAGAAATACATTGGAAACCATACTTGATAGAGAAGATCTATGCTTTTATGGTATATTATTTGAAGCTCCACATGCTACATAATAAAAAATGTGTTAATAGACTATGCATTCATTGCCAAAAAATTGTAGTCTAATATGCAATGCATTGAATGATTTGCACGTGATTCCAAATGTGATGCATAGAATAGTTTTGATGAAAATGTTTTATTCTAATTGAGCAACACAAGAATGAGTTCACAGAGGTGAGAGAGGTAAACAGTGATCTCTTAATCTACCAATTTTATGAACAAAAGTGTCATTTGATATTAATAAGATCTTTAAATTCAAATGGAACAAGATCCAAAACACATGAATAATCTATGCATACAAATTATTCATAATATTCCTTTTTCATCTTAAGGGTGAAGCATGGACTGACTACATAGTCTACTCATAGATCAAGACATAGATAAATTTATTTAAAGACTCTCATATTAATTAGTTAATAGCTTATATCGCTATGATACTAGATAATGAGGTTATCTAAGTCTAAGTCAGATATGAGTAAACTTAACATAGAAATAATAAAGCTCTACATAGATAAAACCTATATTATAATTTATCTAAGATATATTTATTCATATGAGAGATTTATAATTTATAGGAGGAATATCTACTTAATACATGGTTTCAATTTATCACAAATCCATTCTATTTCTCAACTCTTGCCTAGTTTCTCTTAAATTTATCTAATAGTGAGTTATTTCACAACTCATGGATACCCAAATACAATATTTAATATTTCACTGTATAACTACAAATATAATTATTCATGTGAGCACTATTAATTTCTTAATAAACCTATATCTTATGAGCTCATATATATTTTAAGAGGAGTAAACAAGGGGAATAGCCCATGGAAAAACCCTAAACAAACTAAAACTAGTTAGAAACAACATAAATATAGTTTTCAATGACACATAATCTTTGCTCAAGAATTTCATGGATCTATACATTCATTGAAGCATCATTTTTAGGTGTTTGGATGCATAAATAAGGAAATAGGGCTATGAACGATCCTTAAGAAGCCTAAAATTTCTTGTAAGTAACTTGATAGAGACAGAATTTGAGGTATGAATGTACTCCAAGTGCATGATAAAGAGGAGATGATGGAGGAGGTTAGGAGGATTGAAAGACACCATTACAAGTCATCAATATTAATCATGTAGATTAGAAACATGTTAGATTATAAAAATGTTTTAGCCAACCCCTAAACCCTACTAAAATACTATAAACTCATGAATCCACATTCTGAAGTTTTGGATCATGCTCGAGTAGAATATATGATGTTTATAAGATCTCTAAGGATGTAAATATTCTTAGATAACACTCAAATCTTAAAAATTTGATAAGGAGATAAACAAAGGTTTTTTATGCTAGAACTTGAGTTTTAGGTCTCTTGGCATTCATAAGGCTTTAGGGATGCACTTACAGGTCTACCAAAATAAGGGAAAATGTTTCTAGCTTCTTTCCAAGGCCTCAAACCTAGTGAGAATGAACATAGGCTTACAATTAAACTAGAAACCTTATGGGTGACAATGAGATTCTCAATTATTCTCTAGGATCATTAATATTAAATGTTATAGTTTTTTGAGGAGTCATAGTGAGGATTTAAACATCCTAAAAGTTGTAGGGCTACAACATTAAATTGGAGCTCAATGAATTATCAATTTCTTGAAATTATGTTTCAAGCCTTGAGAGGTGCCTCCATGATGTGTAAAAAGGAATAATGAGTTATTAATCTTAAAAATCACATCCACAAACCTGTAATACATTATTGAAGATGAAAAATCCTCTTATGATAAGTCTATAGTGTTTTTAAGTCTAATTATAGGTTTTCAAGGTAGATGATGAGGTTAGATAGAGTTTCAATAAAATTTAAAGGGTGGGAAATGAAAAATAATGAGCTTGAAGTATGAAGATGCAATTTCTTACACCTCTTAAGGAGTTCTTATAGAAAATACAAGTGGTGATCTATCTTACTCACATAGGCTCCAAGGTTGATCTCAAGCATGGGAGACATGTTAAATAGGGCTCTGAGGACCAATTCAAGCTTCCTTCATTCCAATAAATAATGTTAGTGGTCTTAAAGAGAGTGAATGGAGAAATGAGTCATTGAAATTGATCCTAGATATATGTAAATCCCTTCATGGATTAGAGTGATGATCATCCCAAGTAAACTATAGCCCCAAATAGGTTATAAGTTTCCTTCCCAAGTTAAAAATTCAACATGCATAAGAGATATAAATGGGTGACTTAAGTCCTTTAGCACAAGTGGGGTCATGTTTTCCAAGAGTGGAGTAACCAATTGACTAAATCATACATGTTTAAGCACTCCAAATTAAAAAATGGCAAAAATTAAGCCCTCTCTTCCATTCATATGCCCATCTTCCATGAGATATCATTAGAGTAGCATGCCTAATATGTTTATGAGATGTGAATGCTTCTATTTCCACTTGATTTATTTGTTGGATAGGCTAAGTTATGATGTAATAGTTACATTTATACAGTCTAGTTTATATATATATATATGGCTAGAAATGCCTTAATTTAGAATTTCTCTATTGGGTATAGTAAAACTCTGCTTTTGTAGAGACTTGTAATGATGGATTTAAGCCTTTGAATTGAATAAAGACTATTTTTTTACCTTATCCATTTCTTTCATCTTGAGTGATTTCAATGTTTTCTTAATTTACACTTGTGGTAGAGAGTGTTCTCCCTTGTGTATGTCCACTCCTCTTCACCTTGGTGAAAGTAGGTAAGTATTTTACAAGCCATATGATGAGTTATATCTAGTTATGCAAGTGATTGATTATGAAAACTCCTTAATTGTGTCTTGTGTGGAACCTTTTATCTATCCCTTCTATTTATAGTATACACCACCACCTCCATATAAAACACTTGTGAAATAGAAACCTCATTTGGAGATTGTGTAGAGTGAAATTCAATATTTATTAGTCCTATTGTGTTACTATAAGTAGGTAGAGGAGATATTTAAATCTTGATGCATCACCTTACTTTCAATTTTTTACCTTCTCTCTCTATTTTCATGAAAAAGGGAATTTTTATAGCTTAGGTAGGATTTGTGAGTATAGGTTTTAGGACTATAACTTGTTGTACCTAATAACCCCCTTTTTCCATAGGGAAATGGGGACCCATATTTTTTAAAACTATGGTCTTGACTTTGAGCCCCTCTTCTATATGTTTATGCAAAATCTGGGAGAAGATTGATTATTGGCCTTTTTTCATACTTTAGAAAAATGCATTGGTATTATGTTCATGGACTCATTCTTTCTATTGGGCTTATTATATCAGGTTTTATGTTTTCAAACTTATCTTTACTAGACTTATACAAATTATCTCTATCAAGTTTTATGTCTTTGAATTATCTTTTTCTAGGCTTTTGTCTTCAGAACTTTTGTTCTATAAGAATTTATCTTCAAGTTTATTATGTTAGACATTTTATCTGATGTAATTTCCCCATAGCATTCCCTAGAGACAATTTCATTCCTTCAAACATTTTTTCCATGACATTTTATCCTTCAAGACTTTTCTCCTAGGCCTTTTTAACCTTTGAACATTCCTTTAGACATTTTTTCCCAAAACAAATCCTCTGACAAATTTCCTTTAGTCCTCTAGACCTACCCTTTAGCCTTAACCCACCTACCCTTCAACTTTTTTGAAGGTATCCTTTGGTTATTTTTTCCCAAGCCCTTTGCTTGATTACATGACCCTTCAAAAAATTTATTATTAGACATTTTGTCCCACATAAAAAGCCTGAAGTAATTCCCCACAACAATTTTACCAATGTAATTTTTTCTAAATAATGACCTTAATGGCATATATCATTCATGATTTGTGCAACCTACCCTTTGTGACTTTTTTCCTAGACCCTTTCCCCACTAAAACTTTACCTTATAAAGTAGAACCTTTGATCATTTTTACCATGAAGTAGATCCTTCAAACCTTTTTCACCTACCCTTCAGATTTCTTGAAAGTACCCTTTGGACATTATTGAGTGACATGTTGACCCTTTTTAAAATAGCCACCTACCCTTTGGGACTTTTTTCCTAGACCCTTTTCCCTCTGGAACTTACCCTTTAGGATAATTATCATGGGCAATTTTCCCTACACACTTTCCCTTCAACCTTCTTTAATATCCATTTAGCCTTTATGAAGTAGATCCTTCAAGACTTTTGTCATGGATGAAATGCCCTATGAAGTAGGCCCTTTGGATTTTTTTTTGATGAAAATAAACCTTTAGGATTTTTAGAATTGACCCTTTGAGATAATTTATTTGGAAATTTTGCCTGACAAAATAGGTCTTTAGGGAAATTATTGTAGACATTTTCTCTAAAATAATTCCCTAGATAGATTTAATCCTTTGGACATTTTACCAAAACATTTTTCCCTATGAATGCCTTACTACTAAGAAAATACTATCCCTTGATATACTTAGTTGAATAAAAGGTTAAAATACTTTCCATTAATAGTATGAAATCCCCACTAGCTTGAACTAACAAAGTTTGGATTATGGAATAAATATAGGTAAAGTGAATGTTGGGAATTTATGTCATATGAACTACTATTCAATGTAAAAATCCAAGTATTTAATGCCTGAATATTTAAGACTTCATTTATTTCTAATAAACTTGCATTCGAAGTCTCCTATCCTATGCATAAAATATCCCTAGCTACTCCCTATAAAGAGAATTGTGAGTAAACAATGATCAATCTAGAGAAAAATTTAGCATATATCATACATATGACCTAAAAGGAAATTGTAAGGAGTACAGAGTGTATAAAATAATTCCATCTTCATCTAGGACATTCAGGGGATCAAATCCACCATCACCATATTTAATCAAATATTATACATAGTTTATAGATATAGTGTTTGATGCTACCATATTCAAAAATAGATACACCAACTATATAGATTTATGGGATGTAATTGATTATGTTGATGTGTTTTCAAAGGAGGATGAGATGACACTCGCTATTAGGCTTTTTGTCCAAGAATTTTTGGATTTAAAATTCTAAGGGTTACATTTTTATATCACCAAGACAAAGATGATGCCATGTATCAACCTCCTATGGCATATGTTTTTCTCGGGTAGGATATCACAGGATTATTTCCTTCATTACTCTATAAATAACACAATTATCATTTAAACTTTGGGACATGACTTCCAATGATACCTATCTTTTAACATACTTGATTTATACTTTGATAAGCATAAGTATCCTTAGTTTAATGTAGAGATCTCAGTGGAAAAGTCACTCTCTTCATGGTTGCTCCTAGACCAAACCATCATATGGAAAGGAAAGAAGCCAAAAGGAGTTATTTTTATCAATAAGTTTAGAATAGGGATACGAATCAACATGGCTCACTTGAACAGACTTTATGGTATACCAAGTATTCATTTTATTAATATAGACTAGGTGCCATTATTATACATGATGCTCACCAATGATGATGCATATGCTTTGTGTGAGATAATTAGATTCTATTTAAGATATTAGATAATTCATAAGGACAAGCATCCCATGCCTTTAGGAAATTTCTATATGATGTCCTATTTGATAGATTTTATTATGGTAACTTGTTATAGAGACCTCAGGGAATTTTAGAATCTAGCCATATACTATATCAAAAATAGAATTTGTGACCATGACCAATTTATGCACATATATGCCTACACCAAGAATATAGTTAGAATAGCATAAGATGTATATCCTTAGGTTTAGAAATCCATTCATGGCTCTCCCATGCCTAAAATTGGACCATATATTGTAAATAACTAGGGTGGTAAAGGGGATTACTTCCTCTATCTAAAATTCATAGTCATAATGATTTGGGGAAACAAGGTTAATCCTCTATGTCTCCAAAAATATGTCTCAGACAAGTTGGTAGAGCAAGAAATTTCTTTCCAGTTATGGTGGAGAGGACATATCCATGCAAAATAAATATTTATACTTTTTCCACCATATAAAAATTGAAAGAATGGTCTACATAATGAGGAATAATTTTGGGGAAGTTGGAAGAGGAGGAGCTATCATTTTCCCATGCTTCCACATAGAGACTATGATCTACATGGACTTATTCAAAATCATCTACAGGGGACTAGCATCCCTTAAAACCATGTTTCCTATTCTTATTATTGTATATTTCTTAATGCAAAGGATGATGAAGATGTTTTATAGAGGGTAAGAGTTGTTGTACTAAAGGAATATCATTTGAGAATGATCTAAGAGGACCCCTCAGTCACTATAAGATAATTTGATGGTAGGAAGGCTCTATACAAAGGATGGGATAACAGTAACTTTTGGAGAGGATAGTCTAAGGAGAAATCCAAGGACTAAGAAGATTCCTCATCTTAAGGACTCCCTTTGAAATTAAAACTCAATAATATGAAAAAAGAGCCTGGGGTGTTTGAACCTAGTTCTAATAAGGGAACATAGGTAGGTAACCCCATCGGTTTAGATTTTGATGTGGAGGAGAAAACATAAGAACAACTCACTATAAGTGTCATTCAAGCACCTACTACTATGCCTTAGGTTTAGATTGCTACATATATTGGGAGAAAAACATAAAAGGTAGCATCATCTACCTAGTAAAGTTCCCCCACATATCTAAAGACCCCTCTAGTTTACACAAAGAAGCCTATGACTCCAACAGGTAGTCCCACAGTGGAATCATCACAAGGCTTGCCTATTGCACCTTCATACTCAAAACCAATGTAGGGAAAGTTTGTGATAATTAAGGATATTGAGGATGAGTCTGATGAAGAGGTAAGGCTAAAAATAGCTAAGGCTATGAGATTTCAAGTAGAGCCTAAAGCACCTAGTTCCTTAGATACTCAACCCTTCATAAGTGTTCCTTTATCTTATATGCTAAATTTTGTATGTGTTTCAATTTATTCTATGTTGAGGACACCCTAGGTGGAAGTGTCTACTTCTACCTCTATTGATCCCTTTACCACCACTATCATTGATCCACTTTCCACTTCCATCCCACTCACCATGCCAACCTCCTTTGTCCCTTCTGGCACTTCCATTATCAGAGCCTTAAAGAAGAAGAAAGTGTCTATGAAGGTAAAAAATACATTGGAAACTCCACAACTCCATGTCTAGTCCACCCAAATCACCCTTCCAATGTCATCCACTACCTCTATAGAAGAAATTATTGTGATAATTTCTCATAGGGGAAGGAAGGCCAAACCCTAATTGATCACAGTCTACCCACTCCCTTAATTTAGAGGAGTGGATTGGTCCAAGATTATAAGTCCTACCCTACCTAATGTACTTGTCAAATCTCAAAATAAACAACTAGAAATAAAGGAGGCTAAGGAAGAGTTTATTGTTATAACTTCAGATGCTTCACAGTTGGACATTCCTCCATGGGCTATAGACTTGACAAGTAAGGCTTCCCAAATGCCTAGATTCAGGATTACCGAGCTTCCCTCTATCTCTACTCTATTTTACACCAAATATGAGAGTATGTAAAGAGTGAAGAAGAGGAAGCTGGAGGATGATATAGGTAGGGAGATAATTCTTGAAGAAAAGCATGAAGTATTATCCCTCATAAAGAGGTAGAATATACAACTTGATAAATCTCCTTATATTGAAAATCTTGTAGACCTAGACCAAACACATAAGGATTATATATTATCCATCCATAAGGGAATATATATGGATAGATAAGAGCTAGAGGACCAGGTAGAATAGTTGAAGGAGTTGGCAAAGACCGTACATATCCCTGTAGGTATAGAAGTTAAGGTGCAAGAAGTAGCTTCTCAATGTTACAACTCTTTAGAGGCATTAGAGTTTATGAAGGTTGAAATGGATTATCATATAAATAATTCCAACCAATTATATGATTCCTTGAAATATGACAATTCTAAGTTGAAGATGTTAGTTGCATATGCATGCAACTCATTGTACATTCATCTATACTTAATGACAGTAATATAGGCATCCAATGCCTTGAACTTAATTATCACAAAAAAAGAAGAAAAAGAGTGGATAAAATTAGTTATGGAATTAATACCCAAATATTAAGCACATGAATCCCAAATCCTTTATATTTTTCATGATTTGAAGTTATCGAAGGTGAATTATACCACATATAAATGGATTAGTAGGATCAATTTTGATAAACTCATTTAAAAAGTGGCAGATGAATTCAAGTAGAGTTTTCAAGGCTTAGTACTAGAAGATATAGAGTTTGTGTTGAGTGAGGCCAAAAATAAATTTAGGGAGGTGTAAATTTTCAATAATAAATTTTAGATGACCAAGGATGAGCATGCAAGATTCATAGGCCAAGTTAAATTGATCATCAACAATCGATGATGAAATTAAACATTATATGGAAACAACATGATGTGGAATATAAATTTTTTCAAGAGAAAAAGGCCACAAAAAACCAAGATTTTAATAATGCATCAACATCTACAACTTCAACTACTTCCACCATAATTGCTACATCAACTAAATTACATGTAGCCCTTCACACAATGTAGCCTTGATATGCTAATATTTTTTGCATGTACAATTTTGTAATGGTATATAGTTTCCTTATAGTTAAATATTTTTATTGTAAAATTGGCCTTTTATTTTATATACATACACACTTTGCATGGCTTTGAAAAGGTCAATTTATTTAATTGATAATTATAAGATTTATCTTATACAATTTTGACTATAGTTAGAACTCATGTTCTAAATACCACATATAAACACTTTATATGTAATTGGAGGATGAGGAAACCCATTCCCCAAGCCTATTTAAATATTTTTAATCCAACTTGGTTTTTTTTAGATAATTTTTAATATAGGAGAAACAATAATTTTGATCATCAACGAATGTGTTTGCATATTTTCTTTCCAATTTTTATGTAATTATTTATTAATTTTTTAGCTGTATGTTTTGATAATCATTAGTGTGTAATAGATATTAATATATTATTGATTATTTTGATTGATGTGTTGATTTATAAATGTGTAATAGCTATCAAAGGATTAGTAAAAATATTGATTGGGACAATTAAGTTCAAATTAATTCATAACTCTGACTATGGATGAGTGATTTCCTGATGTATTTTTATATGTGTGTGAAACAACTACCTTAGATACTTCACTAGCCCAAGCCATAATCTCCTGATTAAGGGTGTGTAATAGATGCCCTAAAAGGATCAACCTTTATTTGAGGCTTGTGAATTTCTTGAATTTTTTTCCCTATACTTCTTAGTCATGTTTGATTATGCATGTGCAATTGTTGATAGCAATAGACATAGGTTATAATAGCACTTATCCTTTTAAAAACCAACCAAGGAAGTGATTCTTTAAAACCATAGAGATTTCTTTTTTACCTTACCCTTTCCTCATTTTTGAGTTTGTTTTGAGACCTACCCACTTTAGATTGGCAATCAACCATCCATCCAACTCACAGATATTCACTACCTTTTAGGAACCACACCTCCATTCAAAAAACCTTATCAACAACCTACATACCCTACCACTATTCCATCAATAGGTTGAAATAGACCACATACCTATAACTCATGCCCTAAAGTGGAGTTTATCTTCATTGAGATATTAAAACATTAGAGGTTACCTCTTTCTGCTATGGTGTGCATAAAACCCACATCAATAGTCTAAGAGGCACTAGAACGAAGGCAATACCTCCAATAATAATAGTTATTATTTTCATAGATTTTCACTTGAGTCACCCAGGAGAGTGACCAGATCTAATTCATAGGCTAGTTTTCTAGTCTCACCCTTTTCAAATCATAGGAAACCTAGAATTGTGACAATAGCCCTCATTTAAAACAATCCTATTTTAGTAGGGAACCCCTTACTTATAAGTAAACCTTTACCTATTAATCAACTAATGGATCAACAACCACCTTGGTTAGTTGGATCTACTATTAACATCTTAGAGATGTACATGATTTGCCTCAGAATCCCAAAAAGTACTTACCGTCCATTTCTCCTTTAAGAACAAGGACAATAGAGAAACATATCAAATTAGTTAAAGATGATTTAATAATAATGAATGTCATAAATGAGGATGTTGTATGTATATTATTCCCTTTTACTTTAATGGATGTTGTTTATGATTGGTATTTAAATCTAACCAAAAATTCCATCACTTCTTGGGATGAATGTCAAGAACCTTTTCTTGGATAGTTTGGATAGGTCACCAATCTTAGTTTAGTATACCAACACTTCACCATCATGAAGAGGGAACCTAATGAGCCCATCCATAGTTTCAATGAAAGATGGTAGAATATGTACAACTAGATGATACCTATATAAAAACCAGAGGTGACATTAGTGTTGGAAATGTACAACAATGCCTTAGACCCTATCACTATTGTGTTCTTGACAAGACCAATTATGGCTAACACTTTGGCATTAGAATTTGAAGATGCTATCATTGCAGATAGGAAGCTTAATCCTTAGATGCTTGGAGCACCTAATGTCAACAATAGTTTTTAGCACTAAATATGGTACCACGCATGAAGCATAATGTTCCCACATTCAATCAAAACCAAATATACACAATGTATACACAATATTTTTAACTTTTATTGATTACTAACACTTTGTATCTTGCAAGAACCTATCAAGTCTCAATTTCTCTAAGTGCATGCCTTAAGAGGTACACCGAGAAAGGGGTGGGTAGACAATTAGTGCTTTGTAAGATTGTTGTTCCTTTTGCCACTTTCCATCCACACTCTAGCCTCTTGAAACCATTTAACACAAGCTTATTCTTCTTATTTCTACCTATTCCTATCACTTGATATGTTTTATCCTTCATTTCTTGCCTTATCACCCTTTTAACCTATAGGTTGTACTAGGTTGACTAGGTTGACCTAGCATAGTTTAGGGCTATTTCTCTCTTTTGGTTTATTGGCCTCTTGGTCGGCCTAGAACAAACCTAGAAAGATATCCCCAAAAATCTGCTGGTAGATCGGGTCGACCTAGCATAGATGATGTTCCTAAAATATTTTAGGGTAAGATACTACTATATATACAAGGTCATTTACCACCATTTGATAAGAATGAATTATTAAGTGAAAAAGTGTGAATGAACATCTACTTATTGACCATTATACTTGGGGAATAAATCTTTAGGGTTCAATACTTTCTTTGGAGCTTTGATCTCATTTTATGGATAACTATTTTGGATGCCTAAATAGGTTATGTAGCCTAGATCTAATTTATCTTAGTTATCCTTACATACCATGATAATATCTTGTGAAGCACCTTGGCCAAGGGGGAGATTGAGGCTTAGTGGATTCATCTTCAAAGGTAAGTATTCCTAACTTTATTCCTCTTTTGCAAGAGTAGATAGATAAATAATTTTTATTCTTCTCTTCCATGTATTAGGATTTTGTATACATTAACGTATATGTTCTCTATACATGTTTGGTTTAGTTGTTTATTTTTTTACTAATAACATGTACTTTATGTAACAAGATTTGGTGTGCATTAGATTAGATCTACTTTTGTTGTTATTATATTAGTGAAATATTGAATCATAGGACTCTTTTAGGGTTGTTATGTGATTATGTTAGACTATAGACTTTGTAAACCTATCTCACATAGTGTGTTGTGACAAGTGATCCACTAATTAGGTCTAATGGATCCTCACATTATTCATGCTCCCACTTAACAATTATATTCTCCCCAATTAGAAGTTTAGGTGTACTCTATCCCATTTGATTCGATATTTATTTATGGACATGATGCATTTTTGATTGCATACATTTTGGTGAATCCCACATGAATCAAACCCTTGTAGGATTTATTTCATTTCTATTCTTCATTATTTTTATCATATCTCTACTATTTTGGATCAACCCTATTGACCAAATTATGTATCTTTATGCATAGGTTTGTAGGAATAAGTAAGTGGCTTGACCAGCTCAACCCAATATAAGTTTTAGAACTTGTAGAATTCCTTTCAGACAACTAGATCAACTAGCTTAACCTAGTGCAATTTTTTCATATTTTTAGACTTTATGTTTAGCCTACTAAGTTGACCAAGTCAACCTCATACATTTTTATCAAGTTCATGTATAGCTTGATCGACTAGCTTGACCCAATTTGTAGGTTTTTTATAGTTTTCTCTAAGGTTATTGATCAACAATATTCTCCTTTTCATCTCTAAACCATTTATTTTAGTTTCTATTCTTCTATCTCTTTCAATTTTTATACTTTCCTTTTAGAATTTACAATCTTTAAAACTACCCCTAAACAGTCAACTAGTTCGACCCTATGGACCTAGTTCTATGTTCTTTGTTTTCTAAAATAACTAGGTCAACCTGACTGACCTAGTTCATTTTTTAGACTTTGATTCCATAGTATAGGTTTGACCCTATTTTGTATGATTATCCATATAGTTTCTCAACTATACCTTATTTCTAAGTTAGAATTAACCATATATGTTAATCACATCTTTATTTTCAATTATTTGCATGTTTAGAATAGCTCACATAGTCTAATTAGTGGATTTCCAGTTAATCACTTAGTTTCACTATTTTTATTCTTTTACACACATAGGAAAACCACATAAACATCAACAAGCATTTAAACATTTAACTACCCAGGTCTACCTATTTGGATTTGATCACCAAGGGGGAAGCTAACTTGATGATTTGGTCAAGTATAAAGCATGGTTAATGGTATATTTTGGCTAAGCAACCACTACCCTTACTTTTGGGGTATGTGAAGTGAGGGGTTAGGCCCCAATACCAAACCTGTATCATTTCCACTATAGTCCCTTTCATCCTAAACTTACCCAAAACTATCCTTAGATTATTATCTAATACCTTTCTTATAACCAATCTCCCTTTACACTTAAAATAATTCTTAGTAATCTAATCAACATTATAGGTTGATAAAGTAGCTAGCTTTAATTTAAAGTTGTTTTCTTTCTCTTTGATCGATTGTGTGTGTAAAATCTTGCATTAGCTAACGTTAGTGCAAGATTTTGATTTTTTACATCAATTATATTAGCTAGAATAAATTCAATTGACTATTTTTTCTCCCTTTTAGTACTAATTGGTATATTACATTACTTGTAATTATCTTGATTTAATTCATATCTTGTTATCATCTCTCTTTTCTTCCCTGTCTATTATGCTAGGTCAACCCTATCGGCCTAGTATATTTTTCAACCCCTGTACACTATGTTAGGTTAAATTAGTCAACATAGTACTATTTACATCATCTTTACCTCTTTCTTCCAATCACTATTCATTAAACTAGGTTGATCTTGTGGACCCTATATAGTTTTATAGTCCATGTTTTGCACTAGGTCGACCAAGTCAACCTAGTACTATTGTCAATCACTTTTTGATTCTTTGCTTTCTCATCTTGTGTTTTTTCCTTTCATCATGGACTTTCTCTTTGGTGAAAACACTAAATTTTAGTCAAAAAACATGATGTAATTCACCAATCCTAATAGGTTCTTCCATAGACAAAGTAAGGCTCCTTTCATGAATGCTAGTAATGTTCATATTGCAACTTACACAATGAACTATGGGACACCTCCTCATACCCATTTGAAACAAAACCCTCATCTTTTCGTATAGGATAAAATTGAGTTATAGTATACTCATAAAATGTTTTTCTTTATCACAAAATTTCCTCAATATAGAGGTAAGGGTCCTTCTACCATATATAACCTCATGATTATCTATCAAGTTTAAGAGCCTCACTCTCCTACTCCCACTTTCTCAACTAGATTTGGGGAAACTGATTTCTTTTCATCTTAACCTCTTCCTTCAATCTTGACTCCTTCTTATGCTATGATATCTACTTCTTTAACTTCTTCCCCCTCCATGCCTAGTATCTCAACTAACATGGTAGGTTTTACATCTAGTGAGCCTCTCATAAGATCCATTATCCTTAATCATCACATTAGTTTATCATTTTCTACCCAAGGAACTCATGCTTATAGTTCTTCTTCCTTTCAACCATTTACTAGTTCATCTTTTACTTCACAAGAAAAAATTTCCACTAATGCCTCAAATTATCATAGTCTTCTCAAGCTCATATCAACACTAATAGTGGTAACTAAGCCACTAGCACCAATACAAACACCAATACTACTTCTTCTAATAACACTATTCAAACTCATCAACTATTGTTACAAAATTTTAATCAAATGAACATAATTCAATCTCATAATACGAATCAAATGATGTAAATGCAAAATTACCTTATTAATCTTCAATCCAATCCTCAACCAATGACTTGGGGCACACATTATTAAATTTTTCCTCCTCCTCTTTGATATTCCCAAGGAAATCTCATTCTTCAACCTCCATTAGTCAAAAAATTCATCAAGCATTTATAAAATGATCCTCTTCCCACCTGAATTTCTAAAATTAACATTGGAGGTATAACACCTATAATTTCTTACAAATGATCCACTGATCCTACCCTTCACCTCAAGAAATTTGGAAATATTTACAAGGATTGGGTCAAGTTAAATACCTTTGTCACTACTAAACTCTTAGCCAAAACCCTCATGAGTGATGCCTTGGATTGGTACAATAAACTTAGAACACACTCTATCACTAGTTTGGATGACTTAGTAAATGCTTTAGTTTAATAATTTCAAACTAGTGATCTTCCTGAGAACACTTTGGCCCAATTTATCAATTGAAAATAAAATGAAAATGAAACTGCCCAAGCCTTTGTTAAGCAATGGAAGACTTTGTCAAATAAATGTGAACATAACATGGTGGATGATAATCTCTTTCATCTCTTTACAAACGCTTTATTTCCTAAATTACAATATAAAGTTTGTACCCTTTCTCCACATACCTTGGAGGAAGCTATCGATCAAGCCAAAAGATAATATTTCCTCATGCATCAATTCAAGCTTCCCAAACCTTCCACAAGCCCAAGCCTATTAGTAAAGAATAAAAATAGCAATATTAACAATGATAGTGTTACCAATTCATATGACACCATTCACAATGTTCAATCTATCTTTCCTACCCCTTCTTTAGAACTAGCTCTTTCTCAACAATACACTAATACTCATTTCTCAATAAATAAAATTTATGTCTATAAGCCTTTATCCTTGGATGAATTTATTAAATGTCTACCCAATCTTCTTCCACAAGAGCTTGGTGCTACTTGACCTATGAAATCCTGGTATGATCCTAATAATTTTTATTGGTTTTATGCTAGCTTGGGTCACTCTCACGAGACTTGTAGATAACTTCACAATTTAGCCATGGACTTTATTCTTGGTCTAAATTTGAATCATGATTCTATTACTCATAAGCATCAACAATCCTATGAGATTTATTTCAAATACTATGAGTCACATGATAAAACTCAATCCTTAAATCAAGGAAATGTTGATTTAGCTATCTATAAAGACCCTTGCCTAATCATCAACCAATCCAAAAAAAATCAAGACAAGCCCGCTTCTTCCACCAATAACATAATTTTTTTTTTTTGAACCAAAGTCTAAATAAAATGTGTTTAGCATGACTAATATGAAAAGAGTGGCGACTTTAATTTATTCACAACCTATCTACGTTCCTCCTTCCTATAAGACATATTGTGTTATCTAGGATTCTTATCCAACTCATTTAAATGAGTTGGGGGGAAAAGATCATATTTATTTTGATGATACAATTTATGATTCTCCTTTGTATGACACATCTCATATTATTTCTACTTCTCTCCCATCATCTTCTAATACTAATAAAAATCCAATTTTTACTAACACTTCTTCTAAACTTCAAGATTAATCTAAACCTACTTCTTCATCACCAAATGATTTATAACCTTCTTCTCAACCTTCTCATTCTTATCAAAATAAATTTCAATGATCTTTAGATCCATTTTTTCAAGACATTTTTAATCATTATGCACATATATCTAACAATCTCCTTATGGGTTATGATGAGTGGGATCCCATTACAAAACTTACTAATCTTCCCTCCCAAATACCTTTTCTTGAATTCATGAGGACATCTCCATGTCATATAAACTACCTCATGCAACTCTTATTCAAGATGAATATGCCTCACCCTCCCCAAATAGGATGAGAGGCTACTTTATCTGGATTTGAGGATAGTATCTTACAACAATGTGAAGAGATGTCCGTTAAAATTGATGAAACTATAAACACTTCTCTTTCTTTATGATTTCTATTGCATATGATTCTAGATGAAATTTTGCTTCATGAATATGATCCTCCATTATTTATTATCATCCATAAATTTGATATCCAAGTTAATCAGGCCTTTATCAATGAGGTTTTTATCACCTATGTCACTTCCCTTTATTTAATTAAGACTCTTGGGTATTTTTAATATAATCTCAAGTCTACAAGTAACACATGCCAAGGATATGATAGAAGGCAAATGCCTCCCTTAGGGTGTGTGTGGCTTCCCATTACTATCCCACCTATCATCATTCATGTGAAGGTGATGATCTTTAAATTTCCCCTTTCATATAACATCTTTCTTGGTAAGTCATGGATTCATCATATATGAGATGTTGTATCTTCCATTCACCAATGCATAAAATTTCCTCACACTGGAGCCATTTACAAGATTTAAGGAGACACTAACCCTTGTAATTTCAAATAATTCCAAGATCATGGTGTATTCAATATTCTGACTTTTGAACCTTTGCCTAGTGTTTTATTCCATGAGTTGTAGCATCTCAACTTTCTTATCAACTCAACTATAGGTTATAATGGGCATCCTGAGCTCATTGGTACCATTCCTACCAACCTTTTATACTTTGATGATGATGATCCCAATGAGATTAAATTAAATATAAAAAAAATTATCTCTCACCTCATCTCATGTTGCAACTCCCTAATTCCTTGAAACCTCATTCTCATAAATGTCCTTGCGATGACATTTCCATAGTCTTCACCATGACTAGGCACTCTATTCACCAAGATTCCTCTGATGACAAGGTCATCCCAACATGTGTTATCAAACTTCATACTCTAGATTATGATGATAGATATTATTTAGATTATCCTCTTTTAGGTGGCCTTGTTTTAATCTCGTGATGTCGAGATTGTTCATTAGAACTCTTCTTTACTTGAGTCTTTTCATATAGCTCACCATTCTCTTTCATTTATAGTTCTTAATTCTTGAATTTTTCATCTTTATCATAGGACAAAGATGGCATCAATACCTCTAATTTTTGAAGATACACTTAGGACCATGCTCTTGGATCATATTATGACCAGAACTTATCACTTTGAAACACCTAAGGTAGTCCTCATTAGGCATTTTGAAAATCTCACCCCTCCTTCAGTAGGGCTAGCTATAGTTAAGCATGTTTTTTTTCCCACTCTAGTTGAACCTATTTCCTCTCCTATTGTTGAATCTCTTCCTACTTCTCATCCTAGTGATCCTCTTATTGATCCTATTTCCACTCCTTCCTCATCATCACCCTCCCTTGATGAAGGTTTACTTTTTCTACCTAAGATGGCTCATTTTCTCACTAAATGGGCTAATGAGTCCTCTTCAGCTACTTCTAATCCTATTTCACCTCCTTCCATAAGTGCTCCTAAAACCACTCATAAGCGTATATGTTTCTTCCATATGATAGATAATCACTCTTCCACCCATTGTCATAAGTTATGAAAATACCTTGTGTCCTTATTCCCCATCATCATAAAAAGCAATACCTCCCCCAAAGGTATTTCTAGAATATTTACCTAAGTATGGTGAGATATATTGTCTATGGCACCTATGTGGCATGCATCACACTGATTGTTGCCACATTATTCAACAACATCTTAAAGATATTATTGTATCCAACCTTAGACCTTATACCATTCCTCCCACAAGTCATTCCCACAAGAAGGCTCCTCTTTCTTCTCCCATGGCTCCACCTCTAGTGGTTTCATCACCTCCTATGGTCCCTTCACCACCTTATATGCCTCCACATGTAGACCTTTTGTCCCCTAAAGATCCTTCTCCACCCATGAGTCCTTCAACCATGGATCTTTCTCTACCTAGGCTTCCTTATTCTCCTAAAGATCTTGTTTCCATGCACTTTCCTAGCTGACTTTTGTCTAACTTTCCTCCTCAACATGATCCTTTGAGGAGATCAGACAAGAAGTATTTACCTAGTATTCACTAAAGATTGATGAGACCTTAGTAGCAGTTCAATTATAGATTCATAGAGACTTATTTAATGTATTGGATAATGTGTGTGGATAGATTTACCAGTATTTATGAGCACATACATGGTGATTTATCATTTATATTTGGATTGGACGTGTTCTCCAATCTTATTTCTATCTTGATTATATCATTTGACACTATGTTAAATTTTTTCTTATCTTATATCATGTTTCTTCTTATTGTTGTACTATAGCTAGATTATGTTGTTATTTTTAAATTTCACATATAATTGTCTTTCCCTCATCATTGTTAATTTTCCCTTATCATTTCTTTCTTTTCCTTTAGATTTTTTTCTCAAAAATCTTCCCTTGTATCTTCATGATAGTTTACTTTCTTATCTTTATTTTTCATAGATAGTTGTCATGGTGACTTGGTTATATTTACCCTCTTCCCTTTGATTACTATATCCTATTACCATGTGATTAGTTCATAAGCAATATTTATCATTACTATTTCCTTTCATTGGTCCTCCTTTGGATCTCATTTTTCCCTTCTTCATTTTTTGAAAACTAAGCATATACATGGTTGAGACTTAAGATCACATGCTCAGTTCATTATCAAGCCTAAGTGTTCTAGTTAGTATTTTGTTTTGGGTCACTTAGCTTCCTTTAGCCTTAGTCTACAACTCAATCATGTGCATAACTATCTCTCTCATGATTGGTATAATGAAATTACTTAGATGTTTTCATAGAATGATTTTATATCACACAAAATAAGCAAATATGAGAGGTCACACAACAATAATTGATATCAGAGTAGAATACTAGATAATGTAGCAAAGCCACTTCAATGGGGAAACCTCCATAATAATGCACTAAGAGAAGAATACTTAACATGATGATCAAAGACTAATCACTACCTCTTAACTAGAGTCTACTTAGCCATGGTTATTTTATAGGCTGACCTAACTAAGAACATAGATAAATGTAACAAAAATATAAAAGAGGTATGTAAGCCACAAGTTAGCCACACATATCCCAAGACATGTCAAAGGTTAAGGGTGTAACATGACCTTCCCCTTCAAAACAATGTTATCCTCAATGTTGAGTCAACTCTAGATGTTGTTACATAAAGGATTCATCCTCCCAAGTAACATCTTCATAGGGAAGATTATTTTATTTGATCAAGTAATCCTTAATCATTCGAGACTGTAACTACTTAGTGTGCATTTGAAGGATCACCTTAGGATCAAGAATAACTCTTCCTTCCTCATCCAATTCTAGTAACTCAATTTGGGTATCAATGTTTTGTCTAATGAATTTTTTTAGACATGATACATGAAATACTAGATGTATGTGAGTGGAGGAAGGAAACTTTAACTTGTAGGCCACACTATAGATTTTTTGTAAGATTTGATAAGGACCATAATACTTAGGGGAAAAAAATTTATCCTTTTTCTATTGCTTCAAGGACATCTACTTATATGGTTATAATTGAACAAAAACCCAATCACCAATTTCAAAGTGCCTCTCACTCGTGTGTTGATCTACCTACTATTTCATGTGATTCTGGGCCACAACTAAATTTTCACACAAATTAGCAAGGACCTCCCATTGATGGTGAATATTTTATTCAACCGCATGAACCTTAGGATAGAACTTCAAGGTTGAAGTGATAAATGGAGGGTGTTATCCATATAGTTTCATAAAATGAGACATTTTGGAAAAACTATGAATAGAAGTATTATACCACCATTCAGCAAGTGGTAACCAATGAACCCATTTATCATACTTATCAAAATTAATAATAATAGAGATATCCTTCCAGACATTTTTTTACTACCTTAGTTTTTCCATCTAATTGAATATGATAGGATAAAATATGAGCTAACTAAGTGCCCAAACATGCAAATAACTTACTCCAAAAATTACTAGTGAAGATGGGATCTCAATCCTTGATAATGATCTTAGGGGTACCATGTAATTTTTGAACTATATTGAAAAGATTACAATCTAATTTACTAGAAAAAAATGTCTATTATAAATAAAATAAATAAACATACTTACTAAGATGATCTACCACAACCATGATAACATTTTGACCATCAGATCTTGGTAACCATGTAATGAAATCCATAGACACCTCTTGCCAATGTTGGTTAGGGATGGATAAAGGCTAAAAAATACATAGGGTTTTGATGGTTTATCCTTTATTTTATTGATAGATCACACATTTAGCCACATATTTTTGGACATATCCCTTGATTCCTTCCCAAATAAACCTTAATAGATTCTATGATAGGTTTTCAAAAATTCTTAATGATCCCAAATTGGAGTTTCTTGAAGTTACTAAAGGATTTTTTTGTTTAAGAGAGAATTATTACTTAGGTATAATATATCTTTATACCATAATGCATCACCCTTCCATGTGAATTTTTTGAATCCACCCAAACCTTTCTAAATATTTTGAATCAAATCATGGGTAGAACTATCCTTGTCCCATTATAATCATACTTCCTCTAGCCAAGCTTACTGTAGAATGGTCATAGAATATAGAAATGCCTCAACTAATTAATCCTTCTTAGATAGTGCATATATCACTACATTGTCCTTGTACTTCTTGTAAACTACTTCAAAATCATAGCCTAACATCTTAGTTACCCATTTTTTTTGTTCTTTAGATGATAACCTTTGTTCCAAAAAATATTTGAGACTATCATGATCAGTTTTTACCTGAAAGTGACAACCTATCAAATAATGCCTCCATTATTTGATTGCATGAAAAATGGCCATCATTTCCTTCTCATAAATGGGCTTATGATGATTTTTACCCTTTAGTTGATGAATTTCAAATGCAAGTGGTCTACCTTATAACATGAGTACAACACCCATACCATACATAGATGCATCGCATTTAACCACAAAAGTCTCAAATTTATCAAGAGTAGCCAACACTAGAGTGGTACACATTGCTAATTTCAATTATTCAATTTCCCTAGTAGTTATATCAGTCCTCTAAAAGGAGTCTTTATTCAACAAATATGTGAGTGGGGCTATAATGCTACCATTTTTTTTGACAAACCATAGTAACTAGTTAGCCCTAAAAATCCCCTTAGTTATTTGAGTGTCTTAGGAATCAACTCGTCCACCATTGCTTGGATATTTTTAGGATCCACTTTGACTCTTGTATGTGAAACTAGATGAACCAAATACTCAAACTCACAAGCTCCAAAATTATATTTAGAAGGTTTGGCATACAACTAATGTTGTTCCAAAATTGAGAGTACCTATTTCACATGGTGAAAATGGTCTTCCCAATTTTTATTATAAATGAGGATATCATCAAAAAATACCAGAGCAAATTTGCTCAAAAATGACCTAAAAATAGTATTCATCAAACTCTGAAAGGTAGATGGTGCATTTGTTAGCCCAAAAGGCATAACCAAAAACTCATAATGGTCCTCATAAGTCTTGAAAGTAGTTTTGGGTATGTCTTCATCATGAATATAGATTCTATGATACCCAAAATGTATATCTAACTTGGTAAAATAAAGAGCACCATTTAATTCATCTAGCAAATCATCAATGATAGAAATAGGTAACTTATCTTTGATAGTGTACTTGTTGAGTTCTTTGTACTCAAGGCACATCCTCCAAGTGTCATCTTTCTTTCACACTATGACAAATGGTGAAGAATATTCACTTTGGCTATGGTAAATGATTCCATCATCCAACATTTCCTATACCATCTTTTCAATTTCACTTTTCTAGGTATAGGGATGCCTATATGGCTTAATGTTGGGTGTTGTACTACCAAGTATATGTTTGATAGCATGATTGTGCATGCAGCTAGGTGGAAGTCCTTTTGGTATGTCACCAAAAAAATTGAATGGGCATCAATCACTTGTTGTAGATCAAGAGGTGTAAATGGTTGAGTTAAATGAATTTACATGGAAAACAAGTGAGCTATAAATCCTTTATCACCCTTTCAAATAATCGTTATCATTTGATGGGAGATAAAAAGTTGTGCAGATTTATCCCTTAATCCCCTTAGCTCAAATGTCCTTCCCTTAGAATGAAAATGCATGAATAATTCTTAGAAATTCATCTCAATAGTGCCCAAAGTGGTGAGCCACTATAATCCTAGAATAATGTCAATTTCCCCCATGGGAATAACAAACATAGGATAATCCAACAAGTAGTTTCCCATGGCCAAATTAATACTATCAAATTTTCTTGAGCATCTGATAGTACCACCATCGACAATCATGACCTAAAATTCTAGAGTAAGATATATGTAATAGTTCAAGTGGGAAACCAATTTATTGTTGATGAAGTTGTGTGTGCTCTTAGAATTAATCAAAATAATGACTTTCTATTTCTTTATAAAACCCACCACCTTAAGATTTTGGTGAGTACTAATACCTAAAAGGGCATGACAAGAAATAGTAAGTTGAGAGTCTTCAGATTCTTCCTCAGGACCTTCTTCATCTTCTCCAAGTGCCTCTTCCTCCTCATCATCATCCTCATTGACACCTTCCATGCAAATCAACTTCTTTTTAGACCAATGATGATCTTTGATCCATTTGATATCACAACCATAACACAACCTTTTGTCTTGATTTTTATCAATTTATTAAGGTGTCAATCTGGTGAGTTGAGGATATGATGGTGCCGGAAAGGTGTGATCATGCCTAGTAGTGAAGTTTTTTTATTTGACCATCTCTTTTTCCTCTACCATGCATGCCCATGGGATAACTTTTGATATAGATGTTAGGTTAAACATCTGAACCTCTAACTGGATGTTATTTTTGAGACCACCCAAAAATAGATCAGTCAAATTTCCCTTATTTATGTCTTCTACCATAAGGATATATTTTTAAATTAATGAATATAATCCTTCACATTTCTCATTTGCTATTGGATAATTGGCTAAAATAGTTCTCAAAGACATTATTTTGATAATGAGCCAAAAATTCACCAGTGAAAATAGACCATGTAATAAAAGCACCATTATTTTTATTTTGAGCACACAACCAGTGATACCAAATGAAATACTCAAGTTTCAGATACAGAGATGCCACTATCACCTTCTAAGAACTAGGAGTTTGATGCAAGTCAAATAAATTCTCAATTTGTGTAATCCAAGTGAGAGGATCTTTACCATCAAAATTAGGCATGCCCACTTTGGGCAACATTGGTTTCACACCAAAATTGGAGTTGGAAGTGTTGAAAGGAGGTCCTGAATGATGGAGTGGAGGGTTGTTTGACTGTAATTGTGATGAAAGAGTATAAAATAAATTAGTGATCTGATTTAATTGATTATAAACCCCATTAATCTCCTTGTGCATCCCTAAAATATTAGTTTGAATTGAAATAAAGTCATTATCCTGTACCAAGCCCTTTATGTTAGCCTAAAGTTGAGAAATCAATGGATCTAAAGTTTTAGATTCCATGTCATCAACAAAATGAGTCTCAGGAGTTTATTTCCCCCATTTTCATCCCCATGTAGAAGGACCAACCATATACAAACCCTAGGAGGGTTTTTTCCCCAAAAAAAGTGTACCAAGAGATGGTACCATTGCGATCACCTCACTAAGATGAATCTAATGACTACCTTTGTGCACTAGGATAAAAAAATTTGGCACAAAAAAGTGTACCAATGGAATATACCATTGTGATCATCTCATTGAGATGAATCTAATGACTACAATTGTACAAAGTAAAAAAAAATCTACACTTTTGTTTTAAATATTTTTTTTCAAAAAAGTGTTTCAAACAATACTATGCTGACAAAAAAAATTCATTCTCCTCAAATTGTAAGTTATGTTTTTTCATTCCTTCCCCACAAAAAAGTCATGCCTTGCCAAATCTAAAAAATAACATCATAGAAAACTTTCCCAAATCAAAGATCTGATGTCACTTATAATGAAATTACTTAGATGTTCACATAGAATGGTTTCATATCACATAGAATAAGTAAATATGAGATATCACACAATAATAATTGATAGCAAGGTAGGATACTAGATAATATATCAAAGCCACTTAGAGGGGGAAACTTCCATAATACAACACTAAGAGAATAATACTTAACATGATGATCAAAGACTAACTGCTACTTACTATATATAGTCTACTTATCGATGGTTATTCCATAGGCTGACCTAACCAAGAACATAGAGAAATGTAAGAAGATTATAAAATAGGTATGTAAGCCACAAGTTGGCCACACATATCCCAAAACACATCAATGATTAAGGGTGTAGTAATTGGTCATTCCAAATCCAAATGGAGGAGGAATCTTAAAAAGCCTTCAAAAGAAAGTTAAAAGCCAAATCATTTAAACAAAAGGTAATGATATCAAAAGGAAAAATTATTGAATATTCTTAAAAGTCTAATCACACTAAAAGATGTTATTAAAATTACAACTCCTTCTAGTCAAAGCTCAAACTTCATAGTTGGCCTTACGATAAATCTAAGGTCTATTAGGGTGCATTAGGCCAATATATTAGAAGAGGAGAATTAGAAAAATTAGTGCTACCTAATTTCTCATGCAACTACCCAATCTTCATAGTAGACCAATGGCTTTGTAAGGGGTCCTAAGGAGTAAGAAACACTTTATGGGAAGGTAAGTCCATTTTAATTTTCCTTGTAAAAATTTACCATCATGAGTTGATCTTAGTATCAAACCTATTTACCTACAAATATTTGTGTCTATAGAAAGTGGGTTTCCTTTGTACATAGATGATTAGTAGTGACTTAGTGTCTATTCATGTCATTAGTATACCTCTTACCTCCTAAGGTATTCTCATAAGATGCCTAAGTATTTCTTATTGCACTCCCTTTTTCATTCCTTTTCCTTCATATTTCCCCTTGGCAAATATTGTTTTGCTTACTGATCACTCCCCATGGGATATCATTTGTGAGCTACTTTATAAGACCATGGATAGGACCTAACATCCTAAAAAATTACCATATTTTCCATCTTATTACCCACATCCTTGATTTACCATTACTTATCCTTCTTCTTACCAATCTTTATTTGGTACCCCTTGGGTTTTTCTTTTACAAGTTGTAGTGTAAGACCATGGCTAGGACCTATCCCTCCTCACAATTTTTTTCCAATAATCGAAGTCACCATCCAAAGTTACATGTGTCAAATAGGAGATAATATTAAATAGATTATGAGGTTACATATCATTGGCATGCTTCCCATATTGATATTTAGTATGTTTTATGCTTAATTCATTTTTATTTCACCTTTTATCTTCTTATTTTCTAAGTGCACGTGAGATTACAACCATTTCTTGAATTTCTCATACTTCCCAGCTTGAATTAGTATGATAAATTTAAGATCAAATTTTTGCAATTTTTTTTTGTACTTCCCATCATGATATAGTATAATTGATTGACTTAATTTTGATTTACTTTTCTTATTTACCATTTGTGCCCTTTTTGATACCTTACATTTTATTTTGTTGTTTATCATACTTCCCAACATGATATTTAGTCTAATTTTACTTCTTTTAATTTGGTGTAAGAATATTTTACATTAGTTTTAAAAAAATCCCCTTTTACCATCTTATTTTCCATTTTATTAGATTTTTATACTTAGTCATTTTTTGTTATTACACATTTCCCAACTTGAACTAGTGTATAGTACATTTCTTTGATTGATTATATTTTTCCAAGTCCTTTTTTTCCTATTTATTTTTAACCATGCATGTGTACTCCATAATACTAAAAAAGGAACCACACCACATATATTTCATATAACATATACAACAAATCTAAATACATGTGCTAGAAAAAAATATATCCAAAAGAATCTAAAAACATAACCATCTTAAATACAACATACACCACCAACACAAATAAGCCAAAAATGATACATCGTATATATATATATATATATATATATATATATATATATATATATATATATATATATATATATATATATATATATATATATATATATATATATATATATAACATGAGTTTGATATAGCATATACAACCATATACAAAGACTCAACACTAAGGTTGGGCTCCATCCTATCTATCTCATGGCCTAGCCATGCTACCTGCTAAGGCCTTGATCTAACTCCTCTAAATGGTACATTGTAATGAGGCAATCTAAGATCTCAATCCCTCTACCTATCCCCATAGGCAAGCTATCTACACTTGTGCTTGCACCAAGTCAACCTAGGTCATTATGTGTGTCTGTGTCAATTGAGTCTACATCATAGTATATGCCTTCATCATCTATGCCACTATCTCTTGATTCTCAACTCTCTTATATTCTAAGGAATAATAACCCTATCTCCCTCTTGTACTTATCTCTATTAGTGGCTGCACCCTCTCTCTCTCTCTACACTATTATCTACCTCATTACCTCCCAACTAGTCTAAACTATCTTACTTGAGCTAGGGTATATGGTACACTTGGATCCTTTAGTGTCATGGGGTTATATGGTTATAAAATCTCATATAGTATGTCATGTAGTACTCCCCTCACTAGGGTCCCTTATCTCTACTCCTCATCCTTAGGTATGCCTATAAAATCACACTAGATGGATATTAGATTACTATCATATCTCATAATATCTATCTATATCTCTCTACTACCAAATAAAAACTTAAGAAATAATTTAACCATCTTCATACCTATCTGTGTCTAGGATCCTATTATATCATCATCTTCATAATTTCCTAATATAGTCTCCTCATTTGTGTGGCCTCTTAGTACCTCCTTATTAGGACACCTCCTCAACTCGAACCTAGATATCATGCCTCATGTTCGTCTAAGTGGTCCCTCTATCATATCCTATGGATCATCTATGGGATCATATGGGATCTATATCATCTCCACTCTCTCTTATCTCCATCACTACTATGTCCTTAGTGGCCACTAATTGTCTCACTACAAGACTGGTAGTGGTACATATGGTATCTTTACCTCCTCCACCTCCTCTTCTACCACTCATTATGCTTGACTAATCCATAATCACTCTTGACATGGCCTTAGTATCATCCTCATGATCAGTGGTCGGATTCCCCTCTTCCCTCATGGATCCCTCACATCCTAATCCCACTGGCCAGGCATCAGTATCAGTGTCACCAAATGAGGTATGCCCATCTATTTTGGCACCCATGCCACTAGATGTGGATCTTTACACCATGTATAGTGTCTAATCACCTTTCTCTTCTATTTCTAGTGTAATTATGTGCCAACCCACCTATGTAACTTTTATGTGCTTATACAGCTACCACATGATGTTTGCACATCTCATCGATTATAGTGTTGGCACATGGGACATGACCTACACTACTTTATCCTCTTTCCATCTCCACACTTTAGGTAACCCATCATCAACCACATGTGGTAACCTAGCAAGTCAATATATGTGGAATCTCTCATATACCATACTATCAGTAGTATGAACAATCCCATAGTCTTTTGCCCTCTGACCAACATCTAAAAAAAATCATGAATGAGTTAGACCTAGATGATAAAACCTATATCATGTAATACTCCCTCCTCTAGCATCATCCTACTCAAGGATACCATGAATAGTGGTACTTTTCCATCTGACTTATGACAAAGTATTCATTGTGTCACAAGGTCTATCACCACCTTTTAGAGGTTTAAAATATATTATATATACATGTCATCCATATTGACTTTCCATCCTCTCAATATCATCTCTAAGCTTATATCCCATAAGGCTAAGGCTCTCCTTTCCTCTAAGTTATATGGTATCCCTATGGTCATTGGTTCTCTTATTATAGGTAGCTTGAGGATGGCATGGACATCCTTTAGTTTGATACCCACCTCTATCACATCCCCATCCACCTCCCATTTGAATGTTTATTCAATCATTCCCAGCATCTCAAGAACATGATTAATAGGTCAACACTATGGGGGATCTTGCACATCTTAGATATACATCCTAGACCTATGGCTACTAGTCTAGCTTGATCTCCATCTATCAATTTATCTAGAAAATCCAACAACCAAAACATGTCCACCAACCTCTAAAATCTTAGTCATCTCTACAACCAAGAAACAACAAAGGATGTATAGTTCTTTCATGTCATGTATAATCACAATACATTATTTACACAACATTTTTACACTTTTAATTAAAAATAAGCCTATTTATTATTATATTATTCATTTTATCTTGTTTCTATCTTTTTTGGTCCCTCTTGTCCTCTTTTAGTCATTTCAGGCCATTTTAACCCTCTTTCAGCTTTTTACATGCCTTTTTATGCTTCTCTTAGTTCCTTGGTCAAAATAGTTTGACCAAAATTTCCCTATTTTTGTCATATTTAACTTCACATTCCAAGTCAACCCTCTTATCTTCCCCTCCCTAGTATTGAGTTTTCATTTTGGCCCTTAGGGACTAGTTACTCACTTCATTCTAGCTTTTCAGCCTCTATATTACATTAGGTCAACCCATACCTATTGGGTTAACCATATGGATTCTACCCATTTCATCCTACAAGGTTGACCTAGTCAACCTAGTGTATTCTTTGTGCTAGCCTAGTGCATTTTTCCTAAAATGTGCATTTTACTCATTTTCTTCCTAAACCCTTCTAACCCATTTCTCATCTTCCTATTTTCTACTCTTAGAATCTAAGTTTGTTCAATTTTGACATATATAAATGCTTAAAATCAAGTTTTATAAAAAATTCACTTAATTGAATACAAATTTCAAAAATAGGTTTGAGATCCATAGTCGCATACCTGTAGTGCACTTGTTGTCACCCCTGGGTGTTCTCATATAACATGTCATTCCCTCACCATCCTAGCCTTTTTTATTCTTAGAGCTCTCTTTTCTCTCTTTCACAATTCAAAATGATAAATGAATTCTCTTTTTCCCTATTTAAAACCACTTTTTAGCAAATCAATTCTTTCATTTATTTTCAAGTGGATTCTTTATTTTGTCTCTATCTTTGTTTTTGTTCATCTATTTTTCAAACCATAAAATTCATTATAATCATGATGGCGTATAGATTATTTTCCACTATCATATGTCTATCTTCCAAAAATTTTGACTTTAGGCTATTCTTTACACTAACTTCTATAGGTTTGCCTAGTGTACTCTACATTGGACACATTCAATTCTTATAGTCTACTTTATCTACAACACTAAGGTAAGTTAAAGGTATGTGTTTCTCAATTTTTTCCTTTCATTTATCTTATTTTGTACTTATTTCACCATACTTAACTTCATACATTGTGTGTTGTCATGTTTTTTTCTGAAGCACCATCCTATGTTGTACTTGTATGACACATGATGAGCTTCAACTAGGGCATATGTATACAGACAATATTTTTAACTTTTATTGATTACTAACACTTTGTATGTTACAAGAACCTATCAAATCTCAATCTATCTAAGTTCATTCCTGAAAGGGTACATCAAGAAAGGGGTGGTCAGGCCATCGATGCTTCATAAGATTGTTATTTCTTTTGCCACTTTCCATCCACACTCCAGCCTCTTGAAACCATTGAAACCAAGATTATTCTTCATATTTATACCTATTTGTATCACTTTGTATGCTATATCCTTCATTTATTACTTTAACACCCTTTTTACTTATTGGTTATGCTTGGTCGACCAGGTCAACCTAGCATGTTTAGGGACTTTTTCTCTCTTTTGGTTTGTTGGCCTCTTGGATGACCTAGCATAAACCTAAAGAGTTAGCCCCAAAAATGTGCTAGGTCAACTAGATCAACCTAGCATAGCTGATGTTTCTAAAATATTTTATGGTAAGATACTAATATATATACAAGGTTATTTACCACCATTTGATAAGAGTGAAGAAGTGTGAACAAACATCCACCTATTGACCATTCTACTTTGGGAATAAAGATTTAGGTTTCAATACTTTATTTAGAGCTCTGATCTCATCTTGTAGATAAATATTTTATATACTTAGATAGGTTGTGTAGCCTAGACCTAATTTATCTTAGTTATCCTTACATACCATGATAATCTCTTGAAAATCACCTTAGCCAAGGGGGAGATTGAGGCTTAGAGGGTTCGTTTTCAAAGGTAAGTATTCCTAACTTTATTCCTCCTTTGTAAGAATAGATATATAGAGAATTTGTATTCTTCTCTTCCATATATTAGTATTTCATATACATTGATGTGAGTATATGTTTTCTATACATGTTTAGTTTAGTTGTTTACTTATCTTAATTCTAACCCCCACTTTGTGCCACAAGCTTTGGTGTGTACTAGATTAGATTTAATTTTCTTGTTATTTAGTGAAATATTAAATTATAGGACTCTTTTAGGGTTGTTATGTGATTTTTTTAAACTATAGGCTTTGGAACCCAATCTCACATGGTATGTTGTGACAAGTGATCCCCTAATCAGGTCTAGAGGATCCTCACATTAGTCATGCTCCCACTTAAAAATTATATGCCCCTAATCAGAAGTGTAGGTGTACTTTATCCCATCTAATCTAGGATTGATTTATGGACATGATAAAAAAATTATTGCATACACACACTACCTCTACTAACATAGATAACACAACTGAATTTCAGATACTTGAAAAATCATGTGATGGGTAATGGTTATTAGTAGAACTAACAAATGGTTGTACTTCCCACTTCCATTTTACAAGGTATGGATTCCAAAAATGTAGAAATATATTTTATTTATAAAATGGTTCAAAATTTGAGCAAGGATTTCTTGAATATGAAAAGGAAGATTAGCAATGTAAATTCTCCAATTGGTAATCAAAACATGGGATTCCAAAGATATAATAGACTACATACTTACAACTTGTGCCTTGGAGTGGATTTTACCTTCATTGAGTTTCTAAAATGTTAGAGGCTACCTCATTACATTTTGATATGCATAAAACCTGCACCGACATAACCTATTCCTAAGTTAGGTATATTATGGTTTGAGAAGGAGTTGGTATTCTCCAAAGATTCACTCTTATCATAAGTCACCCACAACCTAGGAATGTTTTCATTATGTCAATTTAAATAGGTCTTAGGACTTGATAGGGTGAATTTCAACATGATAGCAAGTATGACCACAAGTAATACATCTGGGTGGATGAAACCTCATGTTAATTAATATTTCACCCACATGGAGACCTTGGTGTAACAAATACCAAGCACAAATAGATTTTTTGGGTTTAGCTATATCAATATAGATAAAATGAAATCTCATATTATAGATAAAGGGAGAGCTATTAATATTCCATCATTTTTTTAGCATTTCTATGGAGTGTTATGTGGGTAAAGCCACTAATAACCAAAATGGGGTTCGTATTAGAGCATAGGAGTGGAGGTAGGCTAATGCTAGTCCTTCCACCATTGAGGATAACATCTAACACATATATTGTGTGAATCATAATTAGGAAAAACCATTTGAATCACAAAATTTGACTCAAAATATTGAACACTAAGCCCAAATTTGTATTTGAAGTTGTCCCAAGTGATCTAATATCTGGATTGTTTATTAAAAATCTCCCTACAAATTTTATACCTTGAATAAAGAGCCTTAAAGATTTAATCCTAGAATCTTCTACCAAATTTTTATCATTGATAGAGATAATAGGAGACCACCATAGTGAATGAGAGTTAATAGATATTCTAGATTTAAATCCATACCCTTTACATATCATCCATGGTATGATAGTTTCCCATGTTTTTTAGATACTTTTGACAACAAATGTTCTAATAATATTAACACTAACTGGGGTGATAAGGGTTTGAAATCAAAAGTTGCTCCATGCCTTTATATCATAGGGACACATTGTAGAAATGTAATTTTGAAAAATAATTTTCCAAGCCTCTTAGCCTTCAATGGCTCTAATAATACATTTGACACAAAGAGAAAACTTGTGTTTAGAAATGTCAATCAACCCAAGGCCTCCTAATTCTTTGGGCTAATAGAAAATATCCCAATAACTATATAAGATCCTTTTTTACCTTCATATTTATCCCATGAAAAATACTTGATCAATTTTTAAGCTTATTATATGTTGGTTTTGAGGTAGCCCAACAAGAGGAATAATACACATGAGTGGTAGTTAGGACTTTGGAACAGATTTGAAAATTTCCAAATAGAGAAATTTTTTCGTTGATCCAATAGGATAATTTTTTATCTAATTTGAGGATAAAATAGTTTCATATTTCCATAACATAAGCTTGAAATTCAAAATGAATTCCTAAGAATTTGAACATTTCTCCATGAATAATTGACTTCCATTAGTAAGTTCCAATCCAACTGGGCAAAGGGTCATAAATTTATCTAAAACACTAAGTCTTAAACTAATAGATGATAGAACCAAAAATGAAAAAAAGTTTTGAAGGCATTCCATGGAATCTTGGAAAACTTCTTAATTATATTGAAGCATGAGAAATGAATCATCAATGAAATGTCCATTAACAATCTAGTTTTAAGGAGCAATGGGGAGACTTATACCTTTGATAAGCCCTATAGAAGTGAAGTTTCTTTGAAAGTATCCAAATCCATTAGAAACAAGAACATAAAGATATGGGGAAAGAGGACACCCTTATATGATAGAGTGAAATAATCCAAATCTCTCATATTGATGCCCATTGATAGTAAGGAAGGTAAAGGCATCCTAGAAGAGAGTTTGAATAGAGAGTGATCTTGGGAGAAAACCCTAAGCTTGAAGCATGGATAAGATGAATGTCTATTAAACCCTATCATAGGCCTTTTAAAAATATGTTTTTATGAATAGATCCTTCTTATAGGTGTAATACTTATATGCCTTAACCTATAGTATGTCTAGGGATATGTGTGGCTAACTTATGGCTTACAAACCTTCATATTATCTTGTTGCATTTATCTATGTTCTTAGGATGGTTAGCCGTTGGAATAAAATTGGATAATTATATTATATATAAGAGGTATTGGTTAGTAGTTTATCATCATATTGTGAATTATTTTCTTATTACATTATTGTGTAGGTTTCCCCCTCAAAGTGACTCAGTCATAATATTCAAATATTCTGATCTTTCAACAATTATTATTATGGAACTATTTATTCTAATATTAATTATATGATAGATAATTATATTTTTATTAATCATCTAAGTAATATCATTAAAATTGATATCAAATCTTTGATTTGGGTAAGTTTATGTGACATAATTTTTTAGGTCTAGTATCTTGAGAACTAATAGTTCAAAAAAACATAACTTGTGATTTCGGAGGAATTGAATTTTTTCATCACTGTATTTTTGTTCATGAGGTTTTTTTAATGAAAAATAAAAAACATCTTTCAAGTAAAAAAAATGTGTTTAAATTTTTTAACTTGTGTAAATTAATAGTCATTAGATTCATCTTTACAAGATGATTGTAATGGTATATTCTACCAGTGCACTTTTTAAAGCTAAATTTATTTACCTTTGTGTACATTAGTAGTCGTTGGATTTATCTTAGTGAGGTGATCACAATGGTATCATCTACATACATACATATATATATATATATATATATATATATATATATATATATATATATATATATATATATATATATATATATAAGGTCATGACCCTCCTAGTGTTTGTGCATGGTAGGACCTAACACTCATGGTTAGGATAAATGGAAAGAAACACCTTAAAATCCTCTCAAAGATTACATGGAGTCAAAAAATTCTAATATGAGTATTTTGGAGGCAATTCAACAATTTAATTTAGAGTTATATGGCATGGTGAAGAGAGATTATTTTGATATAGTTAAAAGGGACCTAACAAGGCTGAAAGGGGACCTAAATAGTTTTTAGGATAAATTGTAATAAATCACTAGGTAATTGGCCAACTTGTCAACTTAGAAATTTTAAAATAACCCTCCACCACTTTAGTTTGGTTTTTCTCTTTAAAAAAATCATAATTTCAACCATGGTATGAATCTATTGTTGATAAAAGTAGACCTACATAAGTTTGATGCTAATGATATACTTATATGAATCACTAAAATTGGAAATTTATCTTATCTACATTAGAATCCCTATTCACAAAAGGTGATCATGGCCTCTCTATATTTGGAACCTAAGAATTTTATTTGGTATCATTGTTTATGTGCTCAAAATAAAAATAAGGGTCTCTTAGTTTCCTACTCTATATTTTTGAAGAGTTATATATCCACTATAGTAACAATGTCTCAGAAAACTACTTCATCTAAGTAGCCAAGTTACACCAAAATGGGATGGTAAAGAATTACATTCATCAATTTTATAATTTCTCCTTATGGGTAAGAGGCTTTCATGAGGAAAATATGATTGGCTTATTATTGGGTGGCCTCAAAGATAACATCCAATTAGAGGTTTGCATGTTTTATCCAAATAATGTATCTAAAAACATACCAAGGGAACATATGGACGAGGAAAAAGAGTTGATCAAATGAAGACCTTTCACTAATGTGTGTGAATGCACATTTCCAACACCATCATTTCCATAGCCTACTATATTGACACCTTAACAAATTGAATAAAACTATGTAAAAGGATTATGTTTTGTATGCAATAACAAATGGATCAAAAGACATCAATGTGATGAAAAGAAGTTATTTCACATTGAAGGTGATAATGAGGTGGAAGAATATGATGAAGCTTTAGGGGTAGGTTTTTAAGAACCCAAGGATGAATCTAAAGATTCTCAACCTACTCTTTCCTATCATGTAATTTCAGGCATTATTACTCCTCAAACTCTTAAAGTTTTGGGTTTAATAAAGAAATGAACGGTGATTATGCTAATTGACTCTAAGAGTACATATAATTTCATCAATAGTAAATTGGATACTCATTTAAACTATTTCATTTACTCAGATGTAGACACTATAATTTTGTATACTATATATAATTATTTAGGTGTTGTTATATGATTTATTAGGTGTCATAGGCCCTTATTATTTTTTTAATCTTCTAAATATCCTTATCTTAAAGTTTAGTCTATTTACCATTAGCCACTCAGTAATTTGCTTTTACAAATTACCTTTTCACCTCTCTAACCACCTAAATATATTAACAACCTATGGAATACTAACCTTTTAACCACCTCACCTATGTATAACCCCATCCCCAATAACCTCACACTAATAAAATCCAAATTTACCCATGGTGGGAACAAACCAACATGGATAAAACCTTTGGCTACCAAATTGGGTAAATTAGTGTTGATTTTCCCATGATTGGTGCCAATTATCTATATTAGCATCAATCCATTTATATGTGGCCAACCCTTTGGCTTGGGACTATAAACTTTGAATATCAAAATGGTACTTAAATTTTTGGAGAAATTGAGGAAGCCTTAACACCACTCTGCTGAAATTCTACTGTATATAATTTGCATTCATTGTTACGATCTTGAAAAGGTACTTAAATGTAAGAAATCCATCCTATCTATAACTCATCTCAAGTTAATTTATGTCTTATTTATTTAATTTAACCTTTATACTTCTATCATTTCTTGGATATCCCACTCATAAAACATGAATCCCCATTTCTAGTATCTATATCATTTATCATCCTATTAGTCTCTATTTTAATTAGGTACAATTTTAGATAGAATCAATGCTGATTCATTCTAAATCAACATCGATTCTATAGAATCGACATTGACATTATAGGATTAACATCGATCCACTATATTTATTTTTTAAAACTTGAGTCTTTAATCTCAGACCCCTATCTTTAATTCATTATGAATTTCTATCAGTTTAAACATCGACTTATTATGTAGATGACTCTACTAGGTATTATGAATGACATCATTAATATCATTGATCTACCTATATTATCCCAACCCCTTTTCACTAATCATATTGGCATAGACTTCAAGCTATCACTTTGTGCCATTGTCTATTCTCCCTTTACTGAATCCACTATCAACCAACTTGATGTTATACACGAGGATGTGAATGATGTTACGTATTATTGGGATGAATACTTTTATTACATTGATAGATTAAATGAATACTAAATCATAATCAATATTTTTATCGCATCTTTATCTTTTGTAATTTTAGTGTTGATTTATCCACTTAATTGTGAAAACAGTGAGCTAACATCCACTTGAGGAAGTTCACAACTTATTGAGACTAGTTCCTAACCAGACAGCTCACCCATCTATTTTTTATCTATTTTTGTCCAACTTGTTTAATTCATGTGTATTTTATTCTTCCAATCCAAAAATAAGTTCCCTCAGTCATTGGTTTCAAGCAATGTGCAACCATCTTCGTATTTATAGATATTCATCATAAACCTTAATTTTCATTAAGTTTTTGGTAACTTAATTAAATTAAAGAAAAAATGAAAAACAACTATAGCATTCTAGCACACCCAGTGGGACTCTTAAAGTCTCATTTTTATTATTATAATTCATTGTGAATTTATCCATCTTTCTCTCCTTTTTTCTTGATTGTTGTCTTCATTTAAAAGAAAATCCAAAATTGTTTTTAAGTTCCTTTTTAAAAGTTAAAATAATTGCATCCATTTTTTATATACTTAGGTAATTCATATATAATAATCTAGGTGGGTTAAATTATCATAGAAATCAATTCTTTCACATACATACCAATCCACTTACATAATAAATCCATGAAACATTGACATAAGGGAACCGATTAGGATTTCATCACCTAGCAGTAACCTTCATCCTAGTTATTCCACTTGGATTTCACCACCAAGGGGAGAACCAACCTAGTATACTGACTGAGCATAAACCATGGTTATTTGATATATACTAGCTAAGCACCCAACACCCTTATGTTGTGGTGTGTGAGGTGAGGGGTTAGGCCCCAATAACAAGCCACATATCGATTCCAGTATAGAAATATTTTTGAGCCTAAATAAACCTAAAACCATCTAGATTGCCATTTCTTAGGACCTTTGATAACATTTCTTTTCTTTTATCACACTTTAAAGTTAAAAATTAAATTTTTTCTAGGTACATCTTTAATGTGTGTGCCTTTTTCACTAATTATGAGATAATCATAAAGACTATTTTGTGATTTTTTTTCATTTCTTGTTTTTTTTCCTTCATTACTACATGATTTTGATGTGATAGTAGTTTTTAAAGAAAATGAACCCCCAACTTCATTCTCATCCATGGAGAATTCTCGTAGACCTCCTACTTCCCTTGAGTCCATAGGGGAAGGTATTCCCTAATATTATACTCAAGGTGATCCTAAATTTGCTACCATATTGGATAGTAATCTAATTGCACTTAACCATTACCTCAGCTCCCAAGATATACATATTCCATTTTCCCCTCATGCACAATTTTCCAAGAATGATTATGGCATACCTTTAAATTAAGGTGAAGGTTTTACCATAAAATGGTGTCTTTCCATAGCAATCCTCCCCTAATGAGTTATAACACTATCACTATACACCTTTAGGAAATCTACCTCCAATAACATCTAGTGTTCCATCTCTAACTAGTACCCAAGCTCATAATGTCACTGCACCTCAACCTATATCCACTCTGCCCCTTACCATGACACTTCAAAATTTAGTTATCTCAATCCCATCAGCTCTCCTACCAATCGAAACTAGTGTATCTTTAAATCCCTAAACTCAACCTTTGCAACAAGCTCTTATAAATCAACCTCCTTAACAATATATACATTTGACCACTTAATACATATCTCCTTCACAATGTATTATGTATATTTATATACCTTTGCAATCCTCACAATATGTGGTAGCATCCCAACCAATCATAACCACCTTAATTGGTTATTATTTATCCTAACCCTTTTCCACTCAATTTTATACTTATCAACACCCACAATAGAATATATTAGGGGTATAGCTCAATAAAATACTCAACCAGACCTTATGATTATCATTATGAATAAGATGGCCAATTTGGAAGCCTCTACATTTGGGGAAAAATATTCTCACTTATGATCAAATATATAACAAATATATTAACCCAATTGTCCCCATTAGACCTTACCCTCTATAGTGGGAGCTTCTAAAATTTGCCAAGTTTAAAAATAAGGAGGATCTATAGTAGCACCTTCAATCATTTAGACATGCTTGATATCTTATAGCTCATGACAATGCTCTTCTCTTTAGGACCTTTCCCATGTTGCTATCAAGACCTACCTTAGATTGGTATCACTCAATCCCTCAATATTCCCTATTCTCTTTTGGGTAGCTAGCTCAAATTTTTTTAGAGCACTTTTCTATCAAAATTGAAAGAAAATTAACTATCATTGACCTTTATGCCATCAAATAGTTAGATGATGAATCTATCATTGATTTCATGGATAGATGGAGGAGTCTCATAAACCAAATCACATTTTCCATTTTACAACCTAACTAATTAAATTATTTGTGAGAGCATGTGCTAAACATATCTCATCAACATTATAGGTGTAATCCTTTAAAACCTTTGATGAGGCCTTTTTGATGACCTACAAACTATAAATTAGAGCCTAAGAAGAAGGGAAAGTGAAATCGCATAGTAAAAACTTCAAACCTAATACCTCTAAAGGGACTAACAATTATAAAACCAAAGGAGCTACTAATGCTATAGTCATAAAATCAACACCACCATAAATAAAAATCCAGTCTAAGACCTCTACCTCTCAGACACAATCCCAAAAACCATCAACACATTTTCTTCCATGATAGTATACGCAATTAGGAAAATCTTACACATTTATCTTATATAAGATATTAAAGTAATCTATCATATAAATTCCTCTAATTAGCCATCTTTATGACTCTCGTTGTAAGCCTAGATGGTTTAAATAAAATGACTTTTGTAACTTACATCATGTAATAGGTCATGATGTCAAAAGGTGTCTCTATTTCAAGGGTCTAGTAAAAAAACTAATTGATCAAGGGAAATTACAACTAGATAAGCCTAACATGCTCCCTAATCAATCTATTGACATCTTTAGGTATTTTTACCCTAACCATGCTTCCACATCTAATTTTCTGTATGTTAATTCAGGATCCATCTCAGACCATGAGACTTCTATGATTAGTACAATCCATGATCAACTTCTACCTAAAGAAGTTGGTTGTGCTTCTATCATTAATCTAATTATACTAGATGCCTTTGAACCATCTAAGATAAGTGAAGTTATCCTAAAAACTTCCCCAAGCTTTCTAGATCTCATTATCTAGGATCCACTTGAGGAGATAGTATTTGAAAACATTCTTGATGATCAATTATAAATAAAAGAAGAAAATACTATCAAATAAAATGCTTGCTTATAAATTCTAAAAGATACGCATAAAATTATTCATGTCATCTCAATACCTACATCTAACATACCCATCCCTTCTAGCTTACTACCCCCTAAGGAAACTATCATGTTACCTCAAACTAGGTCAAGACTAGTTCCTATCATTACTCGAGAGGAACTAAATCTTAGATAAATCAAGGGAAAATCTATAGTAATGAAAATAAAAACATTGATGAACCATGATTAAAATCCTTGTAGCATCCTCTAATTAAGATTGAACTCCCTAAAGAGGATATCCCCACAACCCCTAATGAGATTTGAAGAGGGAAAGCACCACTTCCACCTATTCAAATAAAAGCATCTATATTGGGACCCCATCCTTCACCAAGACTAAGATCCACTATCATAGAATCCTCTTCCAAAGAGAATGTATCATCACAAAGGGATCTTGAAAGGGATATTTCCACCGTGATAATTCTAATACATAACCCTTTAAACCCCTATTATCCATAAGGTTTAGGTGTAAGGGCTTATCTTAAGCATAAGTTACCTGCTTTAGGGAATATTCAAACAATGAGTTTGAAAGGTCAAGGTTCAAAGTCAAATATAACTTCCCTACCAGTGCCTCAAAACATTTAAAAACCTATTCAAGATATATTGAATGGATCTTATTCTAATATCCTCGATCAACCTCTCCAAACCTCCCTTATCACTTTAGCACCAATAAAACCTACTAACCCTCATTTTCAAAAACTAGTATGGTATTAAGAAAATAGAAAATGTGCATATCATCAAATAACAAGTCATGATATAGAAATTTGTAACATGATAAAATTTATGGTTTGAAACTTATTAGAAGGATATGATCTTTTAATAGAATATTTAGATCATGATCATCCCCATATTCAAACTACCAAGGTCACGTCCACCTCAGCAAGTAACATATTACCAATAGTATCTGAATGAGCTTCAAAAGAAGATAAAACCTCTTATAGATATCAATATCAATCCTTCCTAAACCCTCTAGATATGGATGAGTCTAAGAATATGACAAATCCCCCTTTATTTCAAATAGACACAGTCCACCTAGATATGTGATCCTAAACCTAGGGTCATAAGACGCACAATCACGATAAATCTAAAGTGACCATTACAAAAGTGTTAGTTCTTACCATAAATATTCTTACAATGCCTGCTCTAAAAGGTAAAATTTATATTTTATGGAAAACATAAAATAATAATGCTTCAAAATTAATATAGATGTCTATTCTAAAGTAACTTCATTAGCTTCTGGTCAACATGTCTCTATATGAGCTTGTTCAAAATTCTTCGCAACATCATGGGGCTATGATAGAAGCCTTGCAATCCATCAAGATATAAGATGATGAACCCAAGACATTATTGTATTTCATTGCATTTCTTCAAAATACATTATCCATAACATTCCATGATTTAGATATACCACCATTATAGCTTGATGACTAGGATCCCCCACTATTTATCATTGCACAAATTGATCAGACTCGAATCAAACAAGTAATGATTGATAATGGTACAAGCATAAATACCATATCCTCTCATGTATTTAAATAACTATATTTACCTCAAATGGTTTTAACCCAATCCCCATTTATTTTATGAGCATTTAATGATGATATCACCCCTGCATTAGGAATGGGTATTCCTTCATAGTCAAGTAGGTGTACATGTTCTACCTAAATTATTTTACATAATAGAAGGGAATTTTATATACAACATATTATTAGGATGTCCCTAGATATGTGTTATGCATTATGTCCTCTCCACCTTGCATCAATGTATAAAATTTGAACATGAAGGCAAAATCCATAATATCTTGGATGATCCTCATCCATTTAAAACTTGCAACCTCACCTTTTGAGAAAACAACATTTTGATTTTGTTATAAAATGCTACCCCATCATCATCTAATGAAGAATTCTCTAGTATGATAATCCCTCCATCAAGGATTAGTAAGGACTCCATTGATTCCATGGTTTTTTAGATATCGATTAGAGAGTATCAGCTATTAACACTCAATACTCTCCCCACCCCTAGGAATATAGGCATCCAGACAAACAACATGCATATTATCCAAATTTAAGAGAAAATATTCTCTTTGGTCCACCTTTCCTCTACACACATTTTATCTATGGGGGAATCAATCAAACTTATTCAAGCCTTGGTAACCAAACCCATTCTAAACCATTTACCTCAAAATTTTCATTCCTAAATAAACTCCACTTTACAAAAACATACCTATGATGGTGTGCTTGGAAGGGTTTTGGCTTAGGATGCTATGAACAAGGCCCACACGAGGTTATGTTAGGATATTTTAAGAAACCCCATGAAAATCATGGCCTTGATTTTTATAAAAAATCCAAAATTACCCTAGAGGTTACTCTCCTTCCTATCCTTGAAAAGTACACACCATCCTCACCATCCAACACCCCTTCTTCAATAAACAACATCATATCCATTCCCCCAAAATATTTTTTTAGTCAATGCCATTAATATATAACCTCTCACCTATCATCATGATGGGGAGGTCAAAACCATCCCTCTATCCTACCTAAACATTATAGGTCAAGATTTTCCCACCATCCCTATTCTTTAGTGATAGGATGAGTCAATCTTAACTCATTTAGGTGTAGAGAACTCCCATCTACATAATTCCCTTCTATCTGAAACTTCTAGTATATTAAATGAGGCTACCATTGACATTAACATAGGATCTCATGAGACCCCATGGATAGTTATGATCAACAAATCTTTAGATCCTTAGGAACACCAAGATTTCACTACATTTCTAAAAGATCACAGTGAAGCATTCACTTGGTCCTACAATGACATGCATAATATCGACCCTACTATTTTACTTCATAACATTGTCATGTTTCTTTATCTAAACATATAAATTAAAAGCTTCAAAAAATGCACCCTCACATTATGATCTTAGTAAGAGAAGAGTTGCAGTGTTTATTATCCATTAATTTTATCCATCCTATCAATTACCCTCAATGTGTATCTAATATCATCCCTGTCACAAATCCCATAGGGGGACTAGTCCTTTGTACTAACTTTTGTGACCTTAATCTTGCTTATCCTAAGGATGATATCCCTCTCCCTACTATTGACCAATTATTAGATTTATCAGCTAGGCATGAAATTTTATCACTTATGGATGGTTTTTACGGATATAATTGCATCCCTATCACACTAGAATACCAATATAAGACTTTATTTATTACTCCCTGGGGGACCTTATGCTATCAAGTTATTCCTTTCAACCTAAAGAATCCAGGAGCCACCTATCAAATAGCCATGACTTATATATTTAATGATATCATCCATTAAATTATTGAGGATTATGTGGATGATATCCTCAGTAAGTCAAAATTATTAAAAAACCATCCTTCAATCCTAAAAGTAATCTTACCTCACTTAATCCACTTTTGTGTTCATTCAAATTCTAAGAAATGCATATTTGGAGTATTAACATGTAAGATTTTAGGCTTTATTATCTCTATTCAAGGGATAGAAGTTGACCCTGCTAAGATCAAATCCATTTTAGAAATTTCACCCCCATCTAATCTTAAGCAAATCCATAGTTTACAAGGCAAATTATAGTCTATTCATCATTTTATTTCCCAACTACATGATCAATGTCAACCATTCCATCACCTTCTAAGGAAAGATATCTATTTTAATTGGGACTCTAGTTATTAGGAGGATTTTGATATTATAAAGAATTACCTTATTTCACCACTAGTTCTCATTCCCTCAAAGTAAGGGCAACCATTTTTCTTGTATATTTCCACTATGGATCATGCCCTTAGGCCATGCTTGTGGTTTACTATATCAGTCACACACTTGTTGAATATGAGACATGATATTTGAATATAGATAAGTTATGCATGGCTCTGGTCCTTGAATCTTCTAAGCTTTGATATTATCTACTCAATAACAAAACTTATGTGATTACGAACATTGATCCCCTAAATTTTATGCATTCAAAGCCTTATCAAAATTAATGAATGGAAAAATGGTTCATACTTTTGGAAAAACTTGATCTATATTTTATCCATCAAACATTAGTTAAATATCAAATAATTATTGTTCATCTTGATAAGGTACCTCTTTCTGATAATCAACCAGTTACTTATGAATTCCTAGATGAATCCATAGCCTCTGCTTCTCAAATATATCCATAATATCAAATGACTTTGTTCTTTGATGGATCCAAATGTTAGCATGGTGGGGGAGATAGAATTATCCTAATCCCTCTTAGGGGGATAACTCTACCTATATCTTTTAAGCTTGATTTTCACTACACTAATAATATGATTGAATATGGGGCTTTAGTCATAGGTCTCCAAAATACTTTAGCCCTATATCTATGGTGATTCCCATATTGTGGTCAATAAAATTAAGGGTATATATAAATGTAAGAATGACACGCTTTAGAAATATAAGACCTTGGTTAATTAGTTACTCACTAATTTTGAACATTATGCTATTTAAGCCACTCCTCAGTCAACTAAAAAGTTTGTGGATACCATGGCTTATTTGGTATCATTTATCCCATATTCATCTCAAGAATCTAAGTTATTTATCCTTATCCACAAGGTTAATCAACCTTATTTTACCAAAATTGATCTTCTTTCTATCCATAGTATAGAGGAAAATCCATTAGATCTCTAGTATTCACAAATATTTTATTACCTATCAAAGGGACTTATTCCTCCAGATCAATCTAAAAATGGAAAGTGAGCCTTCCAAAATTATATCATGCATTTTTTCATACTAGGGGTGTTTTTTATAAGCATGGTTTTGATGGTATCCTTATTTTTTTATCTCCTAATTCATGAAGCTACCCTCACTATCAAAGAAGTTCATGACAGATCATGTTGGGGACATTTTAATGGATGCACCATTGCTAAAATAATCTTACAATTGGGATATTATTGGTCCACTTTAAATCAGGATTGTTGAGAATACATTAAGATATGCATAAAGTGTTAGTATTATGCTAACCTCTCCCATGTCCCTAGTCAAGCATTATAAGTAACACCTAACTTTTGGCCTTTTTCCTAGTGGGGGCTTAATATTATAAGTCATATAAATCCTAAATCTTCCCAGTGTCATAGATTTATCATTACCACCATTGATTATTTTACTAAGTGGGTGTAAGATATTATTTTTATCTCAACTAAAGCAAACAAAATTATTAAATTCATTAGTCAGCATAATATTTCTCGCCTTAGTTCCTCATAAGATCATCACAGATAATGTAAAATCTTTTAAAAATAAAAATTTCAAGAGTTATATGATTCTTTTAACATTAAGCTAAGATTATCATCACCTTACTATCCTCAATATAATGGATAGGCTACAAAATCCAATATTTTTTTTCTCAAAATCCTAACTAAACTCATTAATGAAGTAGGAAAGAATTGGCATCTTTATGTTCCTTTTGCCTTATGGGATTATCTAACTAGTATTCAAACCCTTATGGGTGTTACTACTTTCTCCCTAGTCTTATGGGTGTTACTCCTTTCTCCCTAGTATATGGTACTAAAGTTTTACTTCCTCTTGAGGTTCATATTCCTTCCCTTTTCATCTCCCTTAAAGATATCATTTTTGAGGATGAATTACATCAGGAATGATTAGCCTAACTCAAACTCTTAGATGAGCATTGATTAGTTGCCCTTGAATAACTCCATGTATATCATGAATGAATAAAGTTCACCTCTAATAAACATCTAAATAGCATGAAGTTAATATTGGTGACCTTGTCTTTATTGGTGTAGGCCTTTTTCCCACTAGGTTTTGCTTACACAGTTGTATTGGCTTGCTTAGGGATATAAATGTCATTTGGGTTACTTGGGAAGATTAGTCCCACATTCATTAGAATGTGTGATGTCTTTATCCTTCCAACCTATAAATACACCTCTCTCCCTTCATATTTATTATGTAAATAAGTGCAATGTAATGCAGTATATTATGGATTGTTTGAGCTACTTAGTTGTGAATTTTGACAACTTTAAGAGCTATGAACTTTTACCCTTTATATAAGTAATTCATCTCCATTATTAAATCTAATCTCTTTGTCAAATATTTTCTCTTGATGGTTTCAATTGATTTTAGCTGTGTGATGTGTGCTTGCTTGACTTCCATGATCACTTCACCATGGCCATTCATTGATACGAAGATCCTAGTATATTCTTATATGGTATCAGAGTGCCAATCTATGTTCATGATTGTTTGATTTGTTATGTTGTAAGATTTGTTTTTAATTTTAGAGTTTATTTATATATTTGTGAGGCAATTTTTTAGAGGGTTTAAAAAAAATTTGGGGTAGTTTTTTGAAACATCAAAAACCTTTGGATTTATTAAGTTACCAAAAAAAATTAGAGGGGTCCTTTTCTACAAAATTTAGGGTGTTACTATTGGAATTTTGCATGTACATGTTTTTGGGTAGGTTTTACATGATAAGAAGGAGGACATTCTTTGAAATATGATTGAAGCTTCATGGCCATGGCTTGGCCCTTGCTATAGACCTCCATATAAATTCCCAACCACTACATGGTCTACTCTCAATCTAAATGCCCACCTGCTAGCACTCCAATGTGTTCTTAGAATCTCCACAATGACATTAAATATTCCAATGATATTTGTTGCACTAGGATGGGTCTATTATATGTTCAATCTCTCCATAGATTCTTATTGTTGATGATCAGATATGATCTAATTTCCATTTCTATCCAACTATCTACATGTTGTTTTAGAGCTACATCCTTCAAATACCCCTACATCAATCTTAGAAATCTACTTACCACCGATCTTAGCTCTCATAACCAACTCATATGGTCAATGACTTCATTTGGTCTAGCCTCCACTAAGGTAGCTACAACAACCTCTAGTTGTCCCTCCCTTAACAAATGGAGTTTCACATGTAGATCTACATTTTGGATCAAGACTACACTTTTTAAAGAAAAAACATTGAAGATATGCTTATTATTTCAAGAGCTAGCATTTGGCATCACACACTACTCCTTGACATGTTTTTACTCATTTATTTTTACATTTGTTATGTTTCATTTAGATCTGCATCTAACCTTTTATTAGATTTTAGCATCATAAAGAAGAATATTGTATTGTTTTTTTGTAGATCTACACATTTTTGGTAGGTAGCATCTTGTTTTCTTTTGTAAGGAGTGAAGCATTTTACTTTGTAACCAAGGCATCACTTTCCACTACCTTGGCATTTCAATTTTGGCATTGGATCTACTACAGATCAATATCCCTTTCTAATATGTGGAGGACAAGGATGGAAAAATTCATCTCTCTATTGATAGGCATCTTATTTTCCATCTAAATATAGTCTTTTACATGGTTTGATCTAATAATTATTGCACCTGATCTGTTGTGTTGAGGATCTGCTCATTGTAGCTTTGGTGTCATATTCTTTTCTACCACTCCAAAATGGTATATCAAATCTGAGACAAGTGTTTTCAGAATTTGGCACTAGAGAAGGAGGATATTTGTTGCAAGCATCAAGAAATTTGGCAAAGCATTTGAGTGAAACATTGAATTTTGGTGTCTTTCTTCTTTGGTGGTCCCATGCTCAACCCTAATCTCATAAGGGTATTTTTCTGCTCTTACATTTTTTGATATTAATGAATTTATGAATTTTCCATAACATCATTTGGTGTGTTGAAAATCAATTCATTTGAAAATATTTAAAGGAGAGCAAATTTTTGAGTCTTTTTAAATTTGTATCTTTAGCTTACAAAGATGAAGTTGAGGCCTGAATTGGTAGGAGGATGAACCCCCCTCAAAAGACCAAACCAATTTATTCTACATTCCATTCTAGTTCTAATGAGTGGTTATAAGGCATATTTTACCTCGTTTAAAGGTACTTTTTTAAGGATTGAAGTGCAAGTTTTTAGTTAATAGGCCTATGTATGGGAAATTGTATTCTTAATATCTTGCATATGATAACTTGAAATTGAGTATCATCTTTTGTAAAAGTATTTATTTTTTTATTTCCCATGCATTGGGATAATTAGCCCTGTAAAATGAAATACTTTATAAAGTGTAAAAATATACAGGGGTTGATTAGATGTCTGTTTTAGAGAATTTTGCTTGCCCTATTTGTAATTTTAATTTATGCTAATTTAGTGGATATTACACTATTTTATTGTGTTTATGGATGCATTATCAGTTGAGTCTGGCATCCATTCATTGAGACATATTTTTCACTCATGCATTGATTACTCTTACTTGTGTGGACCCATTTTGATTACTTCTAACATCTATACTTAGAGTGTGCACTGGTAATCGATCATAAACATAGATTGATCATTCCTTGAGCATGATTTGTAATTGAAAACATAAGGAGGTCACTACTAATTATCTTAGGGAGGTTGTTATGGGAACTACACTCTTTCTTGTGTACATTCAATTTTTTTATAACTATTACATGGTCCCATTTAGTGACTACTTGTATAGATTGCTCTTGTATTCCTAGATGCATTGTTAGCAAAGCCTAACATCCATTTGAGTGCATATTATCACTTGTGCACTAATTTTTATTACTTGATGGGACTCATTTTTGTCATAGTTCAATGTCCATCTCTAGAATGTACACTATTACTCTAGATGAGGAGAGTTATTCCATTTCTATTGATCCTTTTTGGGAAGGATAATTATTCTTTGTGACATGCTTATATGGAAGACTTACTCACGCATAAGAGTCATATTCCTTTTCTATATGGATAGATTCATGCACCCATTGATCCTATTTGATTAGATAAGTGGGTGAATACTTGTGGTAAGGTTTTTACCACTCTATTACTATATATTTCCATAGATATTCATTTCCATGTGGAACACATAGAGTTTCCATATGCTATTTGGAGCATCCTAAAGTCTCTTTTTGCAGATCCTACTAAGACCTACATCACACCTCCTCCTCTACCTATCATATTTTTAGAGACAGTTGTATTCTCACCTCCTACTTTTATTTATTATGATGATATGTCCATGGTGGATAGTATTGTTTCTACTTTTATTTATTATGATGATATATCCATGGTGGATAGTATTATTTCTTATATTGAGTCCCCACCATAGGATGAAATTTTTACAAACCTTATTTTTCCTATTGTAGATTCTATTTTTGTTCCTATGCTAATTATTATTCTTCCAGAGCCTTTACAGTGTTAAAATTTGGAGACTTCACTATTTATAGAATGAGTACACCTATTGTGAGCATTGAAAACTCATCTCCTCATGTGGAATTTCTTTATTTAATTGGTGAGTCATGCTCAAGTCTTCATAGGACATTCTTTCAGTGAATGTTCCATGGCATTCTTTTGACTGGTTCACTTTAGTTGTATTCTCTTCAAATTCTATGCACATTCTTTCTAGACCTATGACACATATATGATTTAGAGCACATTTAGATATATTCATACTAATACCTTCATCTTATTTTGTGGAATGGGCATAATTTTAGTACACACATTGGGTTCTTCCTTTGCCAAAGGGAATAAACATTATTCTATGTGGATGGAGCTTCTATAGTATTCAGGCAGAGGATCTCATCATCAACCTTCATCATCTTGTGAGCTGTATTTGGAGTATTTATTTCTTCAACATCATTATTTGGGGGGTTTTTTAGTCTCCTCTTGTTTTATGTCTCTCTTTTTGGAGGGACTTTTTCCTACATGTTTTCTCCTTTTCTCTACTTTATGAGAGATTACATTATATTTGGGTACCTTATCAGACCTAGTTATCTGGACCCATTTTTTGTATCATTTCCCACCTAAGCTATACTTATGGGGGTGTTGGTGTAGGCCTTTTCCTACTAGTTTTTTCTTACATGGTTTTATTAGCTTACTTAGGGACCTAGAGGTCATTTGGGTTACTTGGGCAAATTAGTCCCACATTCACTAGAATGTGTGGTATCTTTCTCTCTTCAACCTATAAATACACCTCTATCCCTTCATATTTATTATGCAAATAAATGTAGTCTAACGTAGTAAATTTTGCATTATTTGAGATACTTAGTTATGAGATATGATAGATTTGAAAGCTATGAACTTTGAGTCTTTGTATATTCAATTCATCTTTATTATTGAATCTAATCTCTTTGTGAAATAATCTCACTTGATGGTTTTAATTGATTTCAGTTGTGTGATGTGTGCTTACTTTATTTTATTATCACTTCATCATGGCCATTCATTCATATGAAGAATTTGGAAAAATACTTATAGTCTTAAAAGAGAATCAACATGTCACTAATATGGACAAAAGAAAAAGGGGAAAATTTGCTCTGAATTATCTCAAACCATATATTATCACCCATAAGTACAGATCTGAGGCATATCATTTGGCCTCTTTTGATGGAAAATCAAAATGAGAACCTCTTAATTCTTTGTGTTTTCATCCTTTTCATTGTTAATAAGTTTCAATCACCTTGGTTCACCTAGTTTCTTTTCTTTTGGACTGATTTTGATAAAACCATATCAATATTATCCTTATACCAAATAATGATATGAAGAGACATGTGGTTATCTAAAATCAAGCCCATTTTTAACCTTGAATATGAATACCCCATCTATATTCATAGCATGTTTTAATTGGATAAGCTCCTCCTATAATGGGAAGGAGCTCTAAATCATTATTCCTTGAAATGCCTCATCACTAATTCATTTGAGAATAAGATTGTTATCTTGTGAAATTATTATAGGTTTCCCAAATCCAATCCATACAAAAATAATATAACTATGATCAAAACCAAAGCAAAATATCTACAACATAAGAAAAAATAATAAATTGATCCCATGAAGGATAACCTTGAAATGTACAAAATCTATAACTATAAATATACATACATGCATACACACACACACACACACACACACACACACATAGAGAGAGAATTGTAGACTACTCCCTCAAAGGATAGTTGCTTCAAGAAACATCTCTCACAATATGTATCACTCCCTCAAAGGATGGTTATGCATAAAACATCCCAAGAAAGCTTCCCACATTGATTAACTTTCTTTAATTTAGTATACTTCTTTCATTGATTAGTATACATGGATTGACACTAAAGGATTCTAGGATTGACCATTAGTTTTTGTATGAAAGATGAAAGCATCTTCTTCTTAAAAGAATCCACTTTATATCAAATTGAATACTTATAAATTTCCATCTCAAACCAATAATATCTTGAACTTAGTAAACCTAAGTTTATTGGGCTATTTATTAGTAGTTAGTTAAGGATGCACATACATTCATTTTAATTATCTTTATTGGTTCATGGTACGAGCCAATAATGACAAATAAAACCCCTTGTAAATATAATTTGTGCTAATTAATTATAGATTTGTCAAATATATAAAATAATATCCTAATATAGTAATCCAAAAATCTATAAGTTTCATAACATGAATTCTGTAACCTATAAACCACATCCATAATAATCATGATCCATAAACATTTTTCATAATCCATGAAATCAATTATCCATAATATAATTCACATCCATAATAACATAATCATAATTTATAAGAATTTTAACATTTCATAAAATTTTAAAATCCATAATCCATAATCATATAACATAAAATATATAATCAATAATCTAATGTACATCCATAATCCATAAACATTTTTTAAAAGGACCATAATCCATAATCTAATCAAAATCATAAAACATAAAACATTTTAATGTAAAATCTCATAATCCATAATTAAATTAAATCCATCACATAATCAAAATCACATCCATATCAATTCAATCATAAACATTTTAATATAGTAGCCTCACATAAATCCTTAAATCATATAATCAAAATCATATCCATAAATCCATAAAATCCATACTATAAACCCATAATCATACCACATAAAATCCATAATCCATTATCTAATTCACATCCATAATAACCATAATCAATAAACATTTTAGTATAAATCCATAACATGTAAAAATCATAAAATATCACATCATTTAAGCAAAATCCATAGTCACATAATCTAAATACAAGCATCCATGGTAACATAATCCATAAACATCCATAATCCATAAAAAATATGAACATCACAACTAAACATCATGAATAATATATATATATATATATATATAAAGTGATCAAAGTGTACATCACACATATCTATATACATGTTTGTGGCTCTCTAGCCAGTACAATGAATAAATACAATAAATGAGCTTCTCTGTAAAATGAATCTAGCTCAAATAGATACTCCCTATAGCTCCACCACTATATCTTCTCCCATCCCCTCCTCCATGTCTTCATCTATCCCTATCCCTCTTCTGATCCTTCCCATAGGATACAATCCCCCATTCTAATTTAACCTATGTGTGTTTGCCTAGATGATATGCCCTATGTTGCTAGATGGGTAGCATAACATGGGATCTCTAGATGTAAATCTATAATGATCTGCTCATAATATCGCATCTCTACCACTAGATCCCTATACTTGTCAATGCTCATTATACCAACCTACCCTATGCTCAACCCAACCATCCCTATAACTATCTATACTAATGATTCTCCATCCTCCTCCATAGGCTATCCATCTCTACTATATAATGATCTTGAGCCTCCACCACTAAGTCATGGCTCAACTATAATGAGTCAAACTCCACCTAAAGTGTATCCAATCTAGTCTAGAGTGTGTCCCACTCAATTTACATCTTGGTGAGAGCCCCCTATGCTATGGCCACCTATCCCTATAAGGTAATACACTAGGCCCTCATTGTATCCCTTTCTATAATTATATCTTCAATATCAATCTCCTCCTCCTCTACCTCCTCCCCTCCCACATCCTCTCCCCTCTCCACCTCATCTTCCATCTCCTCCTCTCTTCATCCATCCTCCTTAGTATACTTCATCTCCTCATCTACTCCCTCTTGGTGAGGACACACCACCATTTCTTACATCAATATTATCATACTCCTCCTAGGCTAATGGCCTCCAGGTGTGCCCAGTCATCATCATTGAGCTAGTCCTATAGTCATTCCAATAGAGGCATTACTTTATCTTGCATTTGTAATAGTATATGTGCCTATTACTAGCATCCCATATAAGGCTTAAGTTTCTTTAAAAAAATTATTTAGTCTAAACCCTAGACACTATACTCTAGCCTTTCACTTTTTGAGTGAATCAATGTCAATCTATTATAGATCAATGTAGTTTCATCTAGATCAACATCATTTTAGGTGAAATAACATTGATTCCTAATAAATCATCACCAATTCATGGGAATCAGAATTGATTATCTAGTGGCATACTACCCTAGACTTAGCATATATCCTAATCTTCAAAATAAAAGTACTCAAAAAATTCTAAAAAAATCAAATAGTGGGACCTACCTCATCCTATGATCATTGTTGTTCCCCCAAACCACTACCACTAGCCTCCATTTTATCTTGCATCATAATCATCATTTGAAATTCTCACCCATCATTTCATTTCACATAATAGAAAATGAACCTTTTTCCACATTAGATTTACTTATATACCTAACTTTGGATTGGTGATGATCCAATTTGGATTGGCATTGATTTGGTAGATCGAATTCGATTCATCCTGGATCGATGCCAATTTGACTATTTTTTCACTACTTATAGTTTCCATGCATACAGTCTTTATCCATAGCCTCATCCTAGTACCTTACCACACCTATCATATTATTTGTCTTATACCATTTCAATTTTGTGGATTTTGACCCCTTGGTCCCATATCTCATGTACGGCATGTACTCTTTTGGGTATCTTTCCTCAGTGGGTCTTGAGAGTGCATTTTCTCTTAAGAACAACTATCTATAGGTAGTGTGCACATTAAAAATCACACCAAATGATTTGATCAACCAAGTAATATCACTTTTTCTCTTATTTATCCTTTGTTTAAGCCCACCTATTTGTAGTTATGGCACTTTATTATAGGATTTCCCTTGGGGCATCTCTGCTTGTATTACCTTACATCTTGTCAGTGAAAACATAGACTTCATGTTATGCATCCACATTATTAGACCTCATTTTTTATCTACCTATCTCATCCACTATTCCATTTTTTAAACCCATCACCTATGCCTTATCCTATATTAGCTCTCGATTTGATGGGGGATACCTCCTCACATAAACCTAAGGCATTGGACCTCTCTTGATTTTTGTCTTGAGACATGTATTCTATACCACTCCACAAAAAGGGGCAACTGTAGACACTATGATTTTTTATACTATATATAATTTGTTATGTGTTGTAGGCCCTTATTATTATTTTAATTTTCTAAATATCCCTATCCTAAAGTTTAGTTTATTTACCATTAACCACGTAATAATTTTCTTTTAAAAATTACCTTTTCACCTCCCTAACCACCTAAATATATTAACAACCTAAGGAATCCTAACCTTTTAACCAATTTACCTATTTATAACCCCATCCCCAATAACCTCACATTGATAAAATCTAGATTTACCCATAGATATAACAAACCAACATAGATAAAACCTTCAACTACCAAATTGGGTGAATTAATGTTGATTCTCCCATGATCAGTGCCAATTTTTTAGATTGGAATCAATCTATTTATTCCCAGCTAGCCCTTTGAATCAAGGACTAGAAAGTATAAATCTTGAAATTTTACTTGAATTTTTAGAGAAATTGAGGAAGCCTTAACACCATTATGCTAGAATTCTACTACATACAATTTTCATCCATCATTATGAGCTCAAAAAATTACTTACATTTATGGGAAATAATTCATCCTGTCTACAACTTGGATAAATGTAAATTATGTATTATTTATTTAATTTATCCTTTATACTTCTATGATTTTTTACTTATCCCACTCATAAAGCATAAACATAAATCCCCATTTCCAGTATCAATATCCTCTATCATATTTTTAGTCTTTGTTTTAATTAAGTATAGTTTTAGATAAAATTGACACTTATTCATTTTGAATTGACACGAATTATACATAATCAACATCGATCCTATAGGATTGACATTAATCCAATATAATTATTTTTTTTAAATCTGTCTTTAATCTCAGACCCCTATCTTTAATTCATTCTAATTTTATAGCATTTTAAACATGGCCTTATTATGTAGGTGACTCTACCAGGCATTGTGCATGACATCATTAATATCATTGATATACCTATAGTATCCCAACCCCTTTTCATTAATAAGAGTTACATAGCCTTCGAGATATCACTTAATGCCATTTTATACTCTCCCTCTATTAAAGCCACTACCAACCAACTTAATGTTATACAATAGAATGTGAATGTTGTTATGGCTTATTAGGATGAATACTTTTCTTACTTTGATAACTTAAGTGTAAATTAAATCATAATCATTAGTATTATTTCATATTTATGTTTTATAATTTTATTTTTCATTTATCGACTTAATTATGAAAACAATGAGCTAACATCCACTTTAGGAACTTCACAACTTCATGGGACTAGTTTCAAACTAGGCAGCTCACCCATCTATCTATTAATTTATTTTTGTCCAAGTTGTTTATTTATGTGGCTATTATTCCAAACCAAAAAGATGTTCCCTCAATCAATGGATTTAAGTAGTGTGTAACCATCTTCATATCTCTAGGTATTCATCATAAACCCTAATTTTCATTGAGTTTTTAGTAAGTTAATTAAATAAATACAAAATGAAATACTAATATAACACCAACTCCAAAATTTTAAGTCATAATTAAAGATGGTGGTATAATAAACTACTTTGGAAAATGGCATAGCATTAATCTTAATATGGGATACTACTTATTATATTCCCCTATGTTTTTTATTCCCATGCGAGGCACTGATATTATTTTAGGAGTGTAGTGGCTCATGACTTTGGGCACTATTGAGATGAATTTTTAGGAACTATTCATGAGTTTCCATTCAGAAGGTATACCTTTAAATTGCGTGTATTATGGGATAAAAATCCATAATTAATTAATTTCCATCAAATGATGAAGATTCTTAAAAAGGTGTAGAAGGATTTGTGGCACACTTATTTTCCATAGAGGTTCAATCAACCAAGGAGTATACACACCCTAATTTGTAAAGGGTGATAGATGATCATTCTATTATTTTTGGTGACATGCTAAAATGACTTCGTCCAAGTCATGCACATGATCATGCCACTAGGATCATTCTCTAAAATATACCACCTAACATTATAGCCTACATGTATCCATATGCCCATAAGAGTGAAATTTAAAATATGGTACATGGGATTTTGGAGGTGTGATATAAAAATTTGACTCAAGAGAGCAGGTTATTATGGTGTTAGTTTCAAAAATAATGAAATTAACACACTAAACAAGCTCACATATATAGGCCTAGATCATGGGGGGATCTTAGTGAATAAACCAAATGAATACACAACTAAAATGTAAAGAAATGACAACTTCTTTACCTTCCTTGATTTCTCTAAGATGATGTGTTCATTGACTTACTCAGATTATGATCAAAATTTCTTCATAAATGGGGCTTGGATATCTCTACCTCCTCTTGGCACCATGGTTGGCTTGATGGTTTGGCTTGATTTTTATATTATATCACTATGGATTTTCTTCATGAAATCCAACCCAAAATTATAACTCTACTATTTTCCAAGCTCTCCAAATGAATAGCTCCAGGCTTTTTTTATAGGCTTTGAAATGACTTAGAATGGATTGAATCCTAACCTTAGTTGGATTAGCTAACCCTAGTAGGGTCAATAGGTGTCCAAAATATCATGATTACCATGCTTAGGTGTGCTTTGAGATATTTTGCATTTGGACAACTCATAAATGGTCATGATTAGTTTTTAATATGCTCTTTAGGATATTTGTTGAATTTTCCTTTTTGATAATTGATTTATTTGCTCATGGATAAATACAATTAGGTTTAGGATTAAGATTTTCAAGTTAATTAATCTCTGTTAGGAGTTTGAACATTTGTGTAAGATTTTGATTTTATTTAATGTACATTTGTTCAATTTAATTGATTTATGGGACAATTTGATTTATTTACATTGTTATGAATCCAAATATGAGACTCTTATATATTCTTAGGCTAAATTTTTAGAGGTTTTTTAGATGTTGGTAAGAATTGATCTAAAGTCAGGTATGAGGCCATTATTGGCCAATTTTAGATGTCTATAGTTTGCCCCTATTTGGGAAGGCATTGCAAGCTATAAGCATAATAACATCTTTTCAAAGAATAAAAAATGTTCTATGTGCTTATGACTTTAATGATGATGGATGAACTATAGGGTGCCCCTCTAAGGGAGAGATTGGCAAAAGGGTCAGTAAATGGTCCCTCAAAAAAATGAAATGAGGAGACCAAACAAATGAAAATGATGGGCTGATAACATAATGATTTTGAAAAAGTAGTTAAAATCACTAAGAATACAAGTGGAATGGTGTATAATGGTTTGCTCAAATGAGGTTATAAGCATTTTACCCTCATAGTGGCAACATGGTATGATAACATAATGATTTTCCCAAAGGTGGTTATATAATCTTTAAGAATATGGATCTGTCTTAGTTAGGATAGACAAATAGGATAACAACATGACCCAAATGAGTAAAAGAAAGTAAATTATTTAGAATTGGCAAAAACATAATGATTTGCCCAAAGGTGGTTATAATCACTGAGAATATAGGTGGGATGGTGTGTAATTATTTTCCCATAGGTGGTTATAATCATTGGACCATCATTATGGAAACATTATTGATATATGATGTCACTCCCTAAATTCTTTACTACTCCGGGCATTTCTCATCCTTCTGCCATATGGGGGGCAGTCCAGGGGACAAAACATGTTTTAGAAGAAAGAAGCTCATGGAAAGTTGGCAATGGTAAAAAGGTGAAGTTTTGGGAAGATATTTGGTTAAGAGGAAAACTGTTATAGGAAGAAATCCAAGATAAAGATGTTATAGATAGATGCAAGCAAAGAGTGGGAATAACGGTTAACCAATACTGGCAGAACAACTCTTGGGTTAACCTCACTGACTATGATCAAGATCTCAAGGATATTCAATTATCCCTAAATGTTATATCTCTATATCCTAACCATGAAGATAAAATTGTTTGGCACAATGAGCCAAGCAGACAGTTTAAAGTTTCTTCCATTTTCACCTCTAAGGGAAATGGTAGCAAACCATTATGGACGAGAGCCTGGATTAAGGGGCTCATCCCTAAAATCAAATTCTTTTTCTAGACCCTTCTCCAAAACAAAATATTGACTTTGGATAATTTACAGAAATGCGGAATTAATATTGTAAACAGGTGTATTCTTTGTAAAAAAGACCTTGAAGATAGAGATCATCTGTTCATGAATTGTTCCTTCACTCAGCTAGTTTGGAAGGAGATTCTCAATTTGTGGGGCATTACATGGATTCACCACAAAAATGTGGAATTATCTCTCAAAAGCTGGTACTACCTCTCAAAGAATCTCGAAGTTCTTTTTTTATGGAAACTTACTCTTCCCCATATTTGGTGGGGAATATGGAAGGAAAGAAATAACCGAATCTTTAGAAATAAAGAACTTCTTGGATGGGTGGTAGGACAGAACATCATTAGAGCTTTAAAGGAGAATTTTTTATCACAAAAGAATCCAAGCTCAACTCTCCAAGTGGATAATCCCTTAAGGATGGATAATCCTATAGGTAAACCTGATAATCCCAGATCAAGAGTTACTTGGAATGTTCCCCCTCAAGGATGGATTAAAGGAAACTTTGATGGTGCTGCCAAAGGGAACCTGAGGAATGTAGGTTGTGGTGGAGTTTTGAGAAACCATATGGGAAAGGTAATTGATGCTATTGCAATCCCCATTGGTAAATTGAATTGCCACATTGCCGAAGCTACAGCTGCCCTTCAGACCCTCAAAACAGCTGTGGAATCGGGATATCCCAAATTGTGGCTTGAAGGGGACTCATTGAATATTATAAATATTATTAACAATATAAATACTGTGTCTTGGACCATAGAGGATAAGGTAATGGAGATGAAAACATTAATAAAAAAATTTGAAGAAGTGATTATAACCCACACCTTTCGTGAAGCCAATGGTGTTGCAGATTGGCTAGCTAATTGGGCAGTCCGGGCGGGTCAAACAGTGAGGTGGCATGAAACATTAGAAAAGAATGTGGATTTGAGGGCACTCATTCTTCATGATGCAACCCATGCAAAGGAAGGAAAGATTGGAGTGTAATAGAAATATAATGAGCAGGAGGAGTGGCAGCACAAGGAAAGGACAACAATCATTAAAGAGGAAGGCCCTCAAGAGTGAGAAGCGGATCCTAAATAAGCACAAACAAATCTGACTTTCTAATCAATTTGGCAGCAGGTGGGATCATTGTAAAGACCATAGCAACTGGGTTTCAAAGAAAACAAGTATGGCACGCGAAAGGAAGGGAGAACCCTAGAAGCAGCAACCCAAGAGCTGTGATGAATGGAAAGAGAAATAAGAAGTCTGGAGAATTCTGCAAAAAGGAAAAGTTGCGAGCTATATGGAAAGACTCCATGGGTCAAAATCGCATATCACTATGGCTTTTTTCAAAAATTGGATTGATGAAAGGGTCACCCTGCATGTTATCATAGTGAACCTAACAGAGGATTTTATAGCTAAGGTTAAAGGGCTGCCTACGGATGGACTTAAATTCTCCAAGTAGATAAGCATTTACAAATGAGGCCTTTTGTAAGTTCCCCAAGACGGATGAGGAAGAGCAAAAACTGGTCAAGAATAGGGATTTCTATGAATTGGATCAGATTAAAGGGATATGGAGGGATGTCTTAAGCTACATAAGGGAGTACTTCATCCTGGACAGAAGAAGTAAGCGAGTGCACAAATTCCACTTTGTCTTCCTTAACCATTTCAGGCACAAGGTAAGGTTGTCTTTTCCCTTTTATCTTCGCTTCTCCTTGGTCCAAAGTTTATATGCCCATAGGAAAAAGGAAACGCACCCTATCCTACATGAAGGCCTTATTCTATTAATCGAAGGCTATTGCAAGAATAATGCAATGGTAAAGCACCCCAAATAGGGGAAAAACAAGGAGTCAGGGAACAAAAAGAGTGAAAGTGTAAATGGGAAAGGCAAAATCAAGCTCCCTAGCGCTAAAAAGTAGAATGTAGAAGAAGAAACGAAACGGGAGAGAATTGATAAACCCAAGGAGGAAAACTTGGAGGAAGAAGAAGGAACTGAAAGCTGGGATACAAACTCTAATGAGGATGAAGAATGTCCTGAGAAGAATGAAAAAGATGATGTCAACACAAAGGAGGATTCTGCAAATAGAATAGAAGATACGGAAGAAAATTAGAAAGTGTCGGAGGATGAATTTGTCCAGGATGGCCCTGTTGAGGACCCAGCTTCAAAGAACGAAAAGGAAACTACAGGTCAGGATGATAATCAAGATATGGATATGGAAATTCAAACTGGAATTAAAGAGCGGGAACAAAAGGGTTGAGAGGATATCTTTGAAGAAGTCAAGAATAGTCCCAATAAAAATTCTGAGGAATGGAGAGGGAAAAAACAGAATGATGAAACACACACACCAATGACTTGGGTTAATTGCAAAGCAAAGGCATCTTTCCAACTTGATTCTTGGACGTGTAGGGAGATTATGGATCTCAAAAGGAAAGTGGAAACTATGGAAGATACCCTGAAAGCTATATGGAACAAAATTAACAATATGGAAAATTAGATAAGAGAGATCCTAGTCAAGCTCAAAGCCTATGAGAATAACCTCCGAGAACTCATTAAGGACAACAGAACGAAAATGGAGGAAGTTACGTCCAATATTTGTGATGCTGCTATCAATATTGGAAAAAGAGCCAATGAGGAGACCAAAGCCTTGGAGGGACCTAGCAAAAGGATGAGACAAAGTTCAAGAAAGAAGGTTACACAAAAAGGAGCCATGCTGGCGGCAACCACTACCCAGGATACTATTATGAAAGGAAAAGAAACTATGAAAATGATATTAGAACTGGATGAATAATCTGGTTCCTCTTGTTGGTTATGAAACTGGTCCTATTCTTTATTTTCTTTTTGTAATCCTATGCCTTTGGTGTAGCCAGATCTCTGTTAAATCTGGGTTTTGACTGGTAGTCCTTCTGGTGGTTTCAGGTCCATTAAAAACCTATTTTTGCTACTTCCTTATTGTAGTTTTTAGGCTTTGCCTATGGTTTTGGATGCTCTTTCTTTCTTTCCTTGTACTAGGGTTTTGGGGCCCCTTCAAAACCTACTTTTACCTTAATCTAAAACATTATTGATATATGATGATTTAAAATGTGATAATGATAACTCTATATAGAGGATAAAGATGAATTGTGATAACCTGCTAGTAGGGATATAATCTGAACTAACAAAGGTTAAAATTCTTTCATTTTTTAATTACTCTATTAGGGATGTGATTGGGATTAGATTAGGATTTTTTTTGGTGCTAATATCAAGGAGATGTTGATATTACCATTATTGTGTATAAATCTTGACACTAATTTTTTATATAACATGTGACAATAGGCATCATGATGGAACACCATGAGGACTTGGCTGAAATATGCATAAGGACTAAATCCTATGATCCAATACTCAAGGTAAAATAAAAAACCAATGATAAAAACCATGGTGATAATGTTTTTTATTTGAATATAGATGGATTCAAGAATAATGTACACAAGGAATCACCCAATAAACACACATAGACTGAATCAAGGCAATAGTGTTGAAAGCAAACAAACATGCATACAAACAACAAAAAAGAAACAAACAATAGTTAGTCCCAATGTTAGTACAAATAATGAAATGAACATTGCCTCTAGAAAATAGGTGACAACTTAATGAACAAACATGATGGGGGAACAGAATAAAATGAAGGGGGTGGCTGAGATATCTCTATATTTAATAGGTAAGTGGAAACTACCTACATAGTTCCATGGATGATATATCCAACAAAACTTCATGATGAATGTAGTTCTCTTAGGAAATGGGAAGAAGATGATAATTGATGAAAAACAAACATGATGGATATGATAGAAGAATAGGAATGGTTTTGAAAATAGAAAGATCATGGAATAAAAGGACAAAAAGGATGGGGAAACTAAGTGACAAATGGTTTCTTGTGACTTAGTAAGGGTTACCTAAATCCTTAAGGTAAAGAAGTGGTCAATGTTTTTGGTGTTTCTAATGATTTTTAAATGTGTTTGGAAATTTCTAGGTGTCTCAACTCAATCAAGAATGATGAGACACTAAATATTCCAAGCTCATAAAATGGTGAGAGCATGGAAAACTTGAATGGATGCTCACAAAATGGTGAGAACATGGCTTAGGTTACTTTAAAAAAGGTGAGAGTGTGATGGCAAGGAGGACTAGGCTGACGTTAATGTGAGTCAAACATGACCCACATAATTCCAAAATGGTCTTATTTCATAGTAGTTCCACCTTATAGTGGAGGATTCTAACTAGTGTAGTAGCCAATTCAAACAAAATAGGCATAGTTGGCATAGTGGTATAAAGCGACATAAGAATGGCTAGTTGTTATGTCAAGACACATTAAAAAAATTTTGCCCCTAGTTTTCCCATAGGTGGTTATAACTAGGATACAATTGATTATATCAATGATACTAATTTGCCTATAGGTGGTTATAATTAGTAGCAAGACTAGTAAAACATTGATTTACCCTTATAGGTAGATATAATTAGGCTCACATAAAAAACATGATAATAAGGGAATAAGGAATGAAGGATGAAACTACCAAACTTCTATCTTACTACTCCAAAATACTGCCTTTATCTGGAATGCTTGAAACAACTACTAAAATTGATTTGATTGTTCATGCTAAAAATGTGAAACCAATGGATAAACTGAGGTCAAATGGGATAGGATAGGATAGATAAATATTTTGGTTGATATAACAATATGTTTAAAAAAATAAGTGATAGGATAATATAATGATAGGATGATCAGAATTCAAAATGGTATGGTACAAAGAAGAATATTGATAATATGGTAAAACTTGAAATGGTCCTCATAGATAATACATCATATCACTCAAGCATAGTACTACTTAAGGTGTAGAATGTTCATAGGTTCATCAAGTTCATCCCCATCTTGTCTAGTGATCCTGTATACTCCTACGCCATAGTCTACAACAATGATGAAATGCCCTACCTAGTTGGGTTTGAATTTTTCTTTATGCTTTTTTTCGCTGTATTCTTTTTTTCTCTTTGAGGACAAGATCACCAGGTTTAAATTTTCTAGGTTTCACACACTAATTGTTTTATCCATAGAGTTGATTCTAATATGCCTATAAATTGTTCATTTCATCCATGCATTTCTTTTCAAGTAACTCCAACTCTTATAGGTAAGCTACTCGATAGTCATTGTCATCTAGAACATGTTTAAAAGAGATACCTAATGATGGTAACTCAATATCAATGGGAATAATGGATTAAATTACATAAACAAGTGAGTATGGAGTGGCTCTTATAAGAGTGTGGTGATTGGTATGGTCTACCCATAAGGCATGGAATATTTGAAGGTGTCAATCACTACTGGCATCATTGATAATATTTTTAAGGATGTTAACAATGTTTTTTTTTTATACTTTAGCCTGGCCATTACCTTGAGGGTAATATGTTGTGGAGATATTTTAGGTAATGTTATATTAAACACATAGCTTTTTGACATCCTTGTTTTTGAATGAACCTCCATTATTAGATATAATGTCAGAAGGAATACCATAGTGGCAAATGAGATGGTTGAAAATGATTTTGAAAATTTTATTTCTAATCATATAAGTGAGGGGTATAGCTTTGACCCACTTAGTGAAATATTCTATGGTGGTAATAATGTGTTTATGGCCATATGATGAGGTGGATTTTATCTTCTCAATGAGATTGGTGTCCCATGTAGTAAATAGCCATGGTGTCAACATTGGTTTTAGAGTCTTAGCTAAGGCATAAATTAGATTATCATATTGTTGAATTTATTCCATCTTTTCACATATTTAGTTGCATCTATGTCCATCATTGGCCAATAATAACCAGTACATAAGATATTTTTGGATAGGATTTTCCCATTGGTGTGGGCTCCACATACCCATTTGTGAACTTCCTATAATGCTAGTATAAATTCTACCAAAGCTAAAAAATGAATAGAGTTCCATCAAAGTTATCGTAGTATAGGGTTGGTTTGAGTAAGGTATAATGTTGGGCATTATGAATCAAGGCTTTGGTTTGTTGTGGGATAAGGTAGGTGGTCAAACATGGTCATGTAAATAGGCATATAGGTTGGAATACCAAGTAGAGCTGGGACCAACAATATCATAGATCATTGCAATGGTTGATGGTTCACGAGCTGGTGTTTTTATATATTTAATGAGGAATTGGTAGTCCTTTGCAATATCTATTTGTCAAATCAATGATATAATTATAGTAATTGCATCTATTGTCTTATTTATTTCCCTTAGTATATGTTCAAATGAGATGTCAATAATTTTCTATTTGAGAGTGCCGACCATGGCCTTGTAGGGAACCAACTTGTCATATTTGGTTTGAAAGTGGTCTGTAACTTGATTGATGGTTAACTATGAATCACCGTAAACATTTAGATGACATATGTTTTATTGTAATAATTTTAGAATCCCTACCATGAGTACTTCATATTTGGCCATGTTATTAGTATAAAGAAAGTTTATTCTAAATGATTTAGGGATTAGATCCCTATGTGGAGTTATAAATAAAAGGCCTTCACCTAATCCATGTGCTATGAATGAACCATAAAAATATAGATTCCAATGTTGTTCCTTAATAGGTGTGTCAATGATGCTCATAATGGATTCATCAAGAAATTGGAATGTGAGTGGTTTTGTGTCTACATGGGGTACTTCAGTAAGCTGATCTATAAGAACTTTCCACTTGATGGCTTTTTGGTTCACACATTCTATCTCAAACTCACTAAAAAACATGATCCATTTGGCCATGTGGCCTTGTAATACTATTTTATATAGTAGATAATTGAGTGTGTCTATTTTTGAAATGACCATGGTCTTATTGTTCAACATGTAGTGTAAAGTTTTTGAGATGTGAAGACCAGGCTAAACAGGGTTTTTCTATGGGCATATAATTATGTTCATATGCTACCAATATATGAATTATATAGTACACTACATGCTCTTTTACATTATCATCATGTTGAGCTAGAAGTGCCCCAGGGCTTGATCTATTATTGATAGATATAATAAGAATGATTTTCCTTCAATAAGAAGAAATAAAATTGGTAGATTTGCAAGATAGTCTTTTAGCTATTGAAAATATTTCTAACAATCATCATCCTAAAGAAATGTTACACCCTTATTTAATAGGTGTGTAAATAGATGAAATTTTTCAGCCAATTGAGCTATGAAGTGTCTGATAGACTAGATTTTTCCCTATAAACTATGAATCTATTGTAGATTAATAAATTGTGACATCTCTTTTATGGCTCATACTTTGGTAGGATCAAATTCTATACCCCAATGAGACATAATGAAGCCTATTAATTTTCCTGATGTGATGTTAAAAGCACATTTATTAGGGTTGATTCTAAATTTGTATTCATTTATTCACTCAAATATCTTCCTCAATGATGTAGGATGATTGGCCCTAGTCTTTAATTTACCTAGTATGTCATTGATGTAGTATTCAACAATGTCATGCATCATATCATGAAATATGAATGTCATGGCTCTTTGATAAGTGGACCCTACATTCTTAAAACCAAATGGCATAACTTGATAATAGAATGTTCCCCATAGAGTGGTGAATACTATTTTGTGTTTGTCTTCTAGTGTGATTCTAATCTGATTGTATCCTAAGAATCTATCCATCAATGAAAGCATATCATAGCTCATTGTGTAGTCAACTATCATGTCAATGTTTGACAATGGAAATTCATCCTTAGGGCAAGCTTTGTTAATATCTCTAAAATTAGTGGAAATTTTGATTCCTTCTAGATTTTTACTAAGTGGCACTACATTGGAAATCCATTTAGAATAGTCAATTGGCCTAATGCATCTCACTTCCAAGATATTTTCCAACTCTTTCTTTACTAATATATAAATATGAGGATGTATTTTTGTAATTTTTTATTTACTAGTTTAGCATTAGGATGTACCACAAGGTGGTGAAAAACTAAGGTAGGGTCCAAACCATGCATGTCAAAATATGCCCAGGTAAATATATCAATAAACTCCTTCAATAGGGATGCAATTAATTCATGATCCTCCTCGGTGAGGGATGCACCTAATTTAATCCACTTTGGGTTATTTGGAGACCCTGTGTTTACCTCTATTGTGTCTTATACTAGAAGGGTCAAACCATCTTCAAGAATAGTGTGTAAATATTTGAATTATTTGGCTATGTCAGAGTCCTATGTTAGGATTTGTTATTAAAGTTATCCTAGGCATGATGAATTAGAATCCCCCAAGAGGAGGGATATACATGTAAAAAATGTTGTTGGGAATTCCTTGATTATGGGATCAAAGGCTCATTATTCTTCAAGACTAAATTTGAACTCATAGATAAGATCATTAGTATTGGTATCCTAGATGATTTGATCAAAATCATATTTCTCTTCAATACTAAATTTGGACCCATAGACAAGGTCCTCATTGGTGGTCTCCTAGTCTAAATTTGAAGAAGGCTGAAAACCCTTGTCTAGTGGTGAAAACTTCCTTTATCTTTAATTTTTCCCTAGTTATTAAGCACCTTAAAGATGTTTTCACTTTCAGAACTCAATATTTTATTTATTTACTTTTGGCTAAGGGTGTTCACCCACTCTCCAAAATAGGCTTTAGGATCCAAGTTGATTGAGAATCCTGATTTGTGATCCCCCAACAAAACATTGTCCTTAAGGCCTAAAAAATCATAGAAGGCTTCATCATTCTAGAACTCATCAATTAGCATGCTATATTCTTGTTGGCCCTAGTCTATTATTTGGGGATAATATAATGGTAATTGATTATGATAAATTACTAGTTGAAGGGTAAAAATGGCAATATGGCCAAATAGGTTGGTTTGGGATAAGTCATTGAATTGTCTATGATCAAACTCTGATTCACTGCTAGCATCATCATCACTAGTCATTAGAGATGGAACTTGAATAAGATACATGAGGTCACCCCTATGTGGTTTATATCTAAGTCCATAGGTTACTTTGTACTTAGTCATAGAAATGGGCTCAAGTGTTCCGTATTGATTTCACTTGTGGCCTCCTCCTTCATAGTCTTGGTTTTCCATGATCTGATTAGGAATGGGATACTTGGAGTTCCTGTAATAATCAACCAAATTATCATTGTATAACCATGATTCATCAATGTCAAAAGGGTCTTATCTTTGGTAGAGGCCAGTATGAAGATGATAGGTGTTGGGCTATATCGATGGCCTTTTCCCTTTCTTTGCCATTACATGAGTAGTTTTTCTTTTATATTCCAAAGGTCTTTGGGTTCTATGGAAGTTTTACAATATTAAAAGTGTCATGCATCAAATATTCTCCTAAGCCATTATCTGAGATCAGGGTATCAGGGTCAATGGTATCAAGGTCAATGTTGTTAGCCTCTAGTAAATCAACAAGTTTGTCTTTCCCTTTCTCTTATTTGGTGACTAGATTCATACCTAAATGGTAATTATAGCTCTTGAACTTGGCCTTGAGATGTTTACAATGTTCATATGGATGTAAATATCCTAGAATATTAACCTCTATCTTTGAATGGGAGAACTTGATATATTGGTGCAACATTGATGGGACTACATGGATCTCATATAACCAAGGTCTACCCAAAATCATATTGTATGACAGGTCTAGATATAACACATGTCAAAGTGTAACATGGGTCAAATGCCCAATGATAACTAACAAGCTAATGGTGCCTTGTTATTATTGTTCTTCATTATCATAGGCTTTGATGGTGAGTGTTTCCACCTAGAGATTTGTTAAGGTGTACTTGAGAAGCATGATAATCTTTAGAGATACTATATTTAGACCTGATCCATTGTCTACGAGGACACATTTCACTTTATGCCTCTTTATTTAAACTTCAATACATAATGGATTATTATGTAGTGGGCCAAGGGATGACATATCACTCTAATTGAAGCTCACTTGTAAGCATAGAGCTAGGTGTCCAACCAAAGCTTGAAATATATCAGGAGATATGTTATTTGGAACTATGGATTGACCAAGGAACTCTATAAAGATTTTCTTTTATAGATGGTTAATGTATGCAATAAATCTAAAATAGAGATTAGCGATTTCATCTTTTGTAATTGTTCCATAATTTCAAACATCTTTTTTGGGATAGTGGTCAATGGTTTGTTTCAAGGTAGAATGGCTAGTTGGATGATAGGTGAAGTGGTAGATGGTTGTGGACCTAGTTTGGTAATCTTTGACCATCAAGTTATTATTTCTCAATCAAGATTAAATACAAGACCATTGTTGCTAACAAATGATGGTGGAGGGGGAATAGATAGGATAAGTCTCGATTGTTGATACACTTACACATGGTTATGAGATAATGATGATTTATTAGTGTAAGGTCCTAACATGGGAATCTCTACTTGCTAGTTTGCTTGTGTGTGCTCCCAAGTCAAGGAAGGATTAATAGAATGGTTTGGTTGATTTGGTATGATTAGCAATGATCTTGTCTAATTGATACTTAGTCTTGGATTAATTGAAATGGTGTTAACATGACCTCCTAAAATATGTCTTACAACTATGTTGTAGTCATGTGTAATTTCATGGTGGGTCTGTCAATTGGTGTCATCATTATGACCTTGGTTTTGTATAGTTTTGGTAATGTTGGTTCTACTATTATTTTTATTAAGTCTATTAGTTCATCCTTGGATGTTGATAATGTTATTATTGATGTTGCATTGGTCATTGTTTTTATTTTGGTTTTTTTTGTTGATTATTATTATTCTTTTTGAGAAAAGGATTCCGACAAATGTCAAGGCTCTAATTGGAGGTAGAATCTCTATGATCCAATGTGATCTCTCCATTTTCCAACATATTTTGAATTACATGTCTTATTTGAACACAATGCTAAAAATTATGGCCATTGACCCTATGAAAGTCACAATTTTTTTTGGCTTATACTAGTTTAGCATGTTAGTACCCTCATAAAATTGATATTTCAAAATAGACCATATAATCAAATTAACTACTATGAGCTTGTGAAATATTGATTCTATGGGATCTCCAAGGTTAATAAAATCATTATGAGTAAGCACATTTCTCCTTAGAGGAGGAGGATTTTGAAAAGGCATAAGTATTTTTTATGTTTGTTACATTTGCTATGTTGGTCAAGGTTGTTGCACTTGTTGCACATGCTATGACTACTAAAAAGGTTTTTGGTTAAGAGTGAGTTGGAAAGGTAGTGGAGGTTGAATAGATGGTAATTGTAAAATTTGTACATGTCATGACTCTGTTACTCCATTTCTTATAACATTCTTATTATGATTGAATTACTTGGGTCTATCATTATTATGGGCCTATTCAAGTTGTGATGCTTGTGCTTGGACTAGATGTTGATTTTGGCCACTATTTAGGTTTTGATTATGGACATTGTTCTAATTTGATGAGGTTGGTTTAATAATACCTTTGTTAATGAGGGATATTTCTATCACTAAACCTTTATCAATGATTTCTTTGAATATATGTGCACACTACAACTCTAGATAGTAAGATATCTCATTGTGTCATTTTTTAGTAAATATAATGACTAGTTATTTTTCTAGTAGATTATGGGTAAAGTGGCTTACAAGGGCTCTGTCATTATAGATAGCTTGTGAATCTTTCACTTGGTTTCTATTTTTCTTATGTTAAGTCCACCAATGAAATATCATGCTCGAGATTGCAAGAGAAGTGTTGCATGAACTTGTCTATAAGATGGTCAAAATTAGATACAAAATTCTTTGTTAATTTCAAGAACCATTCCAAGGCTTGTCCTTCTAGGCTTCTTGGAAACAATAACAAGTATATGTCACTATAGGCCACTTTTTGGCATATGACAAATAATTATGTTAGATGGGCTTTGGGTTCACCTTTCCCCTTGTATTTGTCAACTTTGGTGGCTCATACACTAGAGGAAATGGTATCTATAAGTAATCCATGTTGAAAGGGTAAGAACACACATCTTATAACTTGAAATTTTTGGTTTGTTTCCTAGCTTAGATGGTGGTAATTGCATCCTTCATTTGTTTTAGCTCTTGTTCAAGGAAACATATGGGAACATTAGCCTAAAGATATGCTTGATTGGTCACAAGTGGATTAATTTGACTGAGGTATGATGGAGGTATTTTTTAGGTATGTTGGATTAGCTAGGAAATTGACCAAGAATATACATGCACAATTTAAGGTGTGATTATTGAAATTATATGTATCATGTTTATGTGATATTATTGTTGGGATTGGGTATGTAGGTTTGATGTTGGGATTTTTGTAGTTGGGGTGGAGGGATATGGCTATATTATGCCCACTAAGGTTGAATATGGGCATGATAATGACTAGTCATAACTAGCTATTTAAGAGGGACTTATGGACTAAGACTATATCTCTAAACTTGTGGCACATTTGGCACAAAAGGCAAATATTGCTTAGTAGGTAATTGAAGAACATTAGAACCTCTTTATTACATGAATCCCTATTAATAAGTGGACACATGTTGGAGATTCAACACCTGTCACTAACCAATATTTATACATTATTGGTTAGACATTGTTTAGTTTTGAATCGACATATTGGTATGTGATGAAAGAGGTATGTTCATTGCTACCTAGCGAGGTGGAACATTGATTGCCCCTTATTGAGGTGGTAAGATGTTCTAAATTTGTTGCATGGGTTGATTAGATGATGCTTGTTATTATGTAATATTACTTTTCAAATGTTAGGGAGGAGTAAGATTTGTCACATTCTATTGTGGCATGGCACTGGTCATTGGATGACTACTTAATCCTTGTTGTTGAGTGCTAGAAAAAGTAGTTAGCTAAGGATTAAAGGTAGTTAGTTGAGGTTAGGATATAGAAAATCCTATTCTTTGAGTTTAAAAACCACTTATGGTGTTAGTTAAATGAATATTTTATTATTGACTATGTGTTTGTGCACTAACACCACTTTATTTTAGATTGGAAACTACTTATGTATTATCCATTATGTTTTGCTCACTATTTTGCATAGAAGTAGAAGACACTTCCTCAATAGTTAGGGTATTGAACATGCTTTTGACCCAAGTGTTTTGTGTAAATGGTTCTAAACCCTAATTTTATTGACCATTCAATTTCATTAAAACTCTTGTTGAAGGAGATAAATTAATAAGAAGCCTATTTGTCATGGTAATCTAATTAAAGTTACTTGCTAATACTCAATATGTCTAGTATGTTATTTGTATTTGAATGAAGTGGTCCTTTATAAGGCCTCTTTGCATGACATTCATATTCATATCTTGATATGGTATTGGTACTATGGCATTAGGATCACCAGAAGAGGCCTGATCATTATTTTGATAAGACATGTTATAAGGTCCTCTTGATAGATTTTACAAATTGTCATTCCCTACCTCATAGTCTGAAGATATCATACCATAATAAGATTATTTTTGTACATTTTTTATAACCATAGTTACACTAGTCAAGTATTAATTTGTATGTTCTTGATCTTTCTCCGTGTAAGGAGGCATGCTAACCAAATAATTGGCCAAAGGATATTGACTCTATTCTCCTATTTGAATGGTGTATGGTGGATAGGAATCCATCTCATAAATAACCTCATGTCCATAAGGTTCTTGAACAAAGTCCTCTTGTGAGCTAAAATTTCCATATCCTAGATTATACATAGTTTTATTAAGTGTACAGTGAGCCATGGCCAAATCAAATTCAAATGTTTTATAACAAGATGGATTAGAGTTTTGTAAACTCTAAAAAACTATGTCTAAAAAGACAAAGGGTTCAAACATGATCTATCTTGGTTGAGGGTGGAGCTATATCTCCAAAAAATTTGATGCAAAGATTTGGTAAAAATAGTATAACATCAAATGTCTAACATGAAATGTTTAACACATAATGTCAAGCAAAATGACCTAAAAATAAGATTCTAAATCTAATGTCTAAACATGTTCCAAATAGGTCTAAACTAGGAAAGGGAAATGTTTCTAGGTCTTTTGTCCAAATGCAGAGACAAAATCTAGGATCAAATAGGTTGTGCTAGGACTTTTGGCCAAACAACGTCAAAATATAGGCTTGAAATAAAAGATGATGATTAATCTAACAAACTAGGAATAGTTTCGCAAAGATTAGACACTTGATTCTAAACATAAACATGATATAATTGGTGAAAAACACTAAACAAAAGGCACTTTAAAGATGGAATGATTATATCAAACAAAGGCATAAACAATAAAGTTTCCAAACTTGATTAATCAATTAACCTAAGTTATGAAACCCAAAAGAGAAAGATCTATGTATCAACCCTTGCATGTCAAGGCCTAAACTGAAATCAATCAATGTTTAAATCCAAACTTGTAAAATTTTAATAAAAAAATCAACTAAGGTAAACTAGGGTTCTGATGACCAATAATCTACATGAATTTGAACAATGTGACTATGCTAAACAAAGATCCAATAAGGCTCAAATAATTGGTGTAAATAATGATAATTGAGACACAAGACAAGTCTTTTGAAACAATTTAGGTAACGTAACGATGTTATCAATTCCAAAACATATGATCAATGTTTTGTTTCAAAGACTTGAAAAGCACAAGATTTGAAATGATTTGGGTATCATAATGTTATCCACCTCAATCAAGTTCTACTCATAATGTTTTGACAAAAAAAAATTGTTAAGTTAAAATCAAGGTGTTAAATTGATAGCATAACGCCTCCTCAAATAATGGAATAATGTTAGGCATAAGACTCATTTAGGATATGGTTTAAACAATAAGTTTTAATACTAACACACCAAGTTATAAATGACAAAATACAACTGATTATATCATCCTAAATCCTATCAAGGTGTGGTAAAGTGGGGTTGACTAGAACTAATTTTTTTTATCATCTAGATTAATCCTATGTGTACACACTTTCACATATGCACACAAGAGAAATAACATGTCAATTGATTCTATAACCACTACATCCATCACTTGCTTAGTATAGTGTGATGTCCATATTGATCATACATCCTAATCTTAACTATCTACTAACAAATATGGTTTAACTTCTTAAACCACCATCTAGTGGGGTGATCCCAATTTGTATACCCCTCCATGGAGAGGTGTTGAAACACTACTAGGAGATGAAGCCCCAAGTTAATGTTTCCCTAGATAACTCATGAAAGGCAATGACACCCCCTTCACAAGACAAAATTCATGAAAATAGAAGATGAGTAGAAAGAATTTAGAGTTGCTTTTGGATCACCCAATACTATACTATCTTGGGGAGAGCTTAGAAAATGTTCTTTCTACACCTTGGACTAGGCACTAAAATTCAATGGAAAGGTAATTTTGATCCTGTGAGTTCCTTTTAAGAGACGGGGGAGATTATACATTCTCTATCATTTTTGTGAAACAAATAAACATGGCACACAATCAAAATTACTCAAAATCATGAAAACTACATGATGTTAAGTTCATTTTAAATCGCCAAAAGGAAATGTGTTGTAAAGTTTGGCCCCTTAGCTTAAGTGTGAAAATGAAAAGAATCACATAAAACCAAATGAAATAAAAACACTTAAGTTCATTTTAAGCCCAAATTTAAAGAGTTCAAGATTTATCTTAGGTTTGTTTTAAATCACCAATTAGAAATGTTTAAGACTTAGGATTCATTTTAAGCACTAAAAACAAAATGTTTCTAAGACTTAACCAATCCTATATTCTTTTTAAGTACCAATATCCAAATGTGTGAGATTAAATATGTTCAATTTATATCCAAATTCAAATGTGTATGATTGGACTATGTTGTTTTTATAACCCAAATTGAAATGTGTGATTAGTAAAAAACATGTAATTTTATCTTTAGACCACTCCTTCAACATGAAAATGTTAGATTATAACCCCTACTTAGAATCACTTTCTTGGTTGAGAAAATGAGGTTTAAATTTTTGCTCTTGGGTTCAGATTTAATTTTCACATAGTGACAGTCGATGATCACAGACAACTATCAATAGTTTCAAAGCAAATGTCACCAATAAGTTAAGGATAATCATCAATGCTCAAGCAAAATCATCATCGATTGATAAATACCATTGGAAAAGACCTTTGGACCTAAAGGCAAAACTATAAATGAGAAAATATATTAGATTATACTTTCTTAGTGTAAATATCAATAAAACCTACAAGGTTAAGTCTAACTAAGAAGATTTAAATGATCTTGAAACTTAGAAATCCATGAATGAGATAACAAAAAGAATCAAAATACAAGCTTTAGGTCCATTTCTCCCTTGAAACTTGATTTTTGATGGTTACATATATTCAGTGGTGGTTGGGTATAATCACTTGCAGTTAGGGCCCAACCATTAGTGGTTTCACCTAATCATTAGTGATCACTGTATAAATCTAAGAGATATTAAAAAAAATCTAGCCAAATCAAGGTTATAAAATCAATTTTAGAGATATTTAAGCATTCAAATAAAGATTTGAAAGTTGCATAATGATTTTCTTACTATGTGGGATGTATTGGGTCCCACCAAATGTGTTATCTATGATCCAAGAATTTGACTCAAGAGAGGACGTTAGTATGGTGTTAGTTCCAAAAACAATGAAATCAACACACTAAACAAGCTAACATCTCTAGTCCTAGATCATGGGGGGAGTTTAGTAAATAAACCAAATGAAGACATAACTAAAATGTAAATAAATGATAACTTCTTTACCTTCCTTGATTTCACCAGGATGATGTGTTCATTGGCTTGCTTAGATTGTGATTAAAATGTCTTCATCAATAGGGTTTGGCTATCTATACCTCCTCTTATTACCATGCTTGGCTTGATGTCTTGTCTTGATTTTGACATTATAACACTATGCATTTACTTCATAAAATCTAATCCAGCATTATAACTCTAGTATGTTCCAAGCTCTCCAAATGAAGAACTCTAGGCTTGCTTTTATAGGCTTTGAAATGACTTAGAATGGGTTAAATCATAATCTTGGTTGGTTTATCTAACCCTAGTAGGGTTAATAGGTGTCTAAAATCTCATGATTAGCATGACTAGGTGTGCTTTGAGATATTTTTCATCTGGACAACTCATAAAAGGTCATGATAAGCTTCTAAGATGCTCTTTAGGATATTTCTTGAATTTTCCTTTTTTGTAATTGATTTATTTGCTCATGGATGAACTCAATTAGGCTTAGGATTAAGATTTTCAACTTAATTAATCTTTTTTAAGAATTTTAAATTTTTTTTAATATTTTGATTTTATTTAATGTACAGTTGTTCAATTTAATTGATTTATGGGCCAACTTGATTTATTTGCATGGTTATGAAGCCAAATTTGAGACTCTTAAAGATTCTTAGGACAGATTTTTAGAGGTTGGCAAGAATTTATCTAAAGTTAGGTATGAGGCCATTGGTGGCCAATTTTAGATGTCTACAGGAGGTAAGAATCATATGATAGAGGCAAAGTGAATATTCATCCCTGGTGGCCATGGTGTGAAATAAGGATGATAGTTAGAGGATGTGCCCAGACTATAGATAACTCAATAAGCACACCATAAAAGATAAGTTTTCTATTCTAGTAATTAATGATTTTCTAGATGAATTATGTTGTTTATTTTACCAAGTTAGACCTTCACTCTTGGCATCATCAAATTTACATCCACGATGAGGTCATACCTAAAATAACTTTTAGAACTCATGAAGGCCATTATGAATTTGTGATCATCAATTTCGGCCTCATATATGCACCATCTACATTTCAAAGTTTGATGAATTTTATTTTTAGACCATTTTTGATAAATTTTGTATTAGTTTCTTTTATGATATCTTTATTTACAATGAAAATTGGGAAGACCATTTGAAGCATGTGAAACAGGTACTTTCAATTCTAGAATAACATCAACTTTATGACAAACCTTCCAAATGTGTTTTTGTTGTCCGAGAGGTGGATTAATTTGGTCATATCATTTCACATGAATTATTTAAGGTTGATCCTAAAAAAATCAAAGAAATGATGGAGTGGCAAGTTCTCGAGACCCTCAATAATCTTTGGGTATTTCTAAGTCTAAGTGGTTACTATCGAAGGTTTGTCAAAAATTATGGTAGAATTTTATCCTCAATTACCTCTTTATTGAATAAAAACTCCTTCCAATGGACCAATTTAGCTACCAAGGCATATGAGTTGTTGAAAATGGATATGTGCACAACTCTAGATTTGGTTGTTCTTATTTTTTCAAAAACATTTGTTGTGGAGTGTGATGCATCAAGATAAGGCATAGGGGCTATACTCATGCAAGAAGGAAAACTTATAGAATTTGAAATTTTCCAACTAAAGGGAAAAAATAGGATCAAACCAATCTATGAGAAATATATGATGGTTATTCTAGATGTAGTGAAACAATGGAGACCTCATTTGATGGGTCACCACTTTTAGGTAAAGACTAATCCTTAGGATATTATTTTGAAATAGTGTATAATAAAATAAAATATAATGTAGTGGTAGATCCCCCCCATGATGGGATGAATCAGTTAAAGAATTATTATGTTCCGTGAGCATATGGTAGGCAGAATGGATAGAGGAAGTAAGATCTGAATGGGATAATTATAGTGCTACCAAGGATTTGATTCAAAATCTTTAGCAAAATTTTAATGAATCTAAATAAATTACATGTAAGGGGGACACATTATGTTATAAGGATAGATTATACCTCTATAAGAATTCTCTCCTCAAACATAAAATTCTTTGGGAGCTTCATCCCTCTCCATTTATAGGTCATTCCAAAATTTTAAAAACATATCATAGAATCAAGTAGGATTTATTTTGGGAAGGAATCAAGGGAGATGTCCAAAAATATGTGGATAAATTCATGGTATGTAAATAAAGCAAAGGTGAAACCATTAAGACCTTAGGTCTTTTACAACCTTTATCCATCCCTAGCCAACATTAGGAGGATGTTTCAATGGATTTCATTATGGTGATACCATTGTTTGATAGCAAAAATGTTATAATGGTAGTTGTGGATCAACTCACCAAATATGCTCATTTTTGTTCCTAATCACAACCATTTTTTATCAGTATATTAGCTTCTACTTTTCTCAATACCATTAAAAAAATACATGGTACTCCAAAGATCATTGTAAGTGACCAAGATCCCATATGTAATAGTAATTTTTGGATTGAATTATTTGCATGTTCTAGAACCTAGTTGGCTCATAACTTGTCTTATCATCATAAATTTAATGGATAAATAGAGGTAGTCAACAAATGTCTAGAAGGGTATCTTTGTTGTTTTGTTTCTAACAAATAGGACAAATGGGTTCATTGGCTACCACTTACTGAATGGTGGTATAACACTTCTTTCCACACTTATTTCAAGATGTCTCCCTTTGTGGCATTGTATGGGTATCACCCCCATCCATAAATTCAGCTTTTATAGTGCATCCTAACATTCAAGATGTTGAGGAACACATTCACCATCAACATGATGTTCTATTTAGTTTGTGAGAGAATTTAACAATGGCACAAAATATAAAGAAGCAATAAGCAAATCAACATTGCAGTGAGTGACATTTTGTCATAGGTGATCGAGTATTTTTTCATTTGTATCCATACAAGTATATGTCTATGAAGCAATAGAAAAAGGATAAAAAAAATTCACATAATTATTATTGCCTTTATTAGATCTTATAGAAAATTGGTAGTGTGGCTTACCAGCTAGAATTACCTCCATCCACTTGCATTCATCCAATATTCCATGTATCTTACCTAAAGAAGGTAATTGGACATAGAGTTTCCACTTAGACTGAGTTACCTAAATTAGATGAATAAGGTTGAGTCCTTTTGGATCTTGAAGAGATCCTTCACACACACACACACAATAAGAAACTTTAGACTAGAGCTATTAAGGAGTATTTGATCAAATTGAAGAACCTACATTATAAAGATGAACATAGGAGGATGAAACATTCCTGTAACATCCTAGTTTGATTCAACATTAAGGACAATGTTGTTTTGAAGGGGAGTGGCATGATACACACTTAACCTATAGTGTGCCTAAGGATATGTGTAGATGACTTGTGGCTTACACACCTTCATACTATCTTGTTGCATTTCTCTATATTCTTATTATGGTCAGCCTATATAATAGGATTGGTTAAGTAGAGTATATATAAGAGGTAGTGCTTTGTATTTTAACATTAGATTGCAAGTTATGTTTTTATTACATTACTATGGAGGTTTCCCCCTTGAAGTGGCTCAATCATAATATTCAATTATTTTGATTTTTTGATAATTATTATTGTGTATCTATTTAATCTATGATATATAATTTAATTATTGTGAATCATCTAATTAATGTCATTACAAAGACCATCCATACCTTCCCAAATTGTAAGGACATTTTCCAATATATAGTAACCTTGAATGAACCAAGTTTGCTCATAGTCAAAAATTGATGGAAGCATATATCTAATCCTGATAGCTAAAGCCTTATCTATAATATTTTATGAGACATTCAAAAGATTAATAGGATTATAATTGGATATAATCTCAAGATCCCTAGTATTTGAAAGTAATTTAATGTTTCCCATGTTGATTAGCATACCCAGAGAACCTTTGGAAAGAGTTTCCAATGAAAATTTGTGTAAATTAGGTCCTACATAGACTTAGAGGGAATGGTAAAATTAACAGGGGAAACCATCAAGGCTTGTAGCTTTTCCTTGAGCCATACCCATCATATCTTGATGAATATCCCCTATGGATAAGGGTTTTTCAAAGGCCACCTTTTAAATGAGGATATATTGCGATGAACAACATAAATGCATTTTTAAATGCCACTTTTAGTCACATAAATTAACATTTAATCTAAAATCATTCACTTGTGATCACCATTTTGACACACTTAGCTCTTGACATATTATAGGGTTTTTTTACCACTTTGGTATCTTTTCACATGATGACCTACTCTTTAAAACACATCATATTACATCTATCCAAGTTTTTTAGTAGACTAAGATCATGATTATATTGTTTCATTCCCTTAACTTAGCTTTTATAACCTATTGGATAGGAGCACTGTGTTGGGACTATAATGCACCCTATTATTGTCCACATCCTTGGGAAGTTGTCTTCCCTCTAACCAATGACTATTTTTTGAAATTCAAAGTTGTGTAAAGGTTAGAGCATAAACTTTAGTAATCCCTATCCAAAAGAGTTCAAAAAATACCAAGATATAAACACATTTCAAACCATTTGGCACATAAGAGGCTTCCACATAGAAGAGCACCAAAATTCTAATTGCACATTGAGAGAAAATTCCCCATATCTCCCAATTTTGGTTACATGTAGCCCTGAGATAAATTTTGAATACATCTCCAAGGTCACAAATCATGAGTAAAGCACTTAATCACATAAATATTTCACTAACATCTATCATTTTACACTAGTTTCACTCATGCCACCATATCATGGGAGAAGTAAATTAAGTTTGATTCCTATTCAAAGTATTGGTATGTAGGTAACACTCAACATAGGGGGTGTTGAGTTCATGCTCAAATTCAACTATTGACCTCATTTTACTTAATGATTTTCATTGGTCTTCTTACCTATTAAGATAGGGTTTTCAAGTGGAAAATCAGTTACACATTAGTCACTACGGTAAATCAGATGCTCACACATATTCTATAAAGAAATTAGATGAAGGCATAACCCAAAAATATCAAATCCATGTTCACTATTGGACAACAACACTCTCTAAGGACTAAAATGAATTACTACCTTATCCAATTACATCATTCTTATATGGAACCCTGTCAAATCTTATTTTTTATTCACAGATAGTTAATAGAGTCAATCTCTTAGTCTCAGATCCTAAAATAGCCTGCATCTTAGTTTTCCAACTAAGTTTTATATTTATCTCTTTCACTTTTCATATTTAGTAAGTTTCCAATTTTAATAATTTCCATATCAATTGTGTCTTTTATTTCATGTAGCAGTATGATTTTACATAGTAATTTTTTTAATTAGGGTAATATATCTCTTAGTTTCCCAATATTTTATAAAACATATTGGTAAACTCGTATTATTTATTAGATATTAAAAGCCCTAGACTTGTGCTTAAGGTTTCCTTATAAAATTACATCCTCATCAGGTTTAAAATTCAAGTATGATTTTACTAATCATTTTAGAGTGTTTTTTATCATTCATATGTGACTTTTATTTTCTTATTATTTTAGCCTTTAAAAAATTTAAAATGGATAAAAATGAATCGATCCCTCCTTCTAACCCTCAAGATGGTGATAACCACTTTACCTATAACTATATCCATGTTATCACTATTCAAGGGGTATGGTAGCCCATTCTATAGTGATAAAATAAGGTAACCAACATGCCCTTCTTCAAACCCATTCACCTCCCACATCTTATCTATATGGTGTGTGTATGCATATTCAATCTAAAGTACCTAGGTTTTGTGCTTGTGAATCCTTCAAAGATCAAATCATTTCTATGATAAAGTTAATATAAGAGTTTCAAAATAAAAATTACTATCTTAATTCAAATATAACATCATTGAAAAATCATGTCACATATGTAAGGAATCCATAATGTGCTAGTGTTAATCATTCATTTGCATATTCATCTAAAAATGTTGTGCCCAACAAAGCTTCATATCAAAATAAGAAGCTAAAAGATAATTCATCTAAAAAAAGAAATTTAAATAGTATAAATAAGGCTAATAATAGTTCAAGTGAAATTATGGTAGAGAAAATACATCTAATAATAGTTCAAGTGAAATTATGATAGAGAAAATACATCTAAAAAAGCATAATTAAAAGCAAGATAATATCAAAAAGGAAAAGATAGAGCAAACAATGTTACACATATATCAAGATGAAAAATCAATATTAAAAAAGGCACAAGATGAAAAAGAACAATTACATAAACAATGTCTCACAAATTTAATGTTACAAATAGATTAAGAACAAAGTTACAAAATCAAAATCAAGGTAAACAAGCAAACATAATTAAGTAATGTTTTATAAAAAAGAGGCTAAAAAATAAGAGACACCAACACAAGATAAATTTTTTAATTTGGTTATAAAGGGGGAAATTACAAGGCCTTCATCATATCAAGACCATTTTGTATGTAAGATAAATTAAATAGTTCTATAATGTATCCTACTTAATAATATTCAATATTGGATAAGGTAATCAACTAATAAGTACACTTGGGGATACGTTTAAATCAGGTCATGATCAATAATGGATACATGAAACCTAAAATAAAGGGTATCTTATCACACTATGGATGATGAGAGGTTTCCAAATCCTCTATTAAAATGTTAACTTGTGATAACCCTATCTAAATCTTTATGATTGCAAATAATGTTAAGCATGTTAATATACTAAACAACTATGCAAACTAATATAGTAAATGCATATGCAAGATAATATAGTGCTCATCAAAGATTGTGGCATAAATGGGGAAGATAATAAACAAGAAAAAATAAATCTATCTATAACATAGATAATATATAAACAAGGAGAGATACAAATCAATATTTATTAACTCTACAATATCTACTTACTAAAATATGAAGGGCATACGAATATACTTACCTTTGTTGATGTGAACCCCTCGTGCCTCAATCTCTCCCTTGTCCAATGGTGATTTTTAAGAGGTTGTTATGGGATTGTAAGGACCACAAGTAAAAATCATCTCTATGCTACATGGCCTCTCCTATGCATCCATTACTTTCACAAGACAAGTGGTACTCCTTTGAGGGAAAAAACCTAAGAAATGAAACCTCATATTGATTGTATAAGTAAATATATGAGTAGTAATGATGCATAATTTATTGATCCTCTATATAAATGAAATTAATGATTTATTTATAGCCACGGATTGACCCTAAAGCCTTCCAAAAATTTATTTGACAAGTTTGATTGGGTTGACCTTATTAGGTGGGAAATAGAGTCATTAGGCCTTTTCAAACTAGATTGGCTAGGTTAATAGAGTTACATAATGTGTGGTGAATTCCCAATAGGGTTGATTAAGTTCATATTTATAGACTTTTATGTCATAGTATAATGATAAATTTGTCTTGGTTGACTTTGTAGGTCATGATTAACATAGTAGGATAAGATGAAAAATAGAGTTGACCTGGTTGACAAAATAGGAAAGTAGGCCAAAATAGGTAGTATAAATATAAAATAAATATTTAAGTATACTTTAATTTATATCTTATATTTATGCTTTCAAGATGTTTGAGAGTGGTTTTAGACCTCTATGAGTTATAATGCAAATTCTATATTTTGGAGGGTCCTACTAAATTTTAGACTTAGCCATAGTTTAGGGTTTTAGAGTTTCAAAATCTCAAACTTAGCCATATTTCAAAATTTTAGGGAGTCATCATAAGAGGTAAATGGATAGACACTCTTAATAAGGATGTTGGACTAATAATAGGAATGATACAAAGCCACAATAATCTTACAAAGCATTAAAGGTTTGCCAACCCCTTTCTTGGTGTAGCCTTTAAGGCATGCACTCAAAGAGATTGAAACTCAATAGGTTCCTACAATAGATAAAGTGTTTGTAAGTATTAAATATAAAATATATTATGTTTATATATATGCCCCACTTGAATCTCACCACATGTCATGTGATTGTAACATAGGGTGGTGCTTTGAGAAAGAACATAAAAAATCACTAACTGAGCTAACTAAATAATGAAATAATGAAATTAATGATAGAATGAAATGAAAGTAAATGAAAGTACCATACACATACCTTTAATTACCTTTCCACTAAATGACTTCATGAAAATATCATAGTCTTGATCATTTAGGGTGAAGTACCTACATTTGAGAAACCCTAGGGATACAAAACTAATAATAGAAAAAATGTGTGTTATATGCAATGGAAAATGTAGTAGATCTATAAATCAATCCTAGATTAGAGAAGATAAATATTGATTACACTTATTATTGGGGACACATTAGATAATTGGGGTCATGACCAAGATAGATCTGCTAGACCTAGCCAAGAGATCCCTTACCACAATAAATTCACCAAGGAGGGTTCCAAAGCTTCCAGTCAAGAAAACTATGCAATAACCCTAACTAGGTCTTATGTTTTCATATTCACTAAACTAATAACAAGTAAATTAAATTATAATATAGTGCTTACAAAATATTGTGATATAAAGTGGGGGTAATAAACATCAAAAGTAAACATGCATGGAAGACATAAACTCATGTCAACACATATAGGATTTTAATGTTTGGAAGAGAAGTAAAAATGCATATCTGTATAATATTACAAAGGAGGAAAAAAATTATGAATAATTACCTTTGAATATGAACTTATCGAGCCTCAATATCTCCCTTAGCCAAGGTGATTCCCAAGAGGTTTTTGTGGTAAGGATGACAAGGATAAATCAGCACTAGGCTACACAACCTATCAATACATCCAAAAGACTTCTCCAAAAGATAAGATCTATATATCTAAATAAATTATCATACCCTAAAATTTATTCTCAAGTAGAATGGTGGATAAGCAAATGCACAATATATATTACTTCTTCTCTTCTCTTAGAAATGGCAAAATGAATGTGTTTATATAGGCAGATCTAATCGTAATCCCTTCCAAAAGTTTAGGCTAATAAGGTCAACCTATTCAACCTATGATCATAATTAACATAAACAAATTAGGTCACAGAAAAAACCTAATAAGTTTTATCAATAAGAGTACAAGGTTGATGGGGCTAACTATGTAATGTAAATTGTCAATAAGGGGTTTAGGTTAGGGAAGGGATAATGAAGGTGGTAAATGACTAGCGGAGGGTAAAAATAAGAGGAAAAGATTAAGGGAATGGTTTTAGGAGACAATTTTGTAGATAAAAAGTGTTAAAAAGGGATAAAAATATTGAGAAGTACCAATGGTCTGCCCACTCATTTCCTAATGCACCCCTTATGATGTGCACTTAGAGAGATTGAGACTCGATAGGTTCTTACAAGATATATAATGTTAATAATTGATAAATTTTGAAAATATTATGCTTATATAGTCAAAACACTAACCAAAATCAAATATCACCTCTAATACATGCATGCATACTTGGAGAGAGTCATTCACATGGATAACAAATACAAAAGGATCATTATGGTTATTAACATAGGCATGTTCCTCAACCTCAATCTCATGCCTCTGATGGATCTAAACTAATATTATACTTATGTTGGTAACATGAGAACCTCAATTGAGCAATGTTTATCCTTAGCATAAATGATCATATAACCTTTTTAGGAGGGAAAGGAAAGTGGTCCACTTGGACTGGGGAATGACACTAATTTAGCATAAGATAAGTTTTCTTACACAACCTCCTAACCAACAAAATTACATAAATATTTCATAAACTAGGCTCATTAAACCATACATGAAGCAAAGAGGGATTTCCAAATCCACATTAAGCATCTATTAATGGTATAAAATCTCAAGTTCAGCCCTATAACTAACTAGAAAACACCTAAAAATAAGCAAGAAAGAAGGACAATAAGGTTGAAAGGATACTTTTTCATAATGCTATTGTGCACAAGCTAACTCAACACAATTTTTAGATAAAGAGATAGTTAAAATAATCTTTATTGCTTCAAAGGTATGTTACACAATGATTTTTGTAGTGTGATTCTATCACCAGTTCAAGGATGATTTGCTTAGCTCCAAGGCCTCTAAGAGAAGGGGAAGAAACAAAAAGTCATTGATAGTGGGAACTCTCATGTTGTACTTCCTTGTTTCCCCTAAATGCACCACTCAAGATCACTAGATAATACTCTCGAGCCCCTCCTATCTTTAAGTTTTCCTTTTGGTGCATTTGAGAAGCCATATTGTGAGTAGCTATAATGTATCTTCTTGGCATGATGCATTTAAACATCGAATAATGATTTTAGGAAGTGAACTATTGTGGATAAGAGCCTTTATAACTTTTAGCTACCAGCCACTTGGACTCTCCCCTGCTCATTGGTCATCCTTATGCCACTTGTCCTTTACTAATTGGTCCTTTTTTCTCTAGCTTACACCATGTGGTAACCTTTCATTCATTTCATCATGATTCTCATGTTGTTAGACAAAGATTAATTTTAGCACTCAAAGAATTTCAATTTACTCTATGCAAATTAATTCAGGTTCTTTGATCTCTCCAACTTTGGAATTTCCTAGATCTTTTACTTATAAAGTCTTTTAAGTAGAGTACTTGGAGAAACTTGATTTAATCTATGCAGAGTAACTTAGGTTCTCTAAGCCTACTTACTATAGACCTATCCATCTTGAAGTCTTCTCACTTTGTTGTTTCCAAGCCTTAAGACTTCAAGCTTTTTAAACCTGATTACTTCCAATGGCTAGTCGCTTATCTTGATTTTGACGTCTATTGGCCCACCATTTCCTTTGGATACTTGGTCTCAAGCTTCCTTCTTGGATTATTTCTTTTATGAAAATCTCCCAATGGAATTTCTTCAAATAATTTGTTTAAAGGAATTCTTTTGAACTTTTTTTCCATGTTTGTCTTCAAAAATTACCTTTCAGACTTTTCAAAATGAACTTTCCCGAAGGGTGAGAGACCCTTCGAGCTTCCTGCATGTCCCTTCAAACTTCCATGAATGATCCTCTCAAAGGGAAAGATACCCTTTGGGAATTTTGAAATGGTCCTTATAAAGGGTAACATACCCTTCGAGAAACTTGCAACTATCCACTTGGAGAAGAAAAAGCCCTTTAGATTTATGAAGTGTACCTTCATGTTCATATAAGAGCCTTCAAAAAAGTTGAAGAGGACCTTTAGAAAATTTGACTGATCCCTTTTTCCCTAAAAATGACCTTCAACATTTTTTGAAGTGACTTATCCTTTGAAGAACCTAAGAAACACTATTTTTGAGACCAAATCACGTTTGTCAAGCCCTTTTACTTATTTTGGGCTTCTGACTACCCATAACTTATGAAGTAATCAAGTAGTGTTCCTTGGAGAACTCAAAATACACTATCTATGAGTAATTCAAGTTTGTAAACCTAAATTACTTCTACTTATAAAACATTTAGAAGTTAAGCACTATTAGAAACCCAATTTGCATTGTGCCCTCTGAATCCTGAAGTTGTCACTACTGAAAAACCTGAAGTCCTCCCAAAGACTCACCATTTCTTTGCCTAAAAGCTCCCCTTTTCATACTTAGGCAAATTTTGATATGTTGGCCAAAATTTTCAACACAGCCATTGGTAAGGCCATGGTGTGAAACTTGAAGGAGTTCAAAACCTTACAAAGGTGTTTTTTTGTTTCGCTTTTATGACCCAAATCAATGTAAATCCATTATCAATCATGAGCCTTGGTTTATTCATAACACTTTGGTTGTTTTTTCTCACCAAACTTGAGACTTTCAAGTTTTAGATCAATCAAAATTGAAAATCCTCATTCAGGTTGAATTTCTTGGCTTGCCTCTCCCCTTATGGGGTTTTATTGACTAGATATAAAACCCATAGGGTGTTTCATATGCCATGAGTAGACTAATTTATTTATGGCCCATCCCTAAAAAAGGATTTATGTTGAAGTGAACATATCTCAATATTTAAAAGATTTTATTAATATACAAATTAGCTCTAGCCATTTTTCTCATGTGTTTTGTATATCAATCTCCTGAATACTTGATTTGAGTGCCAGTCCTTAGAACATATGATCCAATAATGCCTTTTGAATGTGCATACACCCATTGATCCTTAGAAAAATGGTGGATCTAAATCCAAAACACTAAATAGCAATAATGATAGTTGGACTACCATCACTAACAAAAAAATATAACTCTTCCAAATGTGGTGGCATGCCATAAACTTTTTCCTACATAAATACTAGGAATAATCATGCTTCAAATTCTATTGGCAAATTTTCTTTACCTAATAAATATTTTCCTCCTCGTGTATACCCTACAAGCAATGGCCCCTCTAGTTGAGACACCACCTTTAGTGACACCATCACAACCCTCTTCTAGGGTGAGTATTCTAGAGGAGGAATAGAGTTTGGTCACTTTAGACCATAAAATAGTATTTTGGCATTTTGTATCCACTCTCCATCTCCTAAAGAGGAATAATATATTTCTCATAATCAATAACCATTTAGAATCAATGATTTCCTACCCAAAAAACTTATATTTAATCAATTTGTTGCACTAGAAGATCTCACATAGGAGAATGGCATGCACCTCGATACTATCCAATGATTATGTACTCTTGAAATGTTTGAGGTCTTACTGATCCATCATGTAAGTATGTAATTAGGAACAATTGTCAGATATTTAGTAGCATGAAAATTCTTTGTTTATAATAGGTCAAGATTTATAGCTTCTTAATATAAAATGTAACATAAATAATTTGGCCTGGATCCATATGTTAGGCTACTGGGCATGAAGCTAGGCATGGTGGGGCCATCACTTTTTTGTCTCTAGAGCTAGCTTAAAATATTATTTATTAGGGTTTGGACCCCACCCACTAAGTGGTGTGGACCCTTTTTTAATTTAATAACTACATAATTAGGCTAGTCAATTTGTATGCCTCTAACGATGTTTTGGAATGGGTCGCCTTATGGAGGTGGCTGGCTGATTCAATCTTAGATGTACATTGGATCCTCTATGATGATTTCAACATGGTGTAATTGACTAAGGATAAAAGATGCATTCCAATGTGATGGTACACTAATGAGCATGAAGTCTAATTTTATATACATAAAAAACTCAATGTGTTTGATCCCAAACATCACCAGAAGAAAAATTTAGACTCCCCTAGTTCACTTGGTCCAACTTTCAATAGTGAGAAGATAGGGTGCTTTAGCACCTCAACAGAGCTCTTTTGATTGAGAAAGATCATTTCAATTTTTCCCCAATATAGGATAGGCTAGTTTTGGTCATCCCTGATTCCTTTTTATCAAATCATCACCCTATTTGATTTAATTTTGAATATACCACACCTCAAGCATAAAATAACTATGGGGAATATTTTTATAATTTGGAACTTGGTCCCTCAGCCAGAGGGAGATAGTGGATAGATTCAATGGTGGTCTAATTATCTTACTTGTACTTAAACATTTCTTTGGATATATGATAAGTAAGTAGCCTCTTTCAGATGGTGTTTGTACAATGCTACAATCATGAATATATCCAAGCTTCATAGGAGTAGGAAGAGTCACCTTTCAATGTTCACCTTCAAACTCAAGTGGCACATTGAAGACATAAACTCCAAATTGAGGAGGCTCACAAGGCTAGAGGAGCTTAGCTATAAGATCATATGTACTATTTGAAAATTAGAGAAAAAGTTTCTAAGGACCTTTTTTCCCTCCTCGACTCTAAGAGAGTTGTTGATAGAATCAAAGATATCAAGGAAGGAAACATTAAAATTACCAAAATTCTTAGCATTCTACAAGATTTTAAACATTATTAGCATGGTTTTTTCTCAATATAATCTTATTCTCCAGGACAGGGGCTGGATCTCCTTTAATGCCTCTAGGTTATACCCTGCAAAGTTTCCAATTCTTAAAGAGTCATATGTGATGGGCCTCTATCTCTCAACAACCTCCATGAGGCTATTAATTAGATGAAACTTGATAAAGCCCCAAAAATTGATGATTTCCCATGTGAGTTATACCAAACCCTTTTGGATATTGTTGGTCTTGATCTTCACTAAGTTTATTTTGAAGCTATTCTAACCAACTCTTTAAGATCCCTTATAAGTCAAGGTAACATCAATTTTATTCCCAAGGTTGGTGATCCTGAAATTATCACCAACTAAAGGCATATTACTTTGTTTAATGTCTCCTATAATATTATTGTTGAGGCTTTATCCCTCAGGGTGAAACACATTCTCCCTTTAATTATTAGGTATAAGCAAACCAGCTTCATCCAAAATAGGTTCATTTTGGATAATGTCATTACCATCTGGGAAGGTATGGAATCAGATTGGATTTTTAATCAAAAGTATTTATTTGTCAAGATTTATTATGAGAAATCTTATGACTATATTGAGTGTCCATTCATTTTGTCCATGTTGTAGGCACTTGGTTTTGGCCCCAAATTTATTTAGATTATTAACATGCTCTTTTAGGATTTTGGGGCCTATATCACTATCAATAGTACCCAATCCTCTCAATTTTAACTTCATATTTATATCCAAAAAGGATATCCTTTAGCCCCTTATTTATATGTGTTTTTAGTAGAAGTATTTATCTACCTCCTAGATAATTATGCTATCATGGGCTTGGTGAAATGTATCTCCTTCCCTCAGTCTAATAGACAACTTTTAAATGGTCACTTTGTGGATGATTCCCTTTTCACTCTTAAAGAGGAAGAAGAGTCCATTAGTAATGCCACAGAATGTCTCCATACTTTTTTTTGGCTTCAATATCATCTATTCAATAGAGGAAGACTCAGTATTACCATCAGTATCTGGGCCCCAAACCTCCTTGCCTGGAGTAATATCAATGGTAGTAGATTCTACCAAGGGTGCGGTTCAATTTTCTTAGCATTCCTTTTGCCTTTCAGGCCTCTCTTTCTAAACTATGGTCCTGTGTGGTGCAAAAAGTTAAAAAAAATATCCTTTTGGCTCATCAAGCCTCTTTCTCTTGCTAGAAAATTTTAAATTTGCTCTAAAGTCTTGGAAGCTACTCATGTGTATTATTCCTCTTGTTGGGCACCTTCTAATGTTGCTTATAATAAATTAGAAAAAATTCTAAGATGTTTTTTATGGACTAATTTTGAGCATCATAAGGGCTTCCATAGAGTTGCTTGGAACATATGATGTCAACCCAAGGAATCTAGGGGACTGAGTTTCTTAGATATTAAAATGCCAAGCCTTGATCTTGGTGCCAAATGGATTATCAAAGATCTTACTTGGGATGAATCTTGGAAGATTATTATATGCCATTGAACCTCTCAAGGACTTCCATATGGTAGAAAGGATTGGGACTTCACTCTCTGCTCATAACCCCAGTGCATGTTAAAATCAAGGGTTCTTTTGTGATTCAAATTTTATGAAAAGCTTGGTAAAATATTAAGCCTCACCTTAACTGGGTAGGTGAGGGTTTTAGGAATGGCCTCTCTATTAACTCCAAATCCCTATGGTGTTCACCTTACTTAAATTTTCATAATGTTCCCTATGTTTTAGTCCCTTAGGTTAAAGGGATAAGGCTCCTTATGAGAGGTGTGAAGGTTATTAGTGATCTTTTTTGAAGGAAAATATGGCCTAGCTCACTTGGCAACAAATTCAAAATAAATTTCATTTAAATAATTTAGATACATATATTATTGTATAAATTTAAGGATCCATACTTGATGAGTATTTGAATAAAATAAGAGTCAATTCCCTTGTTCCTTGGTGTAAGGATTGGCACTGGTCTATGGCCACCCCTTTCACCCAATACTCTCCTTAGCTAGGGTATCATTTACTAGCCTCACAACATATTCCAGATGATATGCTCAATCTCAAATGGAATCGCCATTCTAGACATGGGGTTTGGGCCTAATGCTTTAGCATTGTGTGGTATGATACTATTGAGCCCAAAATTTAAGCTCATTTATTATGGTGTCTTCTTTATCAAGGACCACCTGTGGGAGACCCTCTTAAGCATCTGGGCATGCCTAACCCCATTTGTCTGTATTACCAGCAACCATAGACTATTAAACACATTTTTTGGTTTTACTCTCATGCACAATCTATGTGGCACTGGATATATTCCTTTTATAGCCCTTTTGACTTGAATTATTCACATGGAAGATGGCTCTCTTGGGAGACTCAGCTCTATTAATTACAAAATATAGCTAATTTTGGTAGATCTTTTGAGCTAATATTTTATTTCAAATTTGGAAAGATAGAAACTATGCTTATTTTAATCATGAAGACTTAGAATGTAGTTTTTATGTTATTAATAAAATTATTGTTCTATCCAATGTTTCTCTTCATATTCAAAGCCAAACAAATAAGGTCTATCTAGAACTCAACCACCTCTAATGTTTGCTTGATCACTAGGGAAGTGCTTTGTGCATGGTCAAACTTGAATCTCCTAAGCACCTATGACATCCTTTACCTCCTTAGGGATGAGGACATGGGCCACATTAATAGTAGTCCAGAACCAGATGTAAGAGTCATTCTCCTTGATGGTCACCACCTCACTAGTCTTCTCCTCATCATGGTGGCCTAAGTGGCTCATCTAGATCTAGTTGTAATGGTAGAGTCTGGGGATCTCCTCCCCTATCTCAGGATGATGACATAATAATCTAGGGTCTACCTTCCTAAGTTTCTAGGCTTGGATCTAGTAATTTTGCTTAAAATAAATCAAGTTGAGACATTAGAGACTCAACAAAACACTGGTTCAGAGCCCTTAACTATTGGTGATGATCCTCCTGCCCTAGGAGAATGGGGTGGTAAGCCTCAGGACTTGCCATCTCCATTTCCTCCCCTGACGTCCATGCTTGTTGTAGTTGTTTAATTATTCTCTTTATTTTTATTTTTACCTTGCTCTCTCTACTTTACTGTCAATCTATTATGTGATATTTTTTTATGAGTGTGGTCATTTTTTTACCACTTTTCTAACTTGTATCGAGGTGTCTTTGCCCTCAGTGTGATTTTACTCGAGTGTGACTTTTCCACCTACCTTTTTTGTATGATTAGTGTTATACCATATCTTATTTGATTAATATATAGGTGATATTCAATTTTAAAAAAAGAAGGTAATGTGAATATTTTCTAAGTAAATTTAGTTTTAAACATCAAGTATTTATTAGATGACATTCACAAGTTTTTTATGAATAGATTAGAATGAATAATTAATTAATTTGGGCACCTAAAAATTAGCTTAGATTAATTTTAATATTTTTGAATGAATATTTTAATGTTATTAATGTTTTCTATAGCAAAGTATCTTTAACATGAAATGTGACATACTTCACTTTACTACCCCACCCTTTTGCTTTCTTTTTTTTATTTTTTTAATCAAAATTTCACTTTGTAACACAATATAATTGTGAATATCCATATTAGATTTGACTTGGTAGATAGTTTGAGATAGGTTAATTTAGAAGAAAGATCCTTTGATATTAGTATCTTTCATATTTATTTGACCTTGCTATCCCATCATGACTCTACAAGAGAGTTATAACCTACAAATCTTGATGTGGACCACCCTTATGTGGTCCTTAAACAATGAAGGTGAAAACCCATCAGCCTTTTAGAGTAAATAAAAATTTCTCATTAACATAATTATTTATTTTTGGTTTTTATTATTCTAGATACTTTATTTATATTGACTTATTGTAAACTAATTATTTATATAATTTTGAAAATTATTTTATAATGCATTCTTGTGATGCTAGGAAAGAAAATTTTGATTGACTAATTATGAGCATCCTAAAACTAGTTTCAAATAAAAATTAACAACTTCAATGGAAAATTCTTCGTTATGACACATGCATGTTTCCCTCCTTACCAAGCAATCATTATACAAATATGTAATGTTCCACCTATTCTATTAAATGCACAAAGCATGCATGCATACCAAAAACATTGATTGTAATGTTTTATGCATCTTATACACTTCCATATCCATAGTAATTTGTACTAGTTTTCAAAATACATACATGCACAAACATATATATATATATATATATATATATATTTTGTGTGTGTGTGTGTGTGTGTGTGTTAATATTATTTTTCATATCAAAAGAGAAATATAAAAATTCACACTTTTTTTTTCACATTTCCATGTTCCAAAAAAACATGAGATATAAACGAAAACATCAAATATAATTATTTCACAACTTTTAAATTAGCTATTTATTATGATTTACATCCTTTAATAAAATTCATGATAATCATGGGATACAAGCTAGCAACACCGTTCAATGACAAATTCACATGAAGATACAAGTATTTAAGAACAACTCTTATCTTTGCTCATCACATCAATCACTAGACTTATATAAAATTTATTCCAATCCTTAGACAATAAAGACAAAATTCTACATGAGATTGTTTGATATTGTATTGGTCGTAACTACTCATATTGTAAACATTATCAAAAGACTCCACCATATTCATTTACAATAAATAACGACAAAAAATATGTCTTAAACTCTTCAAGTTATTCAATTAATTTCAAAGATTATTTTAAATTTTGAAGGGGCAAATATAAGCATTCATGTGATCTCTATTATTTTTTATTTTTATTTTTATTTATTTATTTTTAGAAAACCTAAAACTCGCTTGTTTTAAAACATTGGAATAGGTCATATATTTGGATGGCCATTTCCAAATTCAAGCCATGATGAGAGTTGGATATATACCAAGACAATATAATACACATTTCATACGAACAACTATTATCTAAGAACAATACTATATGTGCTCACCATAACATCAAAGTTGAATATAATTTAATTCAATGAGTAGACATTAAGTAGGAAAAACATTCTTTACAAGAAATTATTTGATGTTATATTGGCCATCACTAACCATAAATCATTTAGTCCCTATCAAAATACTTAACCATAGGTTTTAGAAGAATTTATAACATCAGGAAAATAAGTTGGCATATAACCCATCAATCTTATTATTATTATTTTCCCTTGATATCATAAAATGAGATTCAAAATGATCATTATGGAGCTAAAGAATTGACATAATGCACTTTTTATATTCACTCCTTTTAAAAAATGGTATGAGAATAATAATATGTTTTTGGCCATAACATAGACACATGCCAAATGATACAAATAAAACTCTAATGCCCTTCAAGATCTTGTATACAAATGAAAATGCATTTCATCAAGATCCTAAAAAACATATCAAGCAATTTCATAATGTTACCTATACTGACTTGATATTTGAATAAAAAATTGATAGTCTAAATTTATATCTAGATGTGGCCCAGAGAACTCTAATCTGCCACATGCAAAAACACATAATTGTTGATAGAGTTGAAACATATATACATAACATTGAATCAAACACTATAAAAATAATAATAGAATAATAAACCATGGTTGAAATATAGAATTATATTATTCCAGTTCTATAAAATAATCAGACATAATATGTATCAATGATGATTCCTGGTATGACAAGAGAACGTGAACACATAAATATATTTGTCAAATTTAAACCTTGTTAGGTAATTTAATGACCTTTACTTCATTATTTCCAAAAACATGTTCAAAATAAAAATGAACCTTTTTACTGACAAAATCCATTTGATAGTATATAATAATCTATATTCAACAATGTATTTACAATTAACTTTATTGTCTTCCTCACCAATAATTTCCAAGCCTTTGCTTATTTTTCTCCACATACAAACACTTAAATTACTATAAATGAAATTCAACATTTCTACTAGTAATGAATTATAAAAATTCTTGTATAAATGCATTATGTTTCAACTCCAAACATTCACTCAATAATTTGTAAATGCTCACTTTCAAAAAACCCATGCCAATGATGGCACCAAAATCTCTTCATATTTTTATTATGTTATGTTGAATAAGATTTAACCAATTTTTAATACAATAATTACTTGTAAAAATTTTCAAACTTGAGTAAATGCCTTAAAAAGTTTTCAAATTTTCTCCCATTTTGAAAAGCATGAATTTTCAAGACCCAATAATCTTACTCAAAATAGAATTCATGGCCTCTAAGAAGTCAAAGTGCACCCTAAATAAAACACATAAAATAGTAGTATATTAATCAATAAGTGTTTTAAAACCAAATTGTATTTCTCTCAAAGCATTCAATTCAAAATAGTAGTGTAACAGAAGTTATCAAAACCTTAAAAAAACAAAATTTCAAACATAAATACACACAACTAAATATTTACCTTGAAATATTTTCTCCCTTTCTAACTTGATAGATTTTTCTCCTATCTACATAATTACTAACCTAGATTTTGATGGACATTATAAAACAATAATCGTAACATCTAAAGACACAATCTAGAAAACTTAAACCATTGAGATCTCTCTCGATGTATTTTATTTGCATATAGAAATAAATTTGACTACGTTGCAAACAAAACTAAACTAAAAATAGGGACATGTGCATTAAATATTTATCTTGGAATCTTTATTGGCTTTCCCTCTCATTTTTTTCACTTAATCTACAGAGATGTTAATCTATCTTATCAACATGGCCATACTACTTTCCTTTTACTTTACAAACTCACTAAACATGGGCATGGTCTCTAAATGATCTATATTTCCACACCATAATAATGTGTAATGAAATTTATTATCTCTATTGACAATTTGTGACTATTTTTACTTACTAATACTCAACCATTAATACAATGGCAATGCAAAACCACGCACCTAAAATGGAACACAAACAATTAACAAACCGTAGAGTTATAACATCTATACATATTATTTAACTAAACACAAATAAATATAAACACTAAAAATACCATAAACATAACTCAACTTTGTTACTAAGAATGAATTTTAACCAATTTTATACAAATGCACTCTATTTCAATCCATTTGTAAACGCTCATTTGAAAATAACCCGTGCCCATCATGGCACCAAAATTAATTCATATTTGTATTGTGTGCTATTGAATAATATTTAAGCAATCTGGAATATATTAATTATTTGTAACAATTCTCAAGCTTGAGAAAATGATCGATAAGTTTGTGCATTTTCTCCCATTTTCAAATTTTATCCTATTTTTTATTGCATGGATTTTGAAGACCCAGACAAATCTCTCTCAAAATCAAACTCATGGCCTCTGAAAATTCAAAGTGTACCCAAAAAAGAATAGTATCTTAATCTATGAGCGTTTCCAAAACAAATTTTTATTTCGCTCTCAAAGTGTAAAATTCGAAATACCAATGCAACCAAAGTTTTAAAAAATCAACAAAAATAAAATTGCAAATAAAAATACACAGTTGGATATTTGCCTTTAAATATTTATTTGCTTTCTATCTCGATATATTTTCCACCTAATCTCCATGAATACTAACCAAGATTTTGATGGCCATTGCACAATAATACTCATAACATCTAAGCCTGCATGCTAAAAAACTTATAACTATTGGGCTCTCCCTTGGTGGGTTTTGGTGGGTTTTGTTTGCCTATATAAAGAAAGGTGACTACCTTGTATACAAAACAAAACTAAAAATTATGGCATACATAGCTAACAAATTATTTTGGAAGTTTTATTGGCTTTCCCTCTCCAAACTTTTTCATTTAATCTACAAAGATATTAACTTAGCTTATGAACATAGCCATGCTAATTTTTCTTTGCTTTACAAACATGTTAAATTTGGACATGGTCACAAAATGATTTTTATTTCTATAACAAAATAATTGTACCGATTATAATCTACATGACTATTTTTATTTACCTATACTCAACCATTAATACAATTGTAATGTAAAACTTTACATTTGACTTGTAATAATATAAAAAATCTACCATAAATATTTTCTCCTCAATCTATATAAACTAGAAAATAAAATCTCAAATATTTCACACTAATCACAAGATAAATAAATATTATTTTTTATTTTTCTTTAAAAATAAATATATTAATTATTAAAAATATTTAAATAATTTTATACATACAAAACAATACCATTTCATAAACCTAATAATACATAATTTAATCCAACTTTAAAACATTATAAATACTTTAATATATCCCATGATATGGACTAATGGAACATTAAAAAGTCATGACTATCATATATAATAAAATACGACAAATTTAAAAATAATAATATTAATAATAATAACCCAAAAAAAAAAAGTTAATACATTAATAATAATAATTAAAAAAAAGAATGTTAACATATCATCAAAGACTTAACTTTCCTCCTTAGCAAAATTTATGCAATTAACAATATTCCTTGAATATATTTTTAGGAAATTAATTTAACAATTGTTATCAAATTTGTGCCTATAGATCCAATCAAATGTTCTCAAAGAAATAATGGTATTTTTAATCTTAGATAAGTTATTTTTTATTCAAAAATAAATTTTATTTTTAATATTTATTTAAATAAATAAATAATTTTATAAATAATAAAATTTATTTTAAATATGTGCACTTTTAAATTTATTTATTATTTTTAAAATATTTAATATTTTTTAATAAAATTATATTTATCTAAAATAAAGATATTTTAAATATTAATAAAATTTAAAGTGCACTGATATAAATACATTCATTTAATTATTATATTAAAAATAAAAATAAATAAATAAATTTTATTATATTTAAAAAACATTAATACAAATACATATTAATATTTTAGTAACACAAATACAAATAACTGTTTTAAGGAGAGAATTTTTTAAAAAGTAGAAAACCCATCCTAAAAATTACAGCTTGTTTGAAGACCGTTTTTGTTGTCATCATAAACCTGAAATTTGGTATTCTATATTTTGTGCTCTAAACTGATAACAAATCTGGAATCCTCTTTCTTTTCTTTTTCTTTCAATTCATTCAATGGACATTGGAAATTTGTTCTTTCAAAATGATATGACTAGTTGAACGAAATACAATATATATTTTTTTAATGATATATATAATTTTTTAAAATAAACATTATATTAAAAATAAGGAATAATTATAAATGTAGCATTTAAATCCATTTTTTATAATAAAATATTTTTTTTTACAATTATTTATCATAATTTATTATTATTAAAACATAAATCATAAATTGAATTCTTTTCTCTACAATTAATAAATGTAAGTAATTTTTTTTTAAAAAAATTTAATACTATTAATATTATAATTTTGAAAATGTAATAAGTGAAATTTTTTAATAAAATTGTGTCATAATTTTTATAACCTATTATTAAGAGGAGAATTTGATAATCTAATCTCATTATCATCATTCTATTTTTATTGTTATATTAAATCTTAAAAAATAATCCTAAACATTGATTCCAAAATTCTTAACACAATCTTAATCAGAAACCATTATATAAATTGTAAAAAAACTGTTAATCTTAATTTCAGAAACATCATTTTTTTTTAAAAAAATCTTTCCATCAATCTACGAATAAAAAATATTACGCAAGTACTGAAAAACAAGAACCATAATGGACGTATGCAGGAGTTAAAAATGTATAAATAGGAAAGGAAGCGTGCGTAGCTCCCGGTAAGCCATGTATGACGCACATCAAGCACTTATGAGCTTCCTACGTGGCATACAGGGAGCCAGGCACACCCCCACCCTCACCCTTACCTTTTACTTCCTCTTGATCTCGAATCTAGAATCTCGAACCTGACATCGAAACAGGATAATTTTCAATCAGCAATAAACAAAATGAATTCTCTCTCGCCCTAAAAATATAAAATCCTCATAAAAAACCAATAAAAATGATATGAACAGAATATGGAGAAGTTTTACCTGCCCGTAACAGTTGATGAATTGAATTTTATGTTGTGTAATGGAAAAGGCAGCCCAGCTCATAAGCTCTGTGTTGTGTTGGGAGTTATGATATCAACAAAACCTGAAACATACTCATCCCTCTGGATTAGCCTTTCATATATACCAGATGGAAGTAACCACTGTTGTCTTGCTCCCCATTTGGCATACGTTGCTTTTATATTTTGGCGATGCCAGTCTAATTAATTCCAAAAGAGAAACTTTCCTGTTGTAAAATTTGTGAGGAAGCCGAATGGAGTAATAAGACAAATTATGAAGTGTTAGAGTCTGGCCAATTTTCTCACGAGATTGAAGCGGGGGGGCTGCATGTGCAATTAATGTCGTTCTGTAAGTACGTTGTTTATTTTGTTCCGTGCAGATACGACAGTCGACAGTGAGTCATGTGAATACGAATACTTTTATGTCGTTGGATTCAAACAACGAGGAAAGCCACTTCCAAATAAATGGTGGAATATATACATGAATACACGTGCAGTCATAAATGTATTTGGTGGTATATTCACTACTTCCGCACCTCTCAGTTGTATACAATGGTTGAATATATGGATTTACACTAACATGCATTACACTCACTCATATACATTTAAGCCGGCGTCAATATGTGTAAAACAATAAATTAGGGTTTTAAAATGATTTTTTATAAGAGACTCTTGCAACATATTTATGGAAAGAATAAATGTGAGATGTTTCTCAAATAAATTTCAAATTTATTACATGTGTTTAAATGTATTAGAGTGTTTATTTATTTATAAATAACTTAAATCAAAATTAAGACATTATTAATTCATAAAATAATATTAAAAAAATAAAAAATGTTACATTATTCATACAAAATTTAAAAAAAAAAGTTTTAAAGGTTCTTTTACATAATCAAATATTTATGCTTTATACATACTTAAAGTATAATTGGATGCTTAAAAAATGTTTGTAGTGTGATATCTTACTTTGCACACAAAGGGTAGAAGAAGATTAGGAAAATAACAAGGACCATTGAAAGTTGATAAATATACTAATAATGTCTAATTTAAATTATTTTTCTACAACATTTTTAAGAAATTTTATAAATAAGAAATTTGTCTCATATTTGTGAATTATATGAATACTATATATATAATTCATATATGACCCTTAACTCATATATATATATATATATATATATAAAACCCTTAACTCATATATATGACCCTTAATTCATATATGACCCTTTTATATATATATATATATATATATATCCCTTAACTCATATATATATATATATATATATATATATATATGTTAAGAGTCATACCTTTCCATTAAAACTAATTAAGATAATTTGTATTTCATATACATATTTTTTTGAGTTTTTTAATATCAAAAATCAAACTACTACTCATGTATATACAAGTTTTAAAGTAAATGTTAGAGTTTTTATTGTAATTATTTTTTCTCAACATAAAATTAGTTTTATTTTATTAATTTTATATTTTCTTACATTTCCATTGTTTTTGTAAAGTTTTTATACTTTCTAATTTTTTATTTTAAATCAAATATATTATCATTAATTTTTAAATTTATATATAATTAGAATAAATATAATAAAATCAATTATAATGAGTTATATTTTAAGGATTCGTGAGTTTATTATAATATATAAAAATTATAATGATTTAATTTTAGATAGTGCCATCTTAATGATGATGTCATCTCTTAAGTTGATTATTTCTTTTAAAATGTCATCTTCAGAAATTTAAAGATTATCTAAGTAAATTGTTTTAAGTTAAAATTTACCCTGATTGACATACTGATATGTATCTGTGCACATACATATTAAAGTAAATAACATGTTATATTAATTTAAAAAATATGTCTGTGAAACTTTTAGAAAAAAAATTAATGTGCATGTGAATCCTCCAAGAACATTATTCCTTTTTCTACACATGCATTGTTGAGTACAAATAATAATAATATGTTTAAATATTAAAAAAAATGAAAATAATAGATTTGATTTGACTAAGGGTGTGTCTAATACCCATATGAGACCATGTAACTCTAAACTTATGTTCAATCTTGCATACATATAAGAATATAACTTTTAGCAAAAAAAAAATCAAACTAGAACAATAATATGTGTACTACATAAAACCATGCTAAATAATATTATAAACATATCTCTTTCATAGTAGTATGTAACATGTCATGAGTACATATAATTACAAGAGTGGGTGAAATATGAGTACATCTAATTATGAGAGTGAGTGAAATATGAGTACATCTAATTATGAGAGTGACTGAAATCTAAATGCTCAATTTTATAGGATCAAAAGTTTTGATGAGTGGTTGGAGTCTAGATGAGCATAATGAGTAGAATGTATACCTTCCTTATATGATTTGGGATGAACACATGAAGCACATATTTAAAAAGAAATACATTTCATGCATCATGTTTTCAAAAAAATTACATGTCTAACATAGAATTTTGTTTAATCTTGGAAGCATGAATGTTATAAATATTTTTTTTCTATGTACATGCCTATGACATAATCAATATAAGAAAAATAATAATGTATCCCACATGGAAAAAATATACTCAACATGTAATATCAAAGAGATGCACCATGTGGGATTAAGACATAATAAATATGATATCAATATTATGAGATATACCAATGTATAGACAAAAGTATGTTCAATTTATCAAATAGATGCATGATATGAATCATTGAAACATACACAAGTATTAAAGTCATTGTACATGATATAGACCATGACATCATAACACACATGAAATACTTGATGACAAGATATAGAATAAGCGAAACACTTACATATGTAGCTAAGAATAGGGGAAAAAAATCATAAATTGGAAGCACACCAAGATCATAGGAAACACATTAGACAATTATGACAAATTAAGCACACAATAATAATATGATAGAATGGATACATATGAAGCACACAATAGGAACATAAGATAGTGAAGGCATGTCAAACATGTAGTTGGAATTCTAAACATTTTAGAAGACATATAGAACACTCAAAAAACACACAAAAGACACATTTAAAACTTAATATGCACATAAATTAGTGAAGGTATATCAATTGCGATGCAATAAATTTAGATATATGACCAATAATAAAGTAAAAACTTGAGATATGGAAATAGAAAGCATAGCAAGAACAAGGAAATCATATTAAAAAGGAACTTATATTATAGATCAATGACATAGATACATGTATCAAAAAAATACAAAGAATGTCAAATATATGAATAGATATGAAAATGCCAAGCATATAAGGATACATCTAGTAGATAAGGTATGGTAGATAACCCACATCATAAGCATAAAATATAAAATCAAATGAAATTGAAAATTATCAATTGGGATAGAACCTAAAGTGGGACTAGGTGATGCCTCATAATGGCCTTATATTTTCACTCAAGTGAACATGGGATGTGTCCTCATCCTACTACAAATTCACAATCATGAACCTATAACTTATCGAACACAAAACTTACATCTATCTCGATAATATTATAGATAACATATATATATATATATATATATATATATATATATATATATATATATATATAAACACTATTGAAGTAAATTTTATACATATAAGAAAAATAATCATGAATATACATTGTGTAATCTAGTATGATCATATTATATTGATCTCTTTCAAATCATCACTTAAAAAGATAAAAACAAAGGAATTTCATAAGATACATAATATTTATTTCTATAACAAACATGGGATATATAAAATCAATGAAAATAAAATCATGCAATCACATACATATATAATAAAAAATAAAATCATAGGAAAAGATAAATGGAATCCTTAATCACTTAAAAATTCCATCATAATTCATTGCATTATGAGCTTGTTGCCAAAAAACATATGCCATCATCATTTGGAAGTTAGCACAGTTTTTTGGAATGGGACAAAGCAAGTAAAATTATAGGTGATAATATTTAAAATCACTTGTTATTGTTATTGTGACATTGAATCTGAGGACTTGATAAGAATTGTGTTCTTTGGGGAGATGGTTGGTCTAGGAACCTCTACTTCTCTTGCCATTTTTCTTGTTATTCTAGCTATTTCCCCTGTCATTCAAGATTTGTTCTCCTTGTTTTAAATAAAATTAACACCATGAAAAATAAAATAATGTACAATAAAGTCAAAATGTGGCACAAGGGATTTTAATGTAAATATAATCTAAATGATAAGTTCAAAACCTTTATTTTACTATAAAACATGAATAAAGAGAACAAGAAATAACTGTAACTAGTCAAAAGTAATGAAATGATACAAATGATAAGAATATGGCACACATGGGAACACTTTAGATTTTGAGACTAGAACCATGATATGGAAGTGTTGATGCCGTTTATTTCAAATATGGATCTACAACTAAGAAATCTCAAATTTGGCACTTCAACAACAACTAATGAATATTCCTAGGGTGGATTAGGCAAAGCTAAGAACCTCTACACTTGTTGAATTTATTTTGAGCCATTAAATTTATACCCTATTATTGTTTAGGTTATATATTATGTGGAAGTTCACTCTCTGATATCATACAATGTTATGTGATCACAATGAAAAATTGATGAAAAAATATCCATTTTATTTATTTTTAAACATTGATCTAACCCTTGAAAAAAAAAGTGTGTGCAAAGTTAGCTGACTTGGGCTAAAAATAAAATATTTTTAGCTATGTATATCACATGCATAGTAAATACACATAATATTTTCAACCTTTATCAATTATTGATGCTTTCTATCTTGCACGAACTCATCGAGTCTCAATCATTTTGAGTGCATGGCCTAAGGGGTGCAATGGGAAAGGGGTGGGCAAACCATTGGTGCTTTGTAGGATTGTTATCTCTTATTACCACTTGTTATCAATCCAACCAACTCCTAAAAACATTCTCCTAAGCTTTGCCTCTTATTTTTCACCCTCCTCTAGTCTTTTAACACCTTCATTAGCCCTTCCCTAGCCTAAAACCCCTTATTGATAGTTTACATTACATAATCAAACACATCGACCTTGTATCCTTATTGACCAAACATATTATGGTCTATGTCATCCCCTAGCCAACCTAGTCCATGACCTAGTTTATTTTTGTTAATTATGATACTAGGTCGATTGAGTCGACCTTGTTAGCCTAAACTTTTGCAAGGGTTTAGGTTTAGATTTGATTATATAAACACATCTATTTTGTCATTCTTAGAGAGATATTAAAAGTTAATTATTCATTTATGCTTCTTTATAATTTGTTCTTCTGCCATTCTACTTGAGGAGTCTTAGCTTAGGTTTTTTACTTGGAGAAGAATATTATCTTATGGAGAAGTCTTAGATGCTTTGGCCTTTCTTAGTGGTCCTTACAAACTAAAACAACCTCTTGCAAAGAACCTTTGGCTAAAGGAGAGATTGAGTCTCGACATGTTCATCTTCAAGGTAAGTATCTCTAACTTTGTTCCTCTCTTTAGTAGATAAAAGTAGCATAAGTAATGGTTTTTGAATAATAAGGTTCTCTCCATGTATTAAAGTTTTACCTATACATAGATTAACTAGGATTCCCTTATGTATGTGTACTTTTATATTTACTAACCCCCACTTTATGTCACAAACTTTGGTGAGCACTAGATTAGACTTTAATTTACTTGTTATTAGTATAGTGAATATGAAAACATAAAACCTATTTAGGGTTACTACATAGTTTTGCCTGACTTTTCATTTGGAACCCTCCCTAGTGATATTATTTGTGGTAACATATATCTTGGCTAGGTATAGTAGATCTATATTGGTCATGACCCTGATTATCTAATGTATCCCTAAGTAGAAGTGTAAGTAAGATTTATCTTCTCCAAATTAGGATTGATTTTTAGTTATGTTGTATTTCCCATTGGATACATTCTAGTGATCCCAATGTGAATCTAACCCTTGAAGGTTTTCCTTCATGCTTTCATTTCTATCATCTTATTAATTTTCTATATTTATGATACTAATCAAACCATTAGATATAATTATAACTTTATGTGCACAGGTTTAACACACAATCACATTAAAATGACTATGTTCTTTATGTGTAGGTCTTCATTAAATACAGGTTACTAGATCAAATAGGTCAACATAGTATTCTTATTCAATCCTAGATAAGAATATAAGGTTAAATAGGTCAACTCTATCATCTTATTTCACTCTACTAGCATCAAGATCAATAAAATAGGTTAAATAGGTCATCTTAGTCACTCTACCAACATCTAAATCAAAAAATAGGTTGAACATGTTGACTTAGTATTTCAATCAGCATCCAAATCAACAAACTAGGTCAAATAGGTTGACTTGGTCATCTTATCTTTCTTGAGCACATAGAGTTTTATAGAACTGGGTCAAACCAGTCGATTTAGCTTGCAAAATTTGAAAACAACATTCAAGGAAATTCAACATAAAATTTACAATCATAATCATCTTCCAACCCACCAAGGTTCCTTTCTTTCTCTCTCAGTCATTTTAGTACTTCATTTCAATTCTATTTTATATAAGTTAGTAGTCTTTAAAACTATACCAGCATCCAGATCAATAAATTAGGTTAAATAGGTCATCTTAGTCACTCTACCAACATCCAAATCAAAAAACTAAGTTGAAAAGGTTGACTTAGTCTTTCAATCAGCATCCAAATCAACAAACTAGGTCAAACAGGTTGACCTGGTCATCTTATCTTTCTTGAGCACATAGAGTTTTATAGAACTGGGTCAAACCAATCAATTTAGTTTGCAAAATTTGAAAACAACATTAAAGGAAATTCAACATGAAATTTACAATCATAATCATCTTCCAGCCCACCAAGGTTCCTTTCTTTCTCTCTCAGTCATTTCAGTACTTCATTTCAATTCTATTTTATACAAGTTAGTAATCTTTAAACTACAACCTTAGAGTAAACTAAGTCAGCTTGGTTGACTTAGTTTTATAGCATGTCTTCTATCTATAAGACTGAGTTGACATGTTTGACTCTATTCTTAAATACTCTTGCTTCTACCTAACAATAGAGACCCAGTCGACTCTGCTCTACACTGTTTGCATATAATATCATCTAAACCAAATCTGTACCATTTTAAATTTGAGAATTAATAATTATTTACTAGTAATTAATTCACACTTTTATTTTCAGTTGTTTACATGCTTAAAGTAACTCACATAGTATAAATAGGTGGTTCTACAAATTATCATTTAGTTACACTATTTTTCTCTTTTTCACGCACTTCCAAATCACACAATATTCAAAATGTGTTTGAAATTTATCTTCCTAAGGCCTACTTATTTGGATTTCATCACCAAAGGGGAAGTCGAATTGGTTTTCTAGCCAAGTATAAATATGTGGTTAATGGTATACATAGGAAAAACTTGACACCCTTATCATTTTGGGATTATGAAGTGAGGGGCTAGGCCCCAATACCAGTCCAATATCATTGCCAACATAGACCCCTTTCAACCGAAATTTTCTGAAACCATCCATAGATTCATTTCTAGTTCCTTATTTTCAGCCAATTTTCCTATCACACTTAAAACAACACTTTATAAATAATCTAATAACACTCACGATGACCACTTAATTATCATTTAATTTTTAGTTGACTACTTTCTCTTTGATCATTGTGTTTTGTATTGTAAAAACTTACATTGGCCAGCATTAGTGCAAGGTTTTGTGTTGTGTGCCCTAATTGGATCACTCACATTAATCCAATTGTTTATGTGTTTGATTCCATTTCTTACTTCATTTATATTGAAAAAATTTACCATATTTTAGAACACTATCATTATGGTTGATATAGTCTCTTACAAACTCTATCTTTCCTCTTGCCAATAGTACACAGTCAACCACCATGATTGTGTCTCTTATCTACCTATTATGTCTTCTATTCAGTAGTACACAGTCGACCCAATTGACTCTATACTCTTCTTAACCCTTTTTAAATATTACTCTATCAACCCATTCGACTTTGTATCTGATTGTTTCCCTTATTCTCTGTCTAGTTGACTTAGTTCTCTATTTGGTTGACTTAGTTATTTATCTCTTATTCTTATTTCTTCGCATCTTTTTCCTTTTATCAAACATCATGAAATCACCTATCATAATCTTCTTGGACAACCTGAATCCATTTAGACACTATATGGGTTATTATTTTCTTCTTATCTTTTCTTTCTCTTTTCAACATTTGGGGCATCTTGTGATGCCCATCCACATATTCCTTTAGCCTTTGAGGCATCTTGCGATGCCCATCTACACATTACTATAGCCTTTGGGGAATATTAAAATTCCCACCCACATATCATTTCAAACTTTGGGGCATCTTGTGATGCCCATCCCTACATCCAATTATTCATTGGGGCATCTTATGATGCCCACTCTTATTCTACATGGCATGATACCAAACTAATTCAACTTCAAGAAACCTTTCGAGACATATATGCTTGTCTCTCACATTCTCATCCTCGATATATAAATTAGCATAAAATCCTTCCCTTATTTTCATATTTTGTATATGTTATCTCTCTAACACTTTTTCGATGGATACTTACACGGGTCTGACCCTATGCAATAGTTCTCTCTTTTCACAAACCTTATTCCTTCCTTTTAGGTCTTTTGGTTTCCATTTTTTCTCATGAGTTACATTGTAAAAATGTAGATAAGACTTTATCTTCCTCATGATATCATTTTATCCTCTTTGTTTTCTCAATTTTAAATACTTTTTGGCACCCCTTGGGTTTCTCTTAATACCATGGATAGGACCTGACCTTATTTACAAACATAACATTTATCTTATTTAATTTATACATGCTTTGTACACCCTCATGGCTTTATCTTTTATGATTTGTATTATAAAACTATGGATAGGACCTAACCTTCCTTATAAAATCACTATCTTTTCACTGCTTGTCTTAGACTGTTTACGAGTTTTGGATATTTATTCTTAGCTTTAGATTTTGCTTCTTTTCATTAATGAAATTTGCACAACACTCTATATTATCATGTTTTCTCCATTTCCCTCATTCTTATGACAAGTAATCACTCTTTTATATCATTGTATCCCTTTTTCACTCATTTCCACATTTTTTGTGATTTGAAGTAATTCAAATTGTTTCATGTTTCATTCCTTTTGATTTCCTTTCCTTTCAATCCACATTGGATAAAACAAGGTCAAATTCAAGATAACACTTTCATTTCACCTAAATTTATGAGACTCTTAGACTCCATGCTCTCTAAGTTCTCTTTCTTAACAACCAATACCCACATATTTGATTTTCCAAATCCATATGGAGGAGGAATAGAAAAACCTATCAAGAAAGTTAAAAATCCAAATCATTTGAAACAAAAGGAAATGATATAGAAAAGTTAACATAAAATTTTCAAAAGTTAAAATCTCACCAAAAGATGTGATTACAAGCACATCTCCTATCTCCAATCGAAGCTCAAACTCCACAATTGGCCTCATAATTTAAGCCAAGGTCCATTGGGGTGAGGTAGGCTAGTAAATTGGAATAGGAAAGTTCAAAAAACTCTATGGTTATACCTATTTCTCATGTAAGTACTCAATTTTTGTAGTATATCGATGACTCTGTAAGAGGTCCTAAAGAATGGGGAACACATTGTGAGAAGGTAGGTCCATTTTAATTTTCATGCATATATCCTTCATGGGATGATCTACATACTTCCTTTGTTGACCTAAGACTTGTGTGGCTATGAAAAGTTCTTCAAAGTCTTTAAGGTCGAATGTCCTCTTCTTTTGACAAACCTAATTTGAGTGTATTGACTTCGATAAAGAGTTCCTCTATCTTGGTTTTTCTTTCATTCTCCCTCCACACATTTATTTTCCCCCCTTGATAGGTAAACTATGATTTTAAAATTATTTTCCATTTTCTATACTTCCCTCTTCTTCACATATTATAAACATGCTAGCACTACTTTGTTTCAATTTTATCTATCTTTAGAACACAACATGTTTGAGCAACTATGGGTTATTTTCTTCACACCATGATTTTACATTTACAAATGTGTTTTGATTTATTTTACCATTTATTATTGTTGTATTACCCTTTTCTTGGACACCTGAGTCTGTTTCTACTTTCATGTACTTGTTTCATTGTTGAGAGAGGTTGGATTGTTAATTCTCACTCACCAATATTGTTTTCCCTTTTATGCATCTTTTTCCATTGATGATTAAGGATTGTTACTACTCATTTGTCAATGTTATTTTATCATTTTTGTTTTTCCATATTTATTTAAGTAAGGATTGTTACTAATTTCACATTGATGTTTGATTACCATCCTTCTTGACATGTATCCTTGGTTTGACTTGGTGAGTTTTCCTTTCTTACTTAAGGTTTACTTGTTTGATTTTTTTAGTCATTAGTAGCCTTAGCTTTTTTATTACCTAATTTATTCTAAATTTTGACTTGGCCATTTGGTTTAACATATCACTTGTCAGCCCAGCTTGTCAAATTTCCTAGTACGTCTCATCCACATAGCACCAATTATCTAAGATTTTCTATGTTTGCTTGTTTTTGCTCTTTAGTTTTATATCCTTGGGTTTATCGAAAGCAATCTCTATGCCCTTCATGATCAAAACTAAAAACATAACAGACAACCATCCAATAGTAAAGGTAAGTAAAGGTATGCATACATTTGATTTTTTAGTTATTTCCCTTTCAGTCATTTACTTTTAGTTATTTTATGCTTTAAAATACTGTAACTTTTTTTAGCTTCAGCGTTGTGTGTTACTATGTTCTTTCTTAAAGCACCATCCCCTGTTGCACCTAAGTGACACATGATGATCTTCGAGTGGGGCATATGTATACACATAATATTTTCAACCTTTATCAATTACTCATTCTTTCTATCTTTTAGGAATTCATCGAGTCTTAATCTCTCTTAGTGCATGCTCTAAGGGGTGTACTGGGAAAGGGGTAGGTGGACCATTGGTGCTTTGTGAGATTGTTGTCCCTTATTTCCACTTGTTATCAATTTAACCAACTCCTAAAAACATTCCCCTAAGATTTGCATCCTATTTTTCACCCTCTTCTATTCTTCTACCACCTTCATAGCCCTTCCCTAGCCTAAAAACCCTTCTTAAAATTTTACATTACATAGTTAGCCACATTGACCTTGTATCCTTATTAACAAAACTTTTTAGGGTCTAGGTTGGTCCCTGACTGACCTAGTTCATGACTTAGTTTATTTTTGTCAATTATGATACTGTTGAGTTTTTTCATTGATGTCAAAGGTGCATCTTGTCAAGGGAATAATTGTTACCTCCTTTTCGTTAATTAAACAACTTGGGTATACCAAAGATCACCATGTGATCATACCATCCCTCTAGTCAATGAGATCACTGAACTTCCTCCTCCATGTAATGCACAAAAATATGCTTACATAGAAGATGACTTCACATGTAATGAATATGGATTGTCAAGATTATTTCAAGATCCTTTAACAATGTCACCTCAAAACTTTAGTGATCTAGGTGTATCTAATTCTAATACTCCTCTAGAGATAAATGTATGCACTATTTCCCACACCTATGATGACAACTATATCATGGATCAAGCTCAATCACGGGACTCGGACGTACAACGCTATCAACAAAAATTATCCAAAATACATGCCTTCAACCATGATGTCCATGTTATTCATATATCAACTAATAGTGAATTATAAATTGAAGGTCATGTATCTCCCATTAATCCTCCAATTTTTGATACCCCTTGGATAGTTGAACAAATCTTAACTCTAAAAAATTCAAAAATTTCATAACCATCTATACCTTCTATATCACCAACAAATATACATATTCTCATTCTTTCTCCTGGTCCTATAAATATGACTGAGGCTACCCACCTCAATTCAATCAAACCGCCATCTAAAATAAAACCTAATACACCTATTACCAATCCAGTTGACTCCAATCAACCTCAATCAATAATTCCACCTACACCTAAAATTACCCTTAATGCTAAATCCATAGATGTATGACAAATACATTCTAAATATGATCACTATGTTAATAAAATCATTTATCTTGAAGTAGATGTGGAATATTATGGACCTTTACCTACGCTCCCTAGTAATGAATCCATACTTGTGTTACTCCATGCTAGAGAACCTCGAATTCCATAGCAACATCATGAACTTGGAAAATTAAAATCAAAAGCTCTTCATTTTAATAATTTCATTGCTAGTGTGGAGCATAAAACAAATCTTATTTCTCCTCTTCTTAATTCTCCATATCATTTACAGGATGGAAATGCTATGCTCATTGAATAAACAACAAGAACAGAATATGGTAAACCATCATGTCATAGACCCATCACTATCTGTATAGAACTCACACCAACAAAGGATGATAACTTTAACTTATTCTTCAATAAGCATCATAAAAACTTTTCTTGGTCATATGATTATATGCCACGTATTGACCCTAGTATTATTGCACATAACATCATCACCTACCCAGATACAAAACACATTCAAAAAAAGCAATGGAAATTTCCACCTTATGTCATAAATAAATTATTAAAATTTATGGATGCCAAGTTTATTAAATAGGTTGACTACTCTAAATGGGTATCAAACATAATTCTCATTCATAAAAAAATTACCATGGTCACTCATATATCCATTGATTTCTAAATTCTTAACCTCATGTGTACAAAAGATAATTTTCCATTATCTTCAATAGATGTCATCATAGATTCAACTACTGGATATGAAATGTCACTTATGGATAGTTTTTCAAGTTATAATCAAATTCACATAGCCCCTGAAGACCAACATAAAACAACATTTACTATGTAATGGGGCACCTATGCTACGTCAAAAGGCCTTCTAGCCTTAAAAATGCCAAAACCACTTATCAACATGCCATGAATCACATTTTACATGATATTATACAAAAAATAATGCAAACCTATGTTGACAACCTCATTGCCAAATCTAAGAGTCACACAACTCAACTCACTGATCTAGCTATAATTTTTTATCGATTAGTCAAATAAAAAGTTAGACTTAACCCATAAAAGTGTGTCTTTAGCATCACATCTAGTAAAATTTTAGGTTTCCTAGTCTCTCTTCATAGCATTGATGTTGAACCGACAAAAATCAATGATATAGTCAACATGCCCATTCCTCGTTCCATTCTTGACATTTACACTTACTTTGGAAAGCTTGGGGCAATCTGATGGTTCATCCCAAAAATGGATTACCTTATCTACTTTGTTAATTCCTTTCTCAAAAAATGAAATGCTCTAGAATGGACAAATTCATTCTATAAATATTTTAATAACATGGCCGAATATGAAGCTCTCATCTTAGGTATGAAATCAACACTTGACTTGGATATCCCATATTTAAATGCTTTGGGTGACTCCCAACTTATATTTTGCCAAATTAATGGTGATTATCAGTGTCAAATCAAAAATGTATCTATATATCATTGAATGGAAACCAAACTTACCAAAGAGTTTAGTTTTTTTACCATTGATCTAATTCTAAGAGATCAAAATTCCATAATAGATTCTCTTGCTTCTTCAACATCTCTATTTCATCCTCATCAACTACTTAATGATTCTCAATTTCTTATGAAGATAAAAAAATCACCTTCTTCTATCCAACTAAATGATTCACTCATTTGTCACATTGAGGCTATCACTACTCAATAAAGCCCATGGTACAAAAACATCATCCAATTTCTTGAACATCAAACCTATCCTCTAGACACATATTCTTGTGAAAAGACCAAAATATGTAAACAAGCCTTTAAATATGTCTTCTGATAAAATACCCTTTATTTCCATAATGCATAAGGTACCCTGCTCTACTTTGTGATGCAATAAGAGGTTCCTCCTCTTCTCAAACAAGCACCTATGGGCATTTGCAGTGGATAGATAACATGCTATAACATGCAAATACTTATGTATGGGATACTTTTGGCCTAATTTAGATAAGGACACTATCAATTTTTCCAAATCGTGTAATCCTTGCCAATTTTATGATGATTTAATCCATTCACCACTAGCTGATCTCCAAAATGTGGAGTCTCCTTGGCCATTCTCTATATGGGGATTAGATCTCATTAATAGATTACCTTGGTCACAAGATGGTCATGTTTTTATCATTATTGGTATTGAATATTTTACTAAATGGGTATAATCCATGCCTCTTCTCAATGTCACAAGAACCACTATTTATAAATTTATCCTTAACTAAATCATTTGTTGCTTTGGAGTTCCTAATACTATCTTTTCTGATAATGGTGGAAATTTCAGAAATAAGGACATGAAATAATTATGTGCCAAATTTAAAATTTCCCATAAATTTTACACACTTTACCATCGACATTGCAATGGACAAAATAAAGCCACTAGAAAATTCTCAATAAAATCTTACAAAATGCCATCCAAGAAACCCACACTAATTGGCACCTTCATCTATATCCCATACTTTGGGCCTATTGTACTAGTATACATACTGCCACTAGGGAAACATCATTCTCACTAGTATATGGTTCTAAATCCATCTTACCATTAGAAGTTAAACTCCCATATTTACATATATCTCTTCATGGTATCATTCATGATGAATTATTATGTGAAGCTCTCCTTCATGCCTTATAACTTCTTGATGAACAATGTTTAGACACTTTTAAATGTAACCATCAATACAAGGCTCACATTTCCAAATACCATAGTAAAAATTTCAAAGTTTGCACTTTTAATGTTGGTGATATAGTCCTCAAATTAGATTACATCCATGATAAAGAAGGAAAATATGCCCAAAATGGTGGGGCCCTTATTTAATACAAAACATTCTTGCTCCTATTACCTATCATTTAAAAATTAACGAAGTTCATGTTTTCAAAAAACCCACTGATGCACAATTTTTGAATAAATATGTTGCTTAAATATTCCCCTTTTTTTCATATTTATATATATTATCCTACTAGTACTTCTTACAGGACTTCTCTAATGATCTCACCCTTTACAATAGTCGATATTATACACAAACCTCAATCCCCTCCTTTGGTCCTTTGGTTTATTTAAATTCGTGGGTTGTATTGTAATACCATGGATAGGACATGGTTTTCCTCATGATTATCTTCTCCTTTCATACATACAATTTTCATACTTTTTCTTTCTTTCTTTTTTTTCGCACAAATTTGTTATTTTCCAATGCGTTTTACACCCACTTGGGTTTTTATTTTGTGAGTTGCAATGTAAGACCATAGATAGGACCAAGCTCTCCTCATAAATACCATTTTTTCCATTTTACACCCACTTGGGTTTTTATTTTGTGAGTTGTAGTGTAAGACCACAAATAGGACCAAGCTCTCCTAACATATAGCATTTTCCCCATTTTACACACACTTGAGTTTCTATTTTATGAGCTATAGTGTAATACCATGGATAGGACTAGGGTCTCCTCATAAAATCTACATATTATTTTAAACATTTTTACCAAATTGAGTGTTCCTTTTAGAATGTTAAGAAATGGTTAGAAGTTTATGACTCCATATTCTCAACCTCGGTTTTTATTTCTTTTGTGTTTAAAACTTGCACAAACAAAGTATGTTAGCATGTTTCCCTCTACTTACATACCTTATTATGATAAGGAATCATACTTACTTGCCATTATAACTCTTTCACATTGTCACATTTTTGGTGATTTTAAGTAATTCAAATTGTTTCATGTTTATTCCCCTTAATTTCATTTCCTTTCATTCCCCTTTAGATACAACAAAGTCAAAGTCAAGATAACACTTTCATTTCAGATGAATAAACAAGAATATTAGACACCATGCTCTCTAAGTCCTATTTATTAGCTGCCAAGTCCAAATTTTTCAAATGATAGTCATTTTCAACACCCATCTTTGGTTCTCTAAATCCGTATGGAGGAGGAATAAAAAAATCCATCAAAGTCTCCTATACCACCACTTGAAACCAACACAAATATCTCTTATACATTTCCCTAAGATTTTATACCTCCCTTAGACACTCATCCAAATAATTTTCTACCTCAAATAACCCTTACCTAATCCAAAATATATTTTTTTTCCTTACCAAAAAAATTCACATGGGCCAACCCTATTCTTAGAAATGAGCACGTTACAAGACTAGGTCGACCCAGCCAATCTAGCCTAGGACCTTAGTACTTTATTTATTTAAGAATTAGGTTGATTGGGATAACTATGTTGGCCAAAAATTTAGAAGGGTTTAGATTTATATATAGTTATAAACACATCTTTTTTTGTCATTTTCATTAGAGTGAGATAGAGATAATCATTCATTTATGCTTCTTTACAATCTGCTCTTCCACAATTCTACTTGAAGAGTCATTTATTAGGATTTACACTTGGAGATAATAATCTTGTCTTGTATAAAAGTCTTGGATTCATAGGAGACATCATATAGCCTAGAGTTAGCCTTCTTTGTGATCCTTAATAACCACAACAATCTCTTGCAAAGCACCATTAGCCAAAGGAGAGATTGAGAATCGATGTGTTCATCTTCAAGATAAGTATTTCTAACTCTTACTCCTTTATTTTGGTAGATATAATTATCATAAGTAATGTCTTTTGAATCTATTTCTCTCTCCATGCATTAAAATTATATATATATATATATATATATATATATATATATATATATATATATATATATATATATATATATATATATATAAACCTAAATAGAGTTGTTATTTGTATGTTTATTCCAATTTATGCCACATGCTTTGGTGATCACTAGATTAGGTATACTTTATAATTTACTTTGATAAGAAAACATATAACCTAACTAGTGTTATTTTTTGGTATTGCTTAACTAGTTACTTTGGTACCATCTCTAGTGATATTGTGTGGTAAGAGACCCCTTAGTTAGGTCTAGCAGATCTAGATTGGTCATGACATTGATTTTCTAAATATACCACCAAGTGAAATGGATAGTTTGATTTATCTCCTCTGAGCTATGATTGATTTATAGATCAGCTTCACTTTCCCTTGTATAGAAATACAACATAAGATGGATTTTATAAAGAGTAATGTGAGGATAAAAGAGAGTGAGGAAATTGATAAAAATGATGTCAAGAGTAAGAAGGATATGGTGTGCGGATATGAAAGTGGTGAATGCAATATAAATAACAATGGAAATACTAATGATGATGAAAAATAGGAGATCAAATTTGATATTGGTGATAGGGAGCAGACAGAGGATGAAGATTGTCAGGGATCTATGTATGAGGAAAGTTTTTGATAGAGATCAAAATATAGGAAGGTGGTTAATTCTCTAAGTTTGTATTTGGAAAAAGGTAAGTGGGTTGTCTCTAATCTTAATCATGGTAAATTCCTTTGACATGCTTCATTTTTGGCTATATTTCCTTCAAATATGACACCCTTTTTATATGGTGAAGGAGACATCGATAACATCAGTGTGTTGGCCAATTTAGGAGTGAACTTAATTGATGGTCATAGGAAGCATCTCAAATAAATTCCTCTAATTCACTTCTCTTTGAAAATAATATCAATAATATGGTTAGAATAAAACTATCGAGTGGTAGCTTCTAAGATTAATTAAAGAGTTGAGAGAAGGGATAAAGCTAAAATCAAATATGGTGGTATCATCCATTAGCTTAAATGGTAAGGATATAGGGTCCTCAGATCTGGTGCTCACAGGTGTAGATTTAAAAGTGAAGGAAACTCATTTCACTTTATCTTACTACATTAATTCATCAAACCCTTTCCATAGTTGCTCTGAGTTTGATAGATTTCAGGTGGTTAGTACTGCCATCTTGAATGTGGAAAGGTTTTGGGAAAATATGGTAAATTAAATCCTCACACCCCTTTAGGATGATCTAAGAAACATATTTTTTTCCTCTACCTAATTTCATGAGGGATTTTTTGGACTAGATTATATTGGAGGTAGTGAAGGCAAGCAATCAAGATAATTCAATCATTGAGGCCATCCCACTCTTTTTTTGGTTATCCTTAACATTGACATATTTGAATCTACCCCTATAATAATTTTGATGTATTTTTACTTCAAGGGATTTGATCTTTATATTCTTAGGGAAAAGGCCTTGTTTGGAAGATATGAATCGATGGATGTCAGAATCTTGGAAGGACTATTTTTCACCTTCTATTCACTTCCTCTCTAATGCCTTATTTTAGATTTTATTTCAATTGGAGGACTAAGATTTTTTTCCACTAAGGGCCCTAGTTTTAGGGTTTAAGAGGATTGTATGCTTCCCTATACCCCTTTCATTGTTCATAAAGTAGAAAATATCAAATAAATCCCACTTTGGGTTTGTTTATATATATTTTTTGTGGAGATGATTAATGTTGAAATTGTTGATGATGATGGTTAGTGTAGTTGGGAATTTTATTATAGGGGAAGCTGGTAAATCTTATAATCAAAGAGTTGTAGACACCTAAAACTGATCGTTGATAACCTCTAATCAGGGTTTTGGCTAGTTTCCATCTAAAATACATAATTTGGCCTAAAAACACTAAAACATGTAAAATGATGTGAAACTAACATATTCAAGTGTCAATTTTGGCTAGGGTATCACTAAATGGGGTAATGTAATTTATGGGACAGCTAACTTTGATCAGTTCATTTTGAGTCAAAATACCAATTTTTCACCCACATGTTCTAGACTACTCTTTCCTATCAAATATTTTGCACAAGACTCATGCCTTTGTTATTTGTTGTTGGTAACATTATAAATGGGGAAATGTATCCAACACATTTGGCATGGACTTACAATTCCAATCCAGTCAAATTTAGGACCAATAACAAGGCATTATGATCAATTTGGGTAATTTGTGCATAATGTGCTTAATCATGCCTAAGAGCTAATTAACCCAAATCAAGGCCTAATCAAAAAATCCATGAAAACTTGTTGAATACTTATTTTTGGAAATGAATATTGAATAACTACATCATCAAGTGACTTCATTTCTTGGGAAGACATCCCTAGGCCATAAATGCCACAAATATCAAGATTCATGCCTTCCATGCCTCATCAATGCCTTCCATGATGCCCTCCATGCCTCTTAATTGCCCCTTTTTCCAATGTCATGATGAGAATAATTAAAAATTTAATTCCAAAAATTAAATTAATCCTTAACCACACCTCTCAATCTTGAGATGGATGGTTGAGGTTGATTCTGATTAAATCAAAAAATCTATAAATAGGAGGCCTCACAACATCATTTCTAAGTTTAATTTGTGCAAAGTTATAATGCAGGATTGGTTCCAAAAAGCTTCAAGCAACTAGTGTTACCATGCCAAATTGATACCAAGTCAAGCCAAGCCACAAGCCAAAGGTGCCAAGGAGAGATGGAGGTTGTCGAGCTTCCATTGCCAAGGACTTCATGAGCACAAGCCGAGCAAACAACCACAACAAGCATTTTTGGAGCATCCAAGGAAGGTAAAAGAGTTTTCTTTTGCATTTTAGTTGTGTGTTTCATTCATGATTGTTAATTAAACTCTCCCTAGTGTCTAGGCCTAGAGATGTTATGCTATTAGTGTGTTTATTTAGTTTTATTTTCATTTTGGAACTAACACCATATTAACCATCTTCTTTTAAGTCAAATTCCTAGATCACATAATGGCACATTTGGTGGGACCTAACATATCCTACACATGAAGGATATCCTTTTTCAAATTTAAAATATTTATTTGAGCCTTTAAAACTCTTGAAAATTGATTTTCTAGCTTTATTTTGCCATTTTTGGTTGCCACAATTTTTACACAGTAACCAACATCTACAAAAATATTGACATCAATTACTAACTTAACTAACGCTAGTCAGTAGAACTGACATCGGTCAGATCTTGATTGGTCATAGTGTGATGTCCCCTACCAATAGAGATATATGAAAGACACAAAACTATGATACCAAAGACCAAAGCTCTGATACCACTGTAATGTCCCTTACTTAGGGGCTCCTTTATCTGCACAAAAGCTCTGAACAACTGTAATATCCCCTTCAATCAGGGAATATAGAAACATATATAGCTCTGAATAAGATACAATTTTCAGAATAGATTCAAATACGCATACACAAATCACAGTATAATCTCTCAATAGCAAATAAAGATCTCATTACTTGTTCTTCTGGATGATTACACAATTGAGTCTCTGTTATACAAAATAAAGAATATTAAAATCTGATCTTAAAACCCTGACTTAGCAAAATCTGGAAATGAAAACTGGATCTGGAAGGGTCTCGGCCTTTCTGTGTCGACGCACAGTCGCCGTCGTCGGTCGATATCTCGCCGATGTCGGTCTCTGTTGGTCGGCTTTCTGCCGACGTCGGTCTTCAGTCGACCGATGTCGGTCAATGGAAGCCCTATATCTGCCGATGTCGGTGCCTGAACAGCTCTGAACGGACCTGTACGGATGTGGTACGGCCGCCAACCTGTCTTCTCTTAACCCCTGATTGCTGAACAGCCTGATCTCTCGAATATAGATTCTAACACAAGATCTATCTCTGTATAACTTATTAGATCAAAAACTAAATAAGAAAATACCTGGAAAGCTCTGTGATAAACTTCTGTGTGAAGTTATCTCTCAACCTTGAAATTCTGTGATAACTTCTGGATGAAGCTATCTCTCAAATCTGTACCTCTGTGATAACTTCTGGATGAAGCTATCTCTCAATTTGGCAATAGATCGGCTGATCTTTCACAACCTCTGAATTGCACACAATGAAGAGTTGACGTTCTCCACTGCAAATGGAATCCTGGAACCCTTGGCTCAGTCTTCACAGAAGAATTTCTCCAATTTCAATAATCAATTCATACATACAAACTCTCTCCCATGAGAAACTCTTATACCCTTCCAAAGGTGTGCTTGCTAAAATTAGATTTCCTCAAATTAGAACTTGGGCTTCTAAAATTAGAATTCCTCAAATTAGAACTTGGGTCTTAAAATTAGACCAATTAATTAATATCTAATTTAAAATTAGACCAAATAATTAATTAATTAATATCTAATTTAAAATTAGACCAAATAATTAATATTTGATTAAATCAATCAAATATTAATATCTCCCTCAATACATGTCGGATCCACGAACCGTCTGAAGCTGGTGAACCAGGGAGTGATTCTGCACATGACCATATCAAAACAAGGGTGCTCCGATGTATGTCAAATATTCCTAAATAATAGGAGCTCAAGTCCAATGTGTCTGAAATAACCTGAATGAGAGCCAACTATAGGAATTCTGTAAATCAAAGCCAAGCCAATCTCCATCATGACCCTCTATCCATCCAATCAGCCTACGAAGGTCGCATAATAGGCTAATCATCAAGCCTGTCAATGTCCATGAAAAAGGGGACATGACAATCCGCCCCTCCAAAAATTGCTTGTCCCCAAGCAATCTCGAAACAATGAACCACTCGATCCACCTGGATCCCAAATGTAATTATGCTCTGCACTGCTGTAAATCAATGCAAGTACCTGGAACATCAGCAGAAGTAGAACAAAGAGGAACCCATAATCAAATTGGCGAATGCAACTCAACCAAACTCTAAGAGCACAACTGCCATAGTCAAGAACACATGAGAACCAAACTCTCGAAGCATCATAACCCAAGTAGAATGGACAACTCAAACTGCCAATTCCATCTGCAAGAGATGGTGCCAATCCGTCCCATAATGGATGGTAAGAAACTGGAGCTGATCTATACCTGTGTGAAATCAAATCTTCTCTCTCTGGGTCAAAAGAAGAATAATGAGCATACCCCACCTCAAAATCCTTGTGAGGTAGCATAGTAGATAGGATCCCTATAATCTCCCCACCTAATTTGCTAATAGCACCAGTACCTTGGATGAGAACACCTTCTGTTACCCTATGCGAATCCAGATGAACACCTGCACTATCGAGCAAATACTCCATGAATGATTTCGTGCAGTAAAAATTATATGTGGAAGCATCAACGTACTCCCCCACACACCACAACTGATCTCTCTGTAAAGGTGGCACAATCAACTGGACCACACTGTCATCTGTGTGAGAAGAATCAATCTGGAGACTCAACTCCACTGGCATTCCAAACTCATCAGGACCAGGTACTCCCAAATCCTGAACATGTGTGTTAGCCTCAACAACATGTTCCTCAGCAACAACTGTAGGAACGTACTCATCACCAACCACCTCAATATATGAATGATCTGGCTCTGGAGCTGGTGAAGACCTCAAATGCTCTAGCTCCATGGTCACCTTAGCCAAATGAAACTGTGACTCCTCATAAGCCAACTGCATACTCCCAAGAATCTCTGAAGTCACCTCTAGTTGCTGAGTAAGCTCACTCACCTTATCTTCCTCGACCAACAATGCATCATATGTTGTGCTACCCCACTCCATAAGATAATCTCTGTCGGCGACCAACTGCATATAATCCTGTCTCAGAATCTGGATAGCCTCCCATAAAGAGTGGATCTCTGTCAAGGATATATAACTGCCTCCCTGCTCAATGCTAGTAGGAGAACCCCATCCATAAACTGCTAACAACTGACGAGCATCATCGAAATGCTTGCAAGCGGTAGCAATGTCTCGCTCACTAACTCTCAGCTGACTAGACACATGGTGGCACTGGCTAGACTGTCTCCTACAATCCTCCTCTGATGCATGGTCCAAAAGAGTGGACTCAAAATCACTGATCTCTGGAGTACTACCATCCATACTCTGTGAATCAACTCCATAGCTCATATCAACATACGGAGAATCAACAACTCTAGCATCACTGTCTAACTCCTCCATACTGAGAGAAACGACTGGTGAAACTAAGTCCTCAAAACTGTCCACTGCATTCTCCTGGATGTCATCTGCAATAATCGGATCCTGGGACTCTGCTACAATCTCTGCCATATCTGAGAGATCATCAACACTCAGTGTACTAACATCTGAGTACACCTCTACACTCTGAGTGCAAGCATCGGACTCATCTTCATCTAACTCTGAAGAAACTACTGCTGAAACTATCTCATCATCACAATCTCCCGCTCCCACATCCTCTGCAACTAACTGAGAGTCTAAATCCCCATGATTAATCTCATCCACATGTCTAACAATTGGTGTAGCGCTGCCCTCAACCACTGTTGAGACCTCTTGTTTCTCCTTCATTCTGTTTTGTGATGTGGACCTTTTACGAATGGATGCCATATACCGTAATAATTTGTCTTCAAATGTAGGATCTGAAAGAGTTTCATTCATCCTCCTCTGGGTTTCAACCAACTGGTTCAAACTTTGTTTCAGCTTCTGCATATCCTTGTCCCACTGTTTCTGAGTACTTGAAGTCATCATGGATACTTCGTTGATTCAACCTACCCAAACTACCCAACAGGATGGCAAGACATTAGCTCTGATGTGCCCAACAGGATGGCAGGAATTTAGCTCTGATACCACTGTGATGTCCCCTACCAATAGAGATATATGAAAGACACAAAACTATGATACCAAAGACCAAAGCTCTGATACCACTGTAATGTCCCTTACTTAGGGGCTCCTTTATCTGCACAAAAGCTCTGAACAACTGTAATATCCCCTTCAATCAGGGAATATAGAAACATATATAGCTCTGAATAAGATACAATTTTCAGAATAGATTCAAATACGCATACACAAATCACAGTATAATCTCTCAATAGCAAATAAAGATCTCATTACTTGTTCTTCTGGATGATTACACAATTGAGTCTCTGTTATACAAAATAAAGAATATTAAAATCTGATCTTAAAACCCTGACTTAGCAAAATCTGGAAATGAAAACTGGATCTGGAAGGGTCTCGGCCTTTCTGTGTCGACGCACAGTCGCCGTCGTCGGTCGATATCTCACCGATGTCGGTCTCTGTTGGTCGGCTTTCTGCCGACGTCGGTCTTCAGTCGACCGATGTCGGTCAATGAAAGCCCTATATCTGCCGATGTCGGTGCCTGAACAGCTCTGAACGGACCTGTACGGATGTGGTACGGCTGCCAACCTGTCTTCTCTTAACCCCTGATTGCTGAATAGCCTGATCTCTCGAATATAGATTCTAACACAAGATCTATCTCTGTATAACTTATTAGATCAAAAACTAAATAAGAAAATACCTGGAAAGCTCTGTGATAAACTTCTGTGTGAAGTTATCTCTCAACCTTGAAATTCTGTGATAACTTCTGGATGAAGCTATCTCTCAAATCTGTACCTCTGTGATAACTTCTGGATGAAGCTATCTCTCAATTTGGCAATAGATCGGCTGATCTTTCACAACCTCTGAATTGCACACAATGAAGAGTTGACGTTCTCCACTGCAAATGGAATCCTGGAACCCTTGGCTCAGTCTTCACAGAAGAATTTCTCCAATTTCAATAATCAATTCATACATACAAACTCTCTCCCATGAGAAACTCTTATACCCTTCCAAAGGTGTGCTTGCTAAAATTAGATTTCCTCAAATTAGAACTTGGGCTTCTAAAATTAGAATTCCTCAAATTAGAACTTGGGTCTTAAAATTAGACCAATTAATTAATATCTAATTTAAAATTAGACCAAATAATTAATTAATTAATATCTAATTTAAAATTAGACCAAATAATTAATATTTGATTAAATCAATCAAATATTAATATCTCCCTCAATACATGTCGGATCCACGAACCGTCTGAAGCTGGTGAACCAGGGAGTGATTCTGCACATGACCATATCAAAACAAGGGTGCTCCGATGTATGTCAAATATTCCTAAATAATAGGAGCTCAAGTCCAATGTGTCTGAAATAACCTGAATGAGAGCCAACTATAGGAATTCTGTAAATCAAAGCCAAGCCAATCTCCATCATGACCCTCTATCCATCCAATCAGCCTACAAAGGTCGCATAATAGGCTAATCATCAAGCCTGTCAATGTCCACGAAAAAGGGGACATGACACATAGCCAAAGTTGGTGGTATTGATCAACATTAGTCACTCTATTTTTCCAAAAACACAGACCTGAGACCTACTTTTATAAAGTTTGTTGTTTTAAACTCAAAAGGGCTTCAAAGCTAAAGGACATGCTAACAATTTTGCTACAAGATCAAGTAGGATATTGATTCAAAACATGTTTAAATCACTTATGCATGCTTAAAATTTGATTAGGAAATTTGTTTTGGTGTTTAACAAAGAATTTAGGTGTTTTTGGTAAATGATTTTCAAAGTTTGCAACTAAGACCAAGGGGTCAAATGAACACCACCAAACATTTCATTTGGGTTTAAAATTGAACACATTTATCAATTTTTGCTTATAATAGTTGTTTAATTAGATTTTGTTTGTAAAAAAAAGGAATGTTACATGTATGCTCCTCCATTTTTCCCCTATAGGGAACCTTTGAAATCAAAATCACCATTCCTATTGCAAGTAGCCTAGTCTAAGGCTTAGAAAGAAAGTCGTCTAAAGCACTCCCCAAAAACTTGTCAAAGTTTAGGTGACCTTGGAAATAACCCTAAATGATTTATATATTCATGATTTCTTTGTTTGTATGCATATTGGCTTGCGAGGGGGACTTCATCACCTCTCGCAAGTTCTTTAGGGAATCTTTGACCCAGGGTTTCATCTCTTGGCATTGACTTCATTTAACTCTTTTAGAGTTACACACGGGACATAGTGGCACTTTGGACATCACACTACACTGAGTGAACGATAGAATATAGTGGTTGAAAAATGAACTAGACATTTTTTCAACAAGTTGAGTGATATGGATGCAAAATCAATACTTTTCTTTTGCATTATTTGGCATGAAAGTCATTGTGCAATTGATTCCCCTAGATCGCTCAGAAAATTGTTAGATTTCGAATAAATCCCCACTTGCCATGAAAGTATTATTTGTGAAAGGTGTGTCTCAAGGTCTATGTCATAGTACTATCATTTTAAAGAAGGGGGGTGTAAAAACCCTACTATATAATGTGCATTTACTTTTGGATGAACACTTAAAATCCACTCAAATTATGTATATTGATATATTCCAATAATAATAAGAAATCTTGTCAGTTTAGGATATAAGGGCAATTAATTAGTTGGTCTTATCCTAGAATGAATTCTTATTTGGAGTCACAACTTGGTGTAAACAAACAATCCAAACCAAACACATGGTCCAAATTTTCATTTGAACAAAGAGGCATTATGTTACCCATGTAAGATCATCTTTTTGCCTTGTTTAAAAGTTCATCAAAGCTTGAGAGTCATATCATCCACTTTGGCATAGTTATGTTGTCCAATTGAGTCAAGACCTTGACCAAAGTTGTTTAAGTCCTTCACTTGTAATGTAAATTCGGAATTACACCTTTACAAGTTCATAGGGTTGATGTGTTAACTGGGTTCACCATTTACACTAAACTTGAGGGAACTTAGGTTTAATTTCCAACTTAGGTTGAAGGTCGTTTAAGACTCATAATAATTATCCTCATTTGATAGACTTAAGCCATTTTGTGCTAAACACTTGCACTTTAAGTCTATACACCACCACATTTTGAGTTAAGAAAAGTATTGTTATGTTGTCAGAATTGTGGAAAAATGTCTTTGTCTTAGAGAGTCTTTGAAACAAACTTTATTTATCACACCTTTTGGGTAGTTTAGCATCGTTAAACTTCCCAAATCATTTCAAATTCTACTTTATAGACCCTTTTACATAGAATTTCAAATCTATTTATACATAATCAGACTGATCCAAGTGTACTTTTGATCCTTTGTCTAAAGCACAGTTATACTGTTCACCTTTGTCTAGCTTATTTGTCAGAAGAACCAAGTTTTATAACATTATTTATGAGAAAATAAACTATTGCTAAAAGTGCCTTTTGTTTCATACCTTATACCTAGTCGATCAAGTTCATGACCAAGAATTGAATGCCTAGTGTTTGTTAGAAGTGTTTCAAATCTGTTAGATTAAAAACTTTCATCTATTATCAAAGTCTAGATTTTGATGTCATTTGGCCAAGAGTCCTAGCACATGCCTTGTTTTAGCCTAACTTTTGACACCACATTTAGCCAAAAGACCTAGCAACTTTTAAATTCCTAGATTAGACTAATTTAAAACACTTCAACCTTAGAGTTTGGCATTTCAATTTTTTGATCCATTTACTTGCTTATCTTTATGTGAAAAGTAAAACATTAGATATTTTACGCTAACTTGTTTCCTCACAAATATTTACATGAACCTTTTGATCCTTCTAAAAAATTTAGACCAAGTTTAAGGCATTGTTTATTTTAGATTATATCCTTTTTAGAGTTTGTAAAACTCTTTGACCTTTTATCACCAAACATTGACTATGGATCCCAACATGTATTCCTACACTTGTAGTGGACTCATGTACAATCCAATGATTAGTAATGTAGTTACGCATGAAGAAATGGTTCAATACCCCTATGCTGATAACATTGCTTATAAGATGGATTCTTATCCCTCTTATAATACTCAATTAGGGGCACAAAGTCAAGATACATTGGCTAACTATTTTGTTAACACACCACCTTACATAGAACAGGACCAAGAACAAACTACACAATACTTAGCTACAATACCCATGGTGGATGAGCCAATTCTTCAACAGTCATATTCTACTAATACAGCTTCCACATATGATCCATTTTTGTTTGAGAAACATTTGTTAGAGAACAAAGATGAGATTTTGGTTAGATTCATAGAGGTAGGGGCCAAGTTTTTGATAGACTCCCCCCGTGAAAATTTATCAAGTCTAGTAAGAGTGCCCCATAATATCATTTATGATCAACAGACTTCTTCTAAAAATCCTATGTCTCTAATCCAAACAACGTACCAATACCCCAATATATCCAATCAAGGAAAAAACATAATAGAAGATCACTTTAACCAAATGAAAATAGAATACCAAACCTACCTGAATTTAGCATGCAATTTCAATCAGATGAACATGATAAGTAAGCCTCTCATTGACCTAGTTATTTCAACAGGAGTGTTGATGGAATTAACTAGACAAGAAATCTTAAGTTTTGACCTATTTTTAAAAATTGCTTCAATAGATAACTTGATATATATACCAGTTATTAAAGAAGTGTCTTTGAATTCTACACTGAATAGTGAGCCAAACGTAGCAAACAATGTGCAAACAACTTCCAATCTTGATCAAAGTGGTACTAATGCATAAACCACTAGCAAATAATGTGTGCCTATAGTTAATCCCATGATTAGATCATCATAGCAAGGAATAGGATTTTTTGTACCCCAGCCTCAACCAACCACTTCCTAAAGTGTACAACTTATAGGATTAGGTAATCAAACAACAACCAATGTCACACCTCAATGACAAAATGTGATGAATCCTACTCCTCTTGAATAGGTAGCGAGTAGTATTCCACAATAGTAGACACAGTCTAGTGTATCAATGCAATAAAGTATGAATATATTGCCACCTCAATCAAGGGTAACAAATATTCTACCCTACCAGGTAATGACAAACATACATTTTCAATCATAGACTAATATGCCAGTCCAAAATGAAGCAATGACTAGTTAATAATGTGTAAATATTGGTCAATGATAGATGTTGAATCTACAAATACTTTCACTTTCTCACAAGGATTCATGCAACAAGGAGGTCCCCATGTTCCTTAGGTACCTACTAGACAACCATTGGTTCAAAATGTGCCATAAATCTAGAGATAGGGTCTTGGTCTAGAAGTTCCCACTCAATAACAAGGTTCAATTAGTCAGTAGCATGTCCCTCTTCAACCACAATAGGAACAGTATAATTATATCCCTCCATCCCAACCATAAAATCCCCCAGGTCAAACCTTTATCACTAACCCAAACCAAAATATCATGTAGCTAAATGTGCAATTTCAAGTACATCCTAATCCACGTATGTGTATTCCTGGTCCATTCCCCAACCAAACCAATCTACCCCAATAGGTGTCTCCATCATACCCTAGTCAAAGTGTTCCACTTATGAACTCCCAACCATTTATCCAAACCAATTTTATCCCTCAAACCAATGTCCCTTCTAGTTTCCTCTCCCAAGAATTATAAAAAATGAAGGATGTAATTGTTTCTATTCAAGCGATAAAGCAAACTAAAAGTCCAAATTAGATGATGTGTGTTCCTATCCATTCAACATGTAGTATTTGTAGATACCATTTCCTCTAGGATATGAACCACCCAAATTTGATAAGTATAAAGGGAAAGGTGACCCTAAGGCCCATTTGACTGAATTCTTTGTCACATGTCAACTAGTGGCATATAGTGACATATACCTTTTGTTGTTGTTTCCAAGGATCTTAGGTGGACAAGCCTTGGAGTGGTTTTTAAAGTTTCCCAAGAATTCAATAACAAACTTTGATGATCTTTCTAATAAATGTGTGCAACACTTTTCCTATAATCTCGAGAGTGAGATTTCATTAGTGGACCTGACACAAGCAAAGAAAAAAGTTGGGGAGAGTTTTACAAGTTATTTATAATGATGGAGAGCCCTTACAAGCCATTTCACCCATAGTTTACCATATAAATAATTAGTTGTTGTGTTTACTAAAAATTTGCATAGTGAGATAGCCTATCATCTATAACTACAATGTGCACATATGTTCAAAGAGATCATTGATAAAGGTTTGTTTTAGATTAAGGTAAAAACAAGTTTTGAAGGGGCCCCGAAACCCTATTACAGAAGCAAGAAAGATAAAGCGTTAACATGCACCAGGAGAAGCATTCCTGAATCCTACTAAAAAGTAGCAACAACCTAAGGTTATACAAGGACAACCTCAAAATTCAGATTACATTCAGCCCTCTAATTTCCAAATAATAATTTAATAACTATTTTTTAGGGGTAAAATCCAGAATTGTTGCCTGCCTTCCATCAGCTATATTCTGCTTGCTTTCTAGCTCTCTGATTTTCCTAATGGGTTTTCTTCCGGGTTTGTCTGGACAACCAACATCTGATTTCACTTTTGAAATCTGCTCTTCTCTTTTCCCAGATTTATCCAAAATAGAAGCAAGGTTTTTTACCTTAATTTGCTGGTCTTTTTTGTTGCTTCTGGTTTCTATTCCCTTAGTATTTGTTTTCTTTTCAGCCCTTTTCCTTTGGTTTGGAAAATGCTTTAAATTTTCTCCTTTAACGTTCACAGGAAGCTCTTCCAAAGGCAATTCATTATCAACCTGAATCTCCATTGGCTGAGAAAGAAGAGGAACTCTCTCCTCTAATTTATTTCCAGTTTCAGCCAAGATTTCTCCTTCCTCAAGCACTACTTTGCCTTCTGCCTCTCTCCATCGATCCTCTACCCTTTGGTATAGAATGATTTGCTTTGATAAATCTGTCAAATCTTCTTTGCTTTGTGTAGGTAATGTGGTTTCTGATTGCCATCCCTTCCCTCCTGTCTCAGAATTTTCTTTCTCAAGAGAGATCTCAGTATCTACCTCAGGAAATGGGTCTTTAGGATCTTTAGAAGACAACTCTTTACCCTCCTCAACATTTAGATCTTTAGTTTCTTCATTATCCTTTTGTTCTTGTCCCTGATCCTCTTTGGGTTTCCAAACTTTCTTTAGCTGGACCGTGGACTTTTTTCCATCCAAAACACTATTAAAATGAATTTTGCTTCTGGATGGACAATTTTTTACCCAATGCCCTTGTTTCTTGCAAGCATAGCAAGAGTTGGGTAAATCTTCAAAAAAAAATCCTTGAGATTTTTTACCAAACTTGGAAACTAGATCCACTTTTTCTGGGAGCTTATTTAAATCTGCCACTTTAACATACATCCTGGTAGTTTGAAGTTTGGTTCTGGTTGCCGTAGCCTTGTCCAAAGCCACAAACTCCCCAAAAGAACTGGCTATTCCTTTAAAAATGTCCTCATGCCAGTACTCTAAAGGAAGTCCAGGAATTCTAACCCAGATTGGAGTTGATAAGAAAAAAGAGTCTGAGAAATCCATATTCAATTCCCATTTTTTGATAGGAAGAGAACATTTTCCAAACATCCATGGTCCTCCACACAGGACCATATTCAGGTCTTCTTTATAGTTGAAGGTTAAAGAATAGAAACCATACAGCATAGGTGCAATAACTATCTCTCCACGAATGATCCATTTCCTTTTGACCATTTTTTTAAGAGATTCTAGATCTGGTCTTGCTCCTAAAAATTTACCTACTAAGGTGAAATCCATAGAGGACATAGATAAATCTATTAAAGGATCTGGAATAAAAACTTCATACTCACCTTTCTCCCAACATGATTTTGCAGTCACCGGCGGGAAAGGGGATTTACCAGTGGGTTTCTTGCCAAACAGGGATGACCACGTCCTTTGTTCTGAATACCCTACCTTCAACTCCTCTGAGGATTTTTCCATTTTAATGTTGCCTTTGCTTTTATTTGTCTCAACCTCCTGCCCCAATTGAGAACCATGAGATCCACAGAAAGGGTTATTTCTGCTAAAAGATTTTCCATTTTTTGCATCAACCACAAAATTTAATCCAATATTCTTCTCAACCCCTCCTCCAATTCCCCCAGTGTCAGTCCCTCCTGCCAGATTCTCCTCCACCAATTTCCCATGTACCCGCAACCCAACAAATTCTAGCTCTAGAAGAGCTATTTGTGGACATGCAAGATCAAACTCTGGGGGCGCGCCCAACACACCCACTGGGGACGTGCCCAATGTGCCCATTGGGGATGCGCCCAGTGCACCCATTAGCATTCAAATTCCCAGCGCGTGTAGTAGCAGTCTGTTTTATTTACCTAGTGATACTAAACTTCACACATGAGCCATAAGTTAAATCCACTATGTATGTTTTTAAGTTAAATTGATAAAGGTTTGTTGATCGAGTGAGTTTTCATCAATAAAGGAGTCATGAGACTTAATTATACCAATTAGGTAAATATCCAACAACAAAATCCTAATCAAGTGCAAGCATCACAACCAACACATACCAATAATCAAGAAAGATTGAAGTAATTAAACCAAAATAGGAATGTTGTGGGAAATAATGTAATTGAATCCCATCATGTGAAAGCTATGCAAACCTCATCTACACCACCTTTTCAACTTACTTCTACCCAACAACCTCTCTAACCAATGATGCAAGTGCAACAACCAAGACCCACACAATAAATACATCAGCTTTTACCATTGCAAACCCTTCCTCTTAGAAGAATCATACTTGCATGTCGTGTCTTTATTGGCCTACGAAAACCTATTGAGTATATATTTTTCAAGTTTGCTACCACTAATTTGATTAGTTGGCCCATACCAAAACATTATCTGTAAGGCATTCCTTATCCTGATTGGTACTATGAAAATGAGTTTTGTGACTATCATTAGGGTAATGGGCATAATCTACGAAGATGTGTCCGAATCAAGCATTTAATCAAGAATATGTTGGAGAAAGGGGAGGTAAAATTGGATAATGGTTCTTCTAATTCCAATCAAACTATTAGGATCTATCAAAACCCTTTCCCTAAAATAAAAATCAACAATAGTAGAATAATCAACAACAACAACAACAATGGCCAGTGCAATAGTAAAATCAACAGTATAAAAATCAAAGGTTGAACTAGTAGAACCAACAAAATTAGTAGTAGAACCCACAATGATAGAATAATGGATAAAACCAAGGTCAAAATGGTAACAACCAATAAACCTACCATGTAATTGTACATGACTACAACAGGGTTGTAGGTCATATTGTAAGGGGTAGCATTAATACCATCTCCATTAATCCTAGACCAAGTAATAATTAGCCTAGACTATTAGTAAACAAAAATATTCAACCAAATCACATGAATAATCCTTCTTTGACCTAGGATTGCATACAGGCAAACCAATAAACTAGGACTCTCACTTTTGGATCTTATAATGACAACTCGTTCTTGTCACGTGACCACATGCAAGTACACTGGCAATTGAGACTTGTTCTATTTGGGCCCACACCATTTCCAACATTGGTTAGCAATAATGGTCTGGTATTTAATCTTGATTGTGTAATCACAACTCAAAGGTTGAAGATTACTATCCCAAGCCCACATCCATCTACTACTTTGCCTATCATCCAACCAACCATTTAACTTCAGAATAAACCATTCACTACTGACCAAGACAAGAAGTTTGATATTATGGAGCAATTGTAAAAAACAATAGCATAAATTTCTATCTTAGATTTGCTATGAACATCAATAATCCACAAGAACATCTTGAATGAGTTCTTAACCCAATCCACTATTGCTAGTGACTTATCCGCTGATAAATTTCAAGCTTTGGTTAGACACCTAGCTCTAACCTAACAAGTCACATTCAACCAAAGTGATATGTCTTCCCTTGGCCTGCTCCATAATAACCCATTATACATAGAAGTTTATATCAGATAGCATAAATTTAAATGTTTCCTTATCGATAATGGATCTAGCCTCAACATAGTGTCTCTCAAGCTCATCAAGCTTCTTGGGTACATAATGACAGATCTCCAGTCAAAAAAGATAACTATCAAATCTTATGATAATTAGGAAAGAGAATCATATGGAACTATTAGTTTTCTAGTTATCATTTGGCCTTTGACCCATGATGCACTTTTCTATGTGTTGGATATTGAGTTATCATATAACATGCTTCTAGGCAGGCCTTGGTTACATGAGATTTGTGCAGTCCTGTCAACACTGCACCAATGTATCAAGTTTTCTCACTCAGGGATGGAGGTGAATATTTTAGGAGATTTACACCCATATGACCATTGCAAGCATCTTGAGGCCAAGTTTCAAATCTCTAATTATCAATACGACATGAATCCAAGTTCCAAGCAGGATAAAGGAAAGGCTATACTTATTGATCCTTCACTAGATAATTGCATAGACCCTAATATCTTTGATGCCCTTTCCCACATGCCACCTCCTAAAGCTTATAATCATTTCACCATTTTAGATAATGGACCAGGAGAGTATGTGACTCATGATACATTTCATATCACTTATCTTCTTTAGAATCTAAAAAACTTTGGGTGACCTAAAGTCATTCTACATATGCATTGGCAACAAAAGAACAAAGACAAGGGACCTATCACATGTGTACCATCATTCGACCTAGGACCTGACCCTCTTGAAGGGGATGAATCATGGTTATACAATGATGACCAAGCTGATTGTTATAAAAGTGCCAAGTATCCTATTCCTAATAGGATCATCGAGCGTCACAAATATGAAGGAAGAGGCCTCAGACTGAATCAACAAGGAACTATTGAGCCAATTACCATGACTAAGTATGAAAGACCTTATGGACTTGGATTTAAACTTCTTGGGGGTGATCCCACATATCTTATTCAAACTCCACCAATGACTAGTGATGAGATGCTGATAATGAAGCAGAGTCTAATCATAGCCTTGCCTTTGATAACCTAACTGAAACCAACATATTTGATAACAATGCCATTTGTACCCTTACCCAAGCCATTCATCATAATCCATTGCCATTATATTATCCCCAACTGATAGATTAGGACCAACAAGAATCTAGTCTATCAATTGATGAGTTCTACAATGATGAGGCATTATATGATTTCTTAGGCCTTAGAGACAATGTTCCATTGGGAGATCACAAATCAGGATTCTCAATCACATTGGATCCTGTAGCCTATTTTGGAGAATGAGTGAACACCCTTAGCCAAAAACAAATAAATAAAACATTGAGGTCCCAAAGTGAGAACCTCTTTGAGGCACTTTTTGACTAGGGAAAAAATAAAGATAAAGTCCAGTCTAGTGGTGAAAACTTATTTTAGGTGCCATTAGATGGGGGTGTTAATTCTTCTTGAAATTTAGACTAGGAAACCACAAACGATGAACTTGCCTATGGATCTAAGTTAAATTTGAGAAAAAACAAGTATTTGATCAAATTCTCCAAGAATTTTCAACTATTTTTGTTACATGGCCAAATATCCCATTAGGAGACTCAGATTCATCATGCCTAGGAGAAGTTGAAGAGCAAGTCCTAACAGAGGACCCTGACATAGTCCAATAGTTCAAGTCACTGCCTACTATCTTAGAAGATGGTTCAACCCTCCTAGTTAAAGATACAATAGAGGTAAACATCAAGACTCTATCAGACCTAAAATGGATAGAATTAGGTGCATCCCTCACTGAGGAGGAACGTAACATTTTTACAGCTCTGTTGAGAGAGTTTATGGATATATTTACATGGGCCTATTCTAACATGTCAATATTAGACCCTGACTTGGTTCTACACCACCTTGTGGTTAATATTGATGCTAAATTAGTAAAACAAAAGCTACGTAAGATGAATCCTCACATTGTTGTATTAGTAAAGAAAGAGTTGGAAAAACGGTTAGAAGCAGGACGTATCTGATCCATTGACTACTCAGAATGAATCTCTAATGTAGTACCTGTTAGTAAAAAGCTTGAAGGAATCAAAATTTGTACTAATTTTCAAGACATCAACAAAGCTTATACTAAAGATGATTTTATATTGCCTAATATTGACATGATCATCTACTCCATGATAGGTTATGAAATTCTTTCACTCATGGATGGCTTTTCAGGATACAATCAAATCAAAATAACACCAGCATATCAACATAAAATAATGTTTACCACTCCATGGGGAACATTTTGTTATCAGGGAATGCCATTTGGCCTTAAGAATGTGGGAGCTACATATATATCAAAGAGTCATGATTGTCATATTCCATGATATGATGCATGATATTGTTAAAGACTATGTCGATGACATATTAGGAAAATCCAAGACCAGGATTGACCATCCAGTAGTGTTGCGTAAGATATTTGAAAGACTACGAGAATACAAAGTCAAACTAAATACAAAGAAATATGTGTTTAGTGTAACTTCAGGCAAATTACTTGGTTTCATTGTGTCTCATAGAGGTATTAAAGACAATCCAGCGAAAGTCCATGCTATAATTGAGATGCCACCACCAACTAATTTGAAGCACCTCCATAGTTTATAAGGTGATATTCAGTCCATCTGATGCTTCATCTCTCAGTTAGCAGACAAGTGCCATCCATTTATGCACCTTTTGAAGAAAGGAGTTACATTTTACTGGGATGATCATTACCAAACAACTTGTCAATAGCTCAAAGATTATCTTGTCCATTCTTTTTATACCTATCAGCTACAGATTATGCTCTGGGGGCACTCTTGGCTCAACATGATGACAATGAAAAGGAGCATGTTATTTACTACCTGAGTCATGCCTTGGTTACATATGAACATAACTATGCACTTGTTGAAAAATCTTGTCTAGCCATGGTTTTTATAGCTCAAAAACTGTGTCATTACATGTTGAATAATAAAACCATGGTCATTTCAAAGGTAGATCCACTCAAGTATCTACTATCTAAAATAGCTTTGCAAGGTAGAATGGCTAAATGGATCATGCTTATTAGTGAGTTTGACATAGAGTATGTCAATCAAAAGGCAATCAAATGACAAGTTCTTGTAGATCAACTTGTTGAAGCACCTCTCATAGACACACAACCACTCAAGTTTCCATTTCCTGATGAATCCATCATGATCATTATTGATACACCCCTTGAGAAGTAGCCTTGGAAGTTGTATTTTGATAGTTCATTCACTGCACATGGATTAGGGGCATACTTACTGTTTATTATACCATAGGGGGATCTAATCCTTAAATCATTTAGAATTAACTTTCCTTGTACAAACAACATGGTAGAGTATGAAGCACTTGTTGTAGGACTTTGACAAGTAGTGCATCGAAATATATCTCATCTTCAAGTTTATGGTGGTTCTTAGTTAATCATCAATCAGGTCACAGATCATTTTTAGACCAAAGATGACAAGTTGGTTCCATATAAATATATGGTAACACTCTTAAAAAACAAATTTACAACATTCAGTTTGAGTATATACCAAGGGATAATAATAAAACTACAGATGCCATGGCTATTATTGGTTCTCTGATTAGACAAATAGATAATGCTAGAGAGTATCAATTTCTCATCAAAAATTTGTTAGCACTAGCTCATGAACCTTCAATTGTTGCCATGATTTATGATATTGTTGCTCCTAATTTTATCTGGTACTTAGACCTTTACAACTTCCTTCATGACCAAGTTCTACCACCTAACCTATCTCAAAAACAAACCAAAACCTTTATTCATCATTTCACTCGTTACACTCTACTTGGATCCACAATTTACCATCATAGTTTTAATGGAACTCTACTTTATTGTTTAACTTTGGTAGAGTTTACGCTAGCATTAAGAGAAGTTCATGAAGGAGTATGTGGAGCCCATTCTAGCAGGGTAGTCCTATCCAAAAATCTCTTGCATACTAGTTATTATTGGCCCATAATGGATGTAGATGCCACTGCATATGTAAAAAAATGTGACAAATGTTAACAGCATGCTAATTTGATTCATGCCCCATCAAAATTTTTGAAATTGATGTTGACACCATGGCCATTTTATACATGGGGACTTGACCTCATTTGGAAGATTAACCCCACTTCATCTGATGGCCATAAACATATCCTTACTACCACCAAATATTTTACTAAGTGAGTTGAAGCTATACCCCTCACTTATATGATTGGAAATCAAATTTCCAGATTTATCTTCAACTATCTCATCTATCGCTATGGTATCCCCTCTGACATTATATTTGATAATGGAGGATCATTCAAGAACAAAGATGTAGACTAGTTATGTACTTAATTCAACATCACACAACACTTTTCTATAGCATATTACCCTCAAGGTAATGGCCAAGTCGAGGAATCCAACAAAACCATTGTCAACATTCTTAAAAAAATTGTCAATGATGTCAGTCATGATTGGCACCTTTAGATATTCCCTACTCTTTGGGCATACTATACCAATCATCATACCCACACAAGAGCCACTCCATACTTGTTTATGGTACTAGAGCCATCCTTCCCATTGAGGTTAAATTTCCTTCACTATTCATCTCTTTCAAGCATGTCTTAGATGATCATGACTAATGAGTAGCTCACCTACAAGAGCTGGATCTACTTGGTGAAAAATGCACAGCCATGCTCAATAATCTTCAAGTATACCAGAATTGACTCAAAGGCCACTACAATCAACATGTGAAGTATTAGACATTTGAACTTGGTGATCTTGTTCTCAAATAAAACTAAAAGAATACCATGGCCAAGAAGAAACATAAAGGGAAATTCAAACCAAACTGGATAGGGCCTTTTGTCATCACTACCGATTATGGATTAGGAGTATATTGGCTTGCCACACTAGACGATGATGAACTTCCAAAGCTAATGAATATTATTCATCTCAAGTGGTATTATGCTTGAGTGCTAAGGTGTATTGTATGTAAGGACCATTTTATTTATGCATTTTTGTCACCATTATTCTTTGTACACATATCATTCTTATCCATCCTCTTTGCCATATACACTTTCTGCTTTCGACCTATCAACCCAGTGTGTTCTTAAAACCTAGCCCATTTGACCTTGGTTTTTGTCATTCATTACACATTTTCAGCATCAAGGTATCTGATCAGCTTATCAATTTGTTCAATAACTTCATATATATATATATATATATATATATATATATATCATATTTTAGGATAGTGTGATAGAAGTTTCGATAATTGCATCCTTGATTTGTTATTCTTTCTTACCACTGGTCTTGTTGCTAATTATAACCACCTTTGGGAAAATTAGTAGCTTTGATCTATGTTATTGTGTATTGGTTATAACTTCCTATGGACAAACTAGGGGTAGCATTAAACCTTGATGTACCAACTTGCCACTTCCTATACCACATTGTGCATTTATACTAACAATGCCTATTTTGTTTAAATTGACTGTTGCACTAGTTGAATTCCTCTAATGTAAGGGTAGAACTGCAGTGACTTGAGGTTCTATTCTAGGACTATGTAGGTAGTAATCAATACTTATTGAGGTCAACTTAGTCACCATTTTCCCAATGCTCTCATTATTTTGTGAGAAACCTAAGCAACACTCTCACCATTTTGTGAGCAACCTAAGCCACACTCTCACCATTTTATGAGCAATGTAAGCCATGTTCTCACCATTTTACGGGAAACCTAAGTATGAATGCTCTTTCCATTTTGTGAGCTTGAATTATTTAGTGTCTCATCATTCTCGATTAAGTTGCAACACTCCAAAACACTTCCAAAAACATTTCAAAAAATTGTTAAAAAAGAACAAAAACATTGACCACTTCTTTACCTTAAGGATTCTGGGAACCCTTACTAAGTTACAAGCAAATCACTTGTCATTTAGTCTCCCCATCCTTTTTGGCCTTTTTCTCTCATGCACTTACCTTTTTGAAAGATCATTCTTATTCTTATGTCACATCCATTATGTTTGTTTTCCTCAGTTATCACATTCTTCCCATTCCCTGGGAGAACTACATTTAGCTTGAAGTTTTTTATTAGATATTACATCTATAAAACTATGTAGGCAGCGTCCACTTGCCTAGTGCATATGGAGATAGCTCGGCCACCACCTTCTTTTTCTTCTATTTCCCCATTTTATTCATTTGTTAAGTTGCCACCTATTTTCTAGGGGCAATGTTCATAGGGTTTCTATTGATTTGTTTGTTTGTTTCTGCTTATTTTATTTATTTGTCTATTTGTTTACTTTTAGCACTATTACCTTGATTTAGTTTGTGTGTTCATTGGGTGATTCTTTGCCTACACTTATACTTGAATCAATCCATATTAATATGTTTACATTGTCATCATGGTTTCTATCATTGGTTCATTATTTTCTATTAAGTATTGGATTATGGGAGTCAGCCCTTATGCATATTTTGGCCAAGTCTTTATGGTTTTCTATCATAAATCCTACCATCACATGGTACAAAAAAACTTAGCTTTAAAAAGTCTATTCAGTAATGGAGGCATCTCTTCAACACTGACATCTTAATTCACTCCCAATCATAGCCTAAACAAAGTAATTGACCATGAAAGAATTTCAACCTTTATTAGTTCAAAAGAGCATCTCCCTACTAGTAGGTTGTTACAATTCATCATTAGCCTCTGTGTTAAGTTATCATCACCCTCGACCAAGTTTATCATGTTTTTCATAATAGGGGTCCAATGCTTATAATCGCCTATGGGCAAATCATTACACACCATCCCATCTACATTTCTCAATGATTATAACTGCCTTTGGGAAAATCATTGTGTTGTCATCACTTTACTCTTTATACCTATATAGGAGCATGTTATTATCTTGTTTGTTTATTCTAACTGGGGTAGCTCCATTTTCTCAATGATTATAACCACCTTTGGGAAAATCATTGTGTTATCATACCACATTGCCACTATTAGAGTACAATGCTTATAATCACCTTTGGGAAAATCATTGCACACCATCCCACTTACATTCTCAATGATTTTGACTACTTTTTCAATATCATCATATTTTCACCCCATCATCTTTTCTTTCTTTGGTCCTCTTGTGTTGCTTCTTTCTTTTTGAGGGACCGTTCATTGACCCACTTGTGTGAACCATTCCCTCGAAGGGGCATCATACAGTTAGTTTATCATCATTGTAGTTGTAGGCATATAGGACCTTTTCATTCTTTGAGAAGATGTTACTATGCTTATAGCTTGCAATGCCTTCGCAAATAGGGGCAAATTGTAGACACCTAAAACTGGCTGTTGATAACCTCCAATCAGGGTTTTGGCTAGTTTCCATCTAAAATGCACAATTTGGCCTAAAAACATTAAAACATGCAAAATAATGTGAAACTAACATATTCAAGTGCCAATTTTGGCCATGTTATCACTAAATGGGGTAATGTAATTTATGGGAAAATTAACTTTGATCAGTTCATTTTGAGTCAAAATGCTAATTTTGCACCCACATGCTTTGGACTGCTTTTTCCTATCAAATATTTTATAAAAGACTCATGCCTTCGTTATTTTTTATTGGAAACTCTATAAATAGGAATACACATCCAACACATCTGACATGGACTTCCAATTGTAATTCAGTCAAATTTAGGACCAATAACAAGGCATTCTGATCAATTTAGGTAATTTGTGCACAATGTGCTTAATCATGCCTAAGAGTTAATTAACCCAAACTAAGGCCCAATTAAAAACTATATGGAAACTTGTTGAATACTTATTTTTGGAAATAAATATTTAATATTTTAATCATCAAGTGACCTCATTTCTTGAGAAGACATCCCTAGGCCAGAAATGCCACAAATATCAAGATTCATGCCTCCCATACCTCATCAATACCTTCCATGATGCCCTCCATGATTCTTAATTTCCCCTTTTTCCAATTTCATGATGAGGATAATTACAAACTTAATTCTAAAAATTGAATTAATCCTCAACCACACATCTCAATCTTGAGATGGATGGTTGAGGTTGATTCTGATCAAATCCAAAAATCTATAAATAGGAGGCCTCACAACATCATTTCCAAGTTTAATTTGTGTAAAGTTATAATGTAGGATTGGTTCCAAAAAGCTTCAAGCAACTAGTGTTACCATGCCAAATTGATTCCAAGCCAAGCCAAGCCACAAGCCAAAGGTGCTAAGGAGAGATGGAGGTTGTCAAGCTTCCATTGCCAAGGACATCATGAGCACAAGCCAAGTAAGTCACCACAACAAGCATTTTTGGAGCATCCAAGGAAGGTAAAAGAGTTTTCTTTTGTATTTTAGTTATGTGTTTCATTCATGATTATTAATTAAGCTCTCCCTAATGTATAGGCCTAGAGATGTTATGCTATTAGTATTTTTATTTCATTTTGTTTTTATTTTGGAACTAACACCATACTAACCATCCTCGCTTGAGTCAAATTTCTAGATCACAAGAGTTACAAGTATTTATGTGAAAGTTGACTTGACAAAGCTCCTTTCCCTTATTGTTTGGTATGTTTATTTTTTGTGTGTTTAGATTTGGAATTTGGATTATAAAGTTCTACCCTTTCATTTTTTTAAGCATCACCAAATTGGACATAAGGATTTTAGATACCCCCTATAATAATATAAAAACATAGGCCAATTTATGTGATCTGGAAGAAGAAGGTGAGAGTGCCCAATTCTTATTTCATCTAGGGAAATCATGGTAAAAAAATAGCACCGAGCCAAGAAAGGTGGCTCATAAACCTATAACTTTGAAGGGTCTCTAGATTTTATAATAAAGGATTTTCACAGTACACTACTTGATTCTCTGTAAAAGGAAACATAAACTAAAAATGATGGAAGGCGAGGCCTCATGATCAACTTAAGAGTTGATAACAATAACTTTGGGTTGACATGTTGTTTAGATTCCTAAGGCTCCACGTTCTGCACTAAAGGCTTATAAAGTTCCACATTTTACAATAAAGGCTTCTAAGGTTCCTAGTTATACACAAGTATTGTAGATTCCCCTTTTAAGGCCTTGAGCCATTCAATGTTTGTTTCTTATTCTATGGCATTGGTTTCGGGTGAGGGTACAAAGGTTTCACCATTGTCCCTTTTGAAGCATATTAATACTTCTTTGAACATTGAAGACATGGATGATGACCCACATTGCATAATATATCAAACACCTTTGGTTCTCTCTCTAACTCAAATCAAGGAGTGGAAAACCATGTTAAAGAAGTTTTAGATGGAGGCACTTGAGTTCAATAGGGATGGATCTCAAATGACTTTTAAGGAGATGTTTTTTGAGTAGGGGTAGAACTTGGCCTTGCTCTCTTGAGCGTTTTGTGCCTTGCAAATAAATTTGTAGGGCTCTCTTTTGTTGTTTTAGGTTTATTGGGGATCTTAGTCTTTGTTTCTTTTATTCTAGTGTTGTTTAACACCTCATTGGTTGTGTGGTGGAAGTTTTGATTATGGAAGCTTTAGAGTTTTGTTACTACAAAATATATTTACTTCAACTGCATAAGTATTTTTTTTAGTGTTAGGTTTATTTTTTTTGCATAATTTATAACATAAAATGCAAAAGTTAGTTTTCGGTTGTGTATTTATTTTTTTGATGTGGTTTGATTTTATGTCTTACTAGTTTGATAGATTTAAACTTACTGTAATATTATTTTTATATTTTAATGAAATGGGTGAGGGCCCATCAACGTTCTTTTTATTGACTAAAAAAACTATCTCTACATAAATAACATGATATGATTTCATTAATCTCTTCTATATATAATCTTTAAAATGGAAAAGAAAATGAAAAACTTTGTTAAACCTTAATAGTGATTTGTGCCCCTTTTATCATCATTGAAAGGTTTTTTTAAGGTTTCTAGTGAATGCCCCATGTTTAAATTTGAACATGGCTTACAAGAAATCAATTTTACCAAGCTTGAAAATCTACCTTACATAATAAGTCATAAATCATTACATTCTTAATTTTTTTAAGAAGTAATATTTATATTTTATGTGTATGTGTTGACTACATAAAGATAAAAGCATTATGTATATCTACTTTGAAAAATAATGTAAATCATTATCATTATCATTTGGGTAGATGAGAGCATTACTAATTGTTTGGGAAGTTTTTGTATATATATTTTTTAAATAAATATTAGATTTACATTTTTTTTTTGGAAAATAATGTACAATTTTTTTAAATAAAAGAAATACTCTTATTTTTGAAAAAGCTAACATCATCAAAATTTATATAAAAGGAAATATTGCAATTTATAATTATTTAATAAGAATTTGTGAGTAAAAAGAAATAAAATATAAAATGTAAGAATTATGCTATCAATATTTATAGGGGAAGCTAGTAAATAGGAATTTTATTATAAGGGACACTGGTAAATTTTAAAATCAAATAGTTATAAGGATTTGTGTAAAATTTGACTTGACAAAGCCCCTTTCCCTTGTTGTTTGGTTTGTTTATTTTTTTGTTGTTTGGATTTGGAATTTGGATTTTGAAGGTCTAACCTTTCATTATTTTAGGCATCACCAAATTGGACATAAAGATTTTAGATGCCCCCTTTAACAATATAAAACAATAGGCCAATTTATGTGATTTGGAAGAATAAGGTGAGGGTGCCCAGTTCTTATTTCATCTAGGGGAATCATGCTAAAAAAATAGCACTGAGCCAAGAAAGGTGGCTCATAAGCCTATAACCTTGAAGGGTCTCTGGACTTGAGTTGCATAAGTATTTTTTTTGGTATTTAGTTTAGTTTTTTTTTGCTGAAAGTCCTAATATACAATACAAAAGTCAGTTTTTAGTTGTGTATTTATTTTTTTGAGGTGGTTTGATTTTATGTCTTAATAATTTGATAGATTGAAACTTATTGTAACATTTGTTTTAGATTTTAATGAAATGGACAAGGCCCCATCAACCCTCCTTTTATGGATTAAAAATCATCTCTACATAAATAACTTGATGTGATTTTGTTAAACTCTTCTATATATACTTAAAAATATAAAAAAGAATGAATTTTTTTTATTAAACTTTAATAATGATTTGTAGTCCTTTTATCATTATTGAAAGGTTTTCTTAAGATTCATAATGAACGCCCCTTGTTTAAATTTAAACATAACTTACAAATAATATTTATATTTATGTATATATGTTGAATACATTAATATTAATATTTTGAAGATAAAAATATTATGTATATATACTTTGAAAAATAATGTAAATTGTTGTCATTATCATTTGGGTCACATTATTAATTGTTTGAACAGTTTTTGTATTATTTTTAAAAATAAGTATTAGTTTCACATTTTTTTTTGAAAAATAATATACAGTTTTAAAAAATAAAAGAAATGTTTGTATTTATGAAAAAACATAATCATTAAAATCTATATAAAAAGAAATATTGCAATTTATAGTTATTTAAAAAAAAAAGCGGTCAACAAAAGTTCAATTGAAAATTTTGACATGACTAAGTTAAGTTAGTGATATATCTATTATAAAAAATATATATTTTAAACAAGAATTTATGAGAGAGAAAAAAAAAAAATATATAAAACTTAAAAATTATATTGTTGAGATTTTCCCTTTGAATAGAATAGTAAATCTATTTATATTTTTAAAATTAAAGTTAAAAAAAAAAAAAAAAAATCTGAAATGAAACTATAAAACAAAACAACTAGGCTGACTGACTTTTATAGAAGTCATTTCTATATTGAATCATTTCTCTGATATACAGAGCCATACATCTTTAATCTTTATAGTAAATAAGAATCTGTACAAAAATCTCAATCTCTGTTAAAGAAACAGCGAGATCCTTGATGAGCATGACTTTTCACAAATATCTACACATTACATAACAATTTGAGAATATGTTGAAAAAGAATATCAGGTTAGAACTGTGTAAATTTTTTGAAAAATCTTTATATAATTTTATTTAAAAATTCTTCTTCAAATAGACTAAATATTCTCTTTGATTTTGAAAAGATGTGAGGAAAGAAGAGTTAATAAAGCGTGCGTAGCTCCCGGTAGGCCACATACAAGACGGATCAAATGATGATTAGCATCGCAGGTGGCATACAGGGAGCCAGGCACGCCATAATTACCTTATTTTGCTTTGCTTCTCTTCTCTTCTCTTCCCTTCCCTTCCCCTCACTGTAAAACATATCCACAGTGAAAGAGTAGCATTAGAGAGCTATAAACAAAATGAAAAGATAACACCACAGGCTCAATAATAAAAACTATAAACACCAAATGGCTTAAACAGAAATATGTTAAAGGTTTACCTGCACATACACTGTTAATTCCCACCACAGGGCTTTAACCCGTAACCAAAAAAGAGAATAAAAAGGGCAGAGGAAAAGCCCCATTTTTATGGGTGATGCAGAGCAGCTGAGAAGGTAAGTAATTGAATGTTTCCCTAATTCCCTCGTGAGAAAATTGAAAAGGAAAGAGTCTGGAGTCTGCGTGCATGTGCAAAGTAAAGTCAGTCGTTCACGAACCCTGTACAGCTTCTCACTTTTTTTTTTCTTTTTCTTTCCCGTGCATAAATGGTACTCACGTGATTATTTTTAGATCAAAAGCCTCGGTCTGTGGCACGTGTACGACTAAGAAAAATAGACTTTTCATTAAAATCCATAGTTTTGGTTTTTTATAAAATAGAATGAGGCGCAGATGATGATGGTAAAAGTGCTTTGTCATATCATCTATCACAGTATCACAGTATCATTTTTTAGATTTTTTTGAATATGAATTTGCGTATTTAATAATTTTTTTTTAGTAATATTTATATATTTTTTAGTTAATATATAAATTTATTTTTAATTCTTGATATTTTATAATGAAAATTGGAATTCGCTGTTTATGTGTTGTTTTTCTGTTACGAGTGTCTGGTAAACTGATATATACTTACTTTGTTGGTGGATCTTTTGATCTATGTAACTAGTCAATCTAATGGTATTTTGTATAAGTAAAATACCTCATAAAACTCATTTTTATCTTTAATAAAAACTAAATTAAAAATCAAATTTATAAATAAATTTAAAATTTTCAAACAAATAAATTTATTTTAATATAAATAATGGTTATAATTAATAATATAATTAATTAAATTTTAAAATAAATAAATTTATGTGAAAAAACATTAAATTATTAAATCTATAATCACTTATCAAAAAATTCAATAAATCAAATTATTAATTATAAATAAACTTCAAAAACATTTTTAAAAAAAAAATATTTTTATATAAATTATAATTATAATTAATAAAAAAAATTATATTATCAAATCCAATATTTACTAAAATAAAATATATATACTTACGTTCCAAGTGTCAAAATTAGTATACAATAATTTAAAAATCCATAGAACAAACATGATCATCTCCAAATAATTAATTTTATTAATAATATAGGAGAGTTTTTAGTTGCAACTTTTACACCTTGAAAGTAGGGTAGTAATTAAAAGGAGTAAATAAATATTATAATGAAATGAAATGAAATTAAGATAGGACATGTCCCTTTGTTTGGGAGGCGAACAAAACTTTTAACATATGGAGGTTTGCAACTTTTATGATGTGATTGTGCTCTGGATGACCTGTATATCAATCAATATACATACTGAAGTAAAACAACAAAAGTCATTTGAATAATAGAATGTGGGATGCTTACAACAAGAAATGTTATAGTAGTCACTCTTTTTAAATATTTTTAAATATTTAATGTGTAATTATCAGTTGTATGTTGTGTATTTTTATGTTAGAGATGTTTTTTATTGGTAAGGTTTTGTTTTAGATTTGTTCATTTGATAATGATACATATTTTTATGTTTCCATCCTTATCATTATCTTTCTGTACTTAAAAGTACTATTATACAGTATTAGTATACAATACACGCATACATATAAATATCATTATAAAATATATTCAATTAAAAAGTTTTCAATTGCAATTTTTTTTTTTTTTTTGAAAATACTACTTAAACTTATTATTATATATTATTAATATACATCATGCATTCATGTAAGTATCCTTATAAAATACATTCAATTAGAGGGTTTTCAACTATCAGTTTATTATTATTTTTAAAATACTATCTAAACCTACTATTATATGGCATTAGTATATAATGCATGCATTCATATAAATAAATTTATAAAATATATTCAATTAGATGTATTATTATAACAATTTTAAATTTAATATACAGTGCATGTATTTATATAAGTATTTTTATAAAATATATTCAATTAGATGTATTATTATAACAATTGTAAATTTAGTACAAAAATTAAATGTATATGAGTCTATAATTTATGTTTAAATTTTCGTGTTTTCTTGTTAATATAATATGAATTTTATGTGTGTCATATTTCGTCCAAAGTTATTTTCTATTTCTCATTTCTGAAACTGTATTTTGCACTGATGTTTATCTTATACCTAGAAATGTAAATCATGAATACCAATTAATTACTTTACTATGTGATCTTTATATGTTTTATTATTTTTGTATAATAAAATTATCATAAAATATTTCAATAATATTATTACAATTCCTAAAAATAAAAACATAATAAAAAATTAAATGGACATCGTTGTACATTATACCGGTTTACGTAGTTTATCATAATAACTGCAAATCCAATAATAAAAAAATCAAATGGGTATAAGTTAAATTAGATTCGGCGTAATATTGTAAGTGCTGCAAATTCAATAGAGAAATCAAATGGGTATTAGAGTACGAAACATTGGATTAGTATATGAGAAAATGAAATGGGCACATGTGAAAAAGCAATGGAAGGCTACCAATGTATTATTAATTTTGAAAGATTAAAAAATGCAAAGGGGTAGTAACACAATGTATAGAGCATATATAGAGATGATTGATGGAGAAGATTTGTAAATAAAACTTTCAAAGATTGATTTATGTAGGGAAATAATTATATAATTAAAAAAAGATTTATAAGATTGAACATAAATAGTAAAAGGTATTTTTATTTTTAATTTGGTAAGAAAAAAGATATATATATATATATATATATTTCAGGGAATTAAGGTTGATCGGTTTAGTATTTAGAGTTGGCTTTTTTAATATAGGGTGGAAACCCTTATAAACTTCGAGGCAATGTGAAGTGGAATTTCACTTGTTGTAATTTAAGTTGAGAGTCAAATCCACGAACAAAGGTACTTTTACAAACTATTGGGACCTAAGAAAAAATGATAAAATATTTTCCAATTTAGATATCTAGCTTTAAAAAATTAATTTCAGATTTCATTTACATAATTGCTATGAAACAAGTAAACTAGTTTATTGTGAAATAATCAAACAAATAGCATATTAGCATATTACATAATTGGGGTGATCAATCTAAACAAGAGAAACAAATATTTTCAACAAGGGATATTTCTAAGAAACCCTGAAGTAGTTGTTGAATCCCTGTAAAACTTGAACAAACAAATTCAAATATGTAAATGATACTAAATCTAACTCAAAACCTTAAAAAGATCACTAATAGGAGAGAATATAAGGAATGATCAGAATTAATAACAAGTTCTTACCATCATCTCGCTCCTCTTTGCCTTCCTTGCAAGATTTTTCAACAGACTCTTTAATGTGACTTAACTTGATATTGGATTATTTGATAATGGCCTCAAGATAGATGGCTCGATGGATTGCTATGATGGACACAAGATGACTATGAGGGCTAGTGTTATGAAGGCAACATAAACTTGGATTTCTTCCTTTTCTTTTTGTTCCCATGCTTGGGCATTCCCCTATTTAAAGAGGTTTTTGGAAGGGATTGGAGAGGAGATTTCCCTCTCAAATTTCAAATTTGAGGGAGAAGGTTATAGAGGTGGGAAGCCTCTAGACCTTCGTTTTGGGAGGAAACATGTGCTTAGAAAAGTAATTGAATACAAAAAATATAAAATTGGGAATTAGGTGGAATGAGGGGTAAATTAGGATTTTAAATATTAGAAAAACATAAATATGTGGAAAGTGGGATATTTCATGTAGTTTAAGATTAATTGACTTAAGGGGATGAAGGGTTGATGTTAATGTGAGATTAAGTGTCGATATTAAATGAGATTAGGCATAATATAGTGAGTTATTTTGGTGAGCATAATTAGGTGCCCCTCTTTGAAAGGGTATTGCGAGTGGATGAAGTGGAAGGATTAATGGTCTTTCAAAGAAAAACCATGTCATAGATGAAAACATTGTTAGTAGGTATGATGCCCCATCGAGGGAACATGTGGAGAGAAATGAGATAAATGGTCACTCAAATAGGAATTCTTGGGACAGGGTAAGACCAAGAAGATGATAAGGGGATAGGATGCCCTGAGTATTGATGTAACTACAATTGAGATGCCCCAAGCATAAATGTTATGGGATAAAGTGGTTGAGCCACGAGAGATGAGTTTTAGATGCATTTTGATTAAGACAAGAAGAATGAAATTCCCTAGATGTAGACATAGTTTGGGAAATAAAGAGTTTGGATAGGCCAGAAGCCGATGATGAGTCCCAAAGCAAAGTGGTAGAAGGCTTATAGAGGATAGTGGATGAAAATAAGCCACTTTATGTGAGATGCATACCTATAAATGATGTAATTATATTGAGTGATCCATCCAAAATAGGATGGGGATTGGGGGTTAAAAGTGGTCGAGATATCCCTAGGCACAAGATCGTTGCTAGGTGTTGACTACATAGTCTTAGGAGACCTCAGGCTGATGTAGTTCTAACTAAATGGGAAAGATGAGGGGAGGGACAAGAGATATGAAGATGAAATAGATGGATTGAATTTGATGAAGAGTGGTGGAGAAGTGGTAATGTGGATGAACTATGACATGATTGATGATGCCCCTAGCCAAAATATATGCACAAGAAGTGAGAATGATGGTATCATGGTTGTCAACACATCCCAAGGGAGAATCAACTGTAACTAAAGAGAGAGCAACAATATGAAGACTTATCCTAAGTAAGGACACATGTTTAGGAGAACTATGGGTCTTGACTAAAGGATAAACGAGTGTTATGGTAGCTCTGAGAGAGATTTGATGAAGGAGGAAGATTTGGGTGATGCCATGATGGTGGATAAGTAGATTAGGTGATCAATGTATGGATGAAAGGTGAAGAAGACCAATAGTTAAGGGAGTGGTAGGAGTGGAATAATCTCATATGTATTGGGATTAATAATTGTAGAGGGAGAAAGGTGGATAAATAGGAAGCAAAAATAAAGTGGAGGCACCAAGAAATGGAGGTGATATAAAGGAGGTGGTTTTAGTGGAGGAGGCAAAGATTAGTGTTATGCTACACATGTAAGGTGGCATAATGGGGTAGTAGGAGTGAAATGGTAGTGGGTATTGTTATGAGCCAAGTTTTAAGAGGAGGACCTCTATCAGAAGTTTCATTGGTTTTTTGGCAAAATGCCATCATCACTACAAGCAAAGTTTTATTAGTGGGAGTGAAGGTGAAATATATGTGGGTTTGCTATGTAGGTGGCCACCATTGCTATTTGCCAAGGTAGATAATTGTGATGGGTGGCAGGGTGTGAAGAGCTTGTACAAGCTCTTTAGAGGTGGTGTATGCATCATCTATTTGCATACTTATGGATCAGGAATCCATGCATGACATTGAGGATAATATCATTAGTGTCAAGCTCAATGACTCAAGGGAGGAAGTTGTGGTCACTAATGAAGAAGGTATTAGAAGCTTAGCCACCACTTAAGACATATTGGATGTGGTTAAAAAATATCAAAAGAGAATAAAAGGCATAAAGGAGACATAGGCATGGAAAGAAAAAGGAAAAGGATGAGTTATTGGTGTGAAAGGGAGGTTGTGGTGTAAGTAAATGGTAGAAAATCTAGGTATACAAAATGGTGAGGAGGAAGAGCAGGAGGATCGACATCGAGGTGGAAGCCAAAACCAAGTATGGATTTTATATTGTTGGGTTTTTTTATTTTGTGTAGTGTGTATGTAGGAATAAATACATGGAAAACTAGGGTTTGAGGTCTGTGATAGGGGTAAACGATGGTTGGAGTGTGTAGAGGTCATACAAGCAGGTCAAGTAGTGATGCAGTTAAGGAAAGGGGATGTAACCACATCATATGAGAAGAAAATTTTGGGTTAAGGGGGGGTCATAGGGTAAGATATAGGATTTGTAAGAGGAAAAGGAAACACATGAGGGGGGTTTTTTCTTATGGATAGTGGCATCATAGGAGGTCATGATTAGGTGGGTGAGAAAAGAAATCCATGTCAAGGAATAGGGGATGCAGAATATCAAATTTATTTGGTAGGGTTTTAGGATATATATTTGTTTTTGTTATGTGATGCAACGACACCATTTGACTATTAATTGTGTGTGTATTATAGGGGGATCAAGTTATGAAGAGGATGACAGTGGAAGGAAGTGCATCAAGATGGTTGTAGAGATGGTGACATGGTCACTAGTTAAGGGATGTGTACCAGTCACGAAGGCATGGGAGGAGAAATAGAAATAGTAGGGGTATTGGGGATTGTGTGAGTTGATTAATAGTTACTTGAAGGGATTGACTAGGTTTTTAGTATCAGGGTGCATGCTTATAGGGTCAGGTTGCTCAAAGGGATATACAAATGGTAGAAGTACTATCCTGGGTAACACCATTATTGGAGTAGGTGAACCATCAGGAGGTAAATATTAGGGTGTTACAAGAGTAGGTAGAGCAAATGTTGGTTGACTAGATGCAACTGTAAGGATGATTAGAGTAGTAAGAGGTAGATGCATGGGTCATGGGGATGAAGAGAGATATGGATCGAATATTGTTGGATGCCCTAGGGTTTAGATATGTGACAACCCAGGTGGAAAGGATGGCATAAGAGACACAATATTGGAGAGCCTTGTATGATCATGTAGTGCCAACAAGGCATAGGGCTCCTTCATAAAGGGTGATTAGCTGATCTGAGAGGACACCAAGTTCTAGGCTATCAAGCCAATTAGTGCATCCATCACTGAGGCCACCACCATAGTGTGGGATGTAGGGCATGATGTATCCGTAGTGTATAGCTTTGACTTAGATGTAAATGCATGTAATTATGAAAGAAATGATGCAAAAATAGGTTGTAATGGCTTGAAAATATGTGAATATGATGTAATGATCAATATTATGTTTATATTAATAAAGAAGGTGGTTGTTTTATTATGTCATGGAATGGTATGATGTGGAATGATAGTGATAGGTGATAGGATAATTATAATGTGTGCATAGGGTCATGGGAAAAAATATAAGAAAACAACTGGAAAAATGATGTGATGGCACTCAGCAACTGGGGACACTGTTGGGTGGGAGCCGTGACTATTGTTGGGATTCATCCTATCGATAAGTGAAAGAAAATGATACTGACAATTGCAGGGATGCAAGTGTTATATATTACACGAGGAGGTGAGATATTTTCATTGCAGTATTAACTTCTATAATTATTCACATAGTGAGTGTAAGTGAAAGTAGGTAGAGATTCCAAGGATGTCACAAGGTAGACTAGTACCACCATCGAAGTTGATTTCTGAAGTGAATGTATAGGTGTTCCAAACACTGCATTGGGTGATGGACATGTTGGATATAATATTATGATATCAACAACCAGAGGAGCTGAGACTCCAACCACAATGTAGAATTTGGTGATTTCATTGCACAAGGTGCCAATGAGATGTGTATAGGGCACTACAGGACTTGGAGGCATCCCTTTATTTCAGAGGGGGGACCTATAGGGGGATTAAGAGGGCATGGAATTTGTGTGAGGGAAATAAGATGATGAAAGTAATGGAATAAGGGAGGTGTTTCAGGAATTGACTCCATCTGGCATGTGTTGTTATTGTGGTTAAGTTGGCCATTTAGGCCAGTATTATCCCTAAAGGGAGCTGGCAGATGCTGGGTCTATGAAATTGATGCAAGGTGGCTAGATGGTGGGAGACTCAAGATCAACCAAAGTACCTCCCAAGCCATGATATGAGTATGTAAGGACTTGAGTGGGTTATGGGTTGGTTATTGATATAACAACTATATATTGGTATTGTGATTGCTATGGTATTTTTAGATGTGTTTAGATAATGGAATGGTGTGTGGTTAATGTAATAAAGGTGTTTGGAATTTTATAATATGGTTTAGTGTAATATTCCTACCTAAGGGATGTTTTTATTAGTGAAATAATTCATGAGAATGAGAATGTCTTAATCCATGTATCTTTTTGCAATCCATTTTTATTTTTGCACCTGTGAGTATGTGTGTACCAATGACATGATAAGAGTCAAGGGCACATCAAATTCGTAGTGCATGGGAACTCCATTTGAATGACTTACTAAATTTAAACATTGCGAAGTCATTTAGACCATCCTTGTTCTCATTTGATCAAAAGAACAAAATATGAAAAAGAAGACAAGATAATAAAACACTAACAGTTCACTGACAATGACAAAAATTTACAAGACTAAAAATGTAAAAAGCAATAACACACCAACACAAAGATGTTTGATTTATATGTATGTGAATTTTTTTTTTAATGAAATGATTACATATAATGTACATGGGGTTTATTGTGCACAAGGATGGTTGGAGACAAGGATCCAATTGAATTAGACACAACTGTTTATGGGGCCTAGGATGATTGATCAAGACTTAGTTGCATAGTGTATGTAGGATCCTGAAGTAAAAATTATGATTGACCATTTCATAATGATGAAATTAGTGGGATATTTTGGACCATGGATTAAGGATGGCTAGATATGAACAAGAATTTATATAAGTAGAAGCTAGTATGAGACATAGTTGTCAAAGAGGATATGACAGTGGTATGTTTGAGGGTGTAATAAGATGAAGGGTATATTAAAAGTGGATTGAGAGACTCCAGAATACTCTTCAAAAATGTTCCCCTCACCAATAAGCAATGAATTTCCCTAATGTGAAATATTTTTCTCTTGGATTCTACTTAAGGTTGTAGTAGATTCCCACTTTGAAGACCAAGTTTAGTTATGGAATGGGAGAATGGAGTGGAATAAGGATAAATAGAGTGGAAATGGATATGCCCCCAAGAGTGGGGACTCATAGATGGAGGTTAGGTGGAGCCTATCAAGTATATAAGCATTTCAAATGCATGATGTTCATTGGCTCATCGAGCTCTTCTCCTTCAAGTGTAGCTAACACAGAGGCTCCTGATCTAAATTTAGCAACAATTATATAGGGCCCAAACCAATTGGCTTCAAATTTCCCTTTTTATCCCTGTTTACATTGGTATTCTTCTAATTTTAATTTAGGACTAGATCATCAACCTCAAAATCTATGGACTAGATCTTCTTGTGATATTAGCCTTTTAATCAATTATGATATGCTCAAAGATGATTTAGGGCCATCTAACTCTTTTCATCTAAAAGCTCTAGTTATTGTAGCTTGTCTCGTCAAAGATTATGGTTAATGATAATGACCCAAAATGAGATGCACAAAGAGGGGAGTTCTAATTATACATGCAAGATGGCTTCTATACCATATACCAATGAGTATGGAGCGGCCCTTGTGGGTATAAGAACACTCATTCTATAAGACCAAAGGGTAGTATTTAATTGCAAGTGTTAGTTTCTTCCTACATCATTGACGGTTTTCTTGAGAATCTTGATAAGAGTATTATTAGTAGCTTCATCTTGCTCATTCCCTGGGGGTAATATGGTGTAGAAAAGTGTTTCTCAATATGATAATGATTTCATAGGGCCTTAACTTCTTGAATTTTGAAGGACTTGTCATTATCTGATAAGATGTTGGCTGAAATGCCAAAATGGAAAATGATTTGATTTAAGATGAACTTGGAAATCTAGAGACCTATGGTGTAATTAAGCAACATAACTTTAACCCATTTGGTAAAATACTCTGTAGCTATGATAATAAATTTGTGGCCATTAGATGATGTGGGATTGATCTTGCCAATCAAATATAATCTTGAGATAGAAAATTTCCATGGACTCATGATGGGTTACAATTCTTACATAGGGGAATGAATCAGATTACCATGTTTTTGGCATGAAACACACTTATACACATATTGGTAGGCATCCTGATCCATTGTAGGCCAATAGTATCCAGTCTAAAGATTTTTTTTAATCTAGGGCCATTCCATTGACAGTACCACCACAAATACCATCATATAACTCCTTAATAATAAAATTAGCCTCTTTTTAGGTTAGATATCTTAATAGGGCACCATCATAACCTCTTCAAAAGAGCATGCTACTATGGATAGTGTAATGGGAGGTGTGATGGATAAAAGATTTTTATTGATGGTGATTAAGGTTTAGTGAGAAGATGTTGTCATGGAGATAAGTGTATATATCATGATACCAGGGGAGACTAGGATTAGGAATACCAAAAATTTGGATATGAGCCATAGACTGGTGGGTTGGTAATATCAAATTTTTTTATAAAAAAAATTCCCTTAAGGACATCTTTAGGAAAGTCAATCAAAGACCCAATAGTAGCCATGGAATCAACTATCTTATTGCTTCCCCTTGGTACTTTCTCAAATGTAATGGACTAAAAAAAATGGTTCAACTGGTCCACCAATTACTTATAGGGGAGTAATTTTTTGTCTTTAGTTTGGATCTCCTCATTGACTTGCTTTATTATTAGTTGGGAATCACCAAATACTTGAATATGCTGGATATTCCATTTGATTGCTAATTGAAGGCCAGTAATCAAGACCTCATATTTAGAAATATTATTAGTGCATGGGAAAGTGAGGTAAAAGGATTTTAGAATAAGGTTACCTTATGGGGTGACCAAAAGGATACCTACTCCTGATCCATGCATGGTAAAGGACCCATTGAAATATAACTTCCAACTATTAGATTCAGTAGTATTCATGATAGATTCATCTACGAAGGCTATGACTAGAGACTGAGTATATGCAAGAAGGGATTCTACAAGTTGATCCACAATTTCCTAGCCCTTTATGGCCTTTTAGTGGATGTATTCAATGTCAAATTCACTAAGCAACATCATCCATTTGGCCATTCTTGCTATGAGATCCAATTTTGAGAGTAGATATTAAAGAGGATCAACATTAGTGATGAGCTACACTTGAATATTAAGCATATAGTGCTAAAGATTTTGTCAAGTAAAGACAATAGATAAGTAAGCCTTTTCAATTGGAGTGTAATTTAGTGCATATGAAATTAGTGTGTGATTTTGATAATAGATAACCTGCTATTTTACTTCTTCATTATGTTGGGCTAGAAGGACCCTGATTACACACAGTGTTAGATATATATAGAAGCAAGGGCCTTCCCATGATGGGTGGTGATAACATGAGAGGATTTTCTAGATATTTTTTAAGTATATCAAAGGCCTTTTGGAATGTAGAGTTCCAATTAAAATGGGTCCCCTTCTTCAAGAGGTGGGTGAAGGGGTGACACTTGTCTGGTAGCTGAGAAATGAAGCATTGAATGGCCTATAACTTACCCTGAAGACTCCTAAGTTAATTCAAATTATGAGGAGGCATTTCCATGATAGATTTGACCTTGGCTAGATCAACCTCAATGCCTCACCTAGAGAGTATGAAACCTAATAAATTTCCTGAGGTAAAGCTAAATACATATTTCTTTAGATTTAATCTAACCTTATACTTATGTAACCACTCAAAAATCCTCCTAAAAACCACATGATGCTTAGATCTAATTCTGGAATTCCTCAAAATTTCATCCACATAATCTTCAACTATGTCATGCATCATATCATGGAAGATAATTATCATTTCCCATTGATAGGTAGCACCTACGTTCTTGGTACCAAAGGGTATCACTTGATAGCAAAAGGTTCCCCATGAAGTAATGAAGGTTGTTTTATGCTGATCCTCAGACACAATTTTAATTTGATTATAACTCAAGAAGCCATCTATGAGGGATAACATTTCATATCCTATAGTGGAATCCATGATCATATCTATGTTTGGTAAGGGGCAGTCATATTTAGGACATGCCTTGTTGATGTCCCAAAAGTTAGTACAAATCTAAATCCCTCCTTATGGCTTGGCCATAGGAACAATGTTGGATATCCAATCAAAGTAATCAATAGGTTGGATGAATCCTACTTCCAAGAATTTATGTAATTCCACCTTGATGAGTAAATACACTTTGGGGTGCATCTTGCATAATTTTTGCTTGATGGGTTTGGCATTAGGGTGCACAACCAAAGAAGGGTCTAGTCCTGGCATGTTAGAATAACACCATGGAAAGATATTTATAAATTCTTTGAGTAGGTTAATAATAATATCATGTTCCTCATATGTAAGACTTGCCCCCAATTTGATAATTTCAAGGTCATATTTTATACCAATGTTGACTTTATCACATCCTCAACAAGAGAGGGTGACTGATTTTTAAAGGTAAGGAGGCAAAGGTTGATTTGGGATTTATAAAGTAAATCCATCTAGGAGCTTAGTGTCAATTTTTGAATATAATTATAGTTCATCTAGAATGGGTGAAAAATGTTATAGATTTTGAGGGGGCTTCTCCTCATCATTTTTGTCTTCTTCAATGTGATTAAAAGATGTTGTTTGTTCCCTGAAATAAGCTGACTGATTAAGATTACTAAATAAGCCTTTCTTACACTCTTCAAAAGACATGAAATCTTGTACTCCCAAATATTCTAAGATAGCCTCATCATTTTAGAGTTCATCAAAGGATGGCTCATGTTGTTGATCCTAGTTGATTAATGAAGGGTAACAGAGGGATATGTTGGTGGTGGTAATAGTTATATCTTATAAAAGGTTGGAGGCAATAAGCTCTTTGTAAATACTATAAACAGATCCCATCTCGACTTCTTCATTAGAAAAAGACTCCTCAGAGACCGAAGTAGTATCCATAATGATATTGTTTAAGTCAATGTTGAGAGGTTTGTACCTTAAGCCAAGATAATGTGGATGTTCTTGAACTATAATAGGCTCAATCCTACCTTGCTCGTGTCTCCTTAATATTTTTCATTGATAATACATATTCTTTAACATTTTCTAGATTGAGGGTATTTATGTCTCTGAAATGTAAGGGCCTTATTTTATGGAATAAGCCATGACTCATCAGGCTCATCAATGTGCTCATTTGATAGCAATCCTATACTATAAAAATGCATTGGTCTGAATTGATAGCTAATAAGATTGTTCTTCCTCATAGTCAGGGACCTGTAACTATGTGGGGGAAGAGGTAAATACCCTACACAAAAGGTTTTATATTCATATTCCCCATAGTTGGTGGATGTGATTTTAAGGTAGGTGTGTCTGGTAATGGATTAGATTCAGGCACTAGATCATTAGGGTGTACATATTTGGTAGCTATTGGGTTTGAAGTAGAGCTATATGTGCTAGGGAAATAGCATGTGGGTTGATATTAAACCATTTGGTAGCTATTAAAATGCTCTATTTCCCTAGGAATGGTGACTTCCATGCTAGAGTGAGGAAATTTAAGACATTGATGGAAAGTAGATGGGATTGCTTGCATTTTGTAGATCTAGGGATGACCCAAAAGTAGATTGTATAGAAAATCAACATCCACAACATGAATCAAGTACCTATAGATGGTACCTAAAACAATAGGAAGATAAATGGTCCAAAACAATAGGAAGATAAATGGTACCTATAGATGGTCTTTTATTATCATCGTATGCTTTAATCATGATTATAATAGGCCCTAATGATGCTTCAAAATACCCCAATTTATTTAAGAAATCCAAATTACATAAATTCAATGTAGATCCTCCATCTATGAGTACCTGAGGGATGCAGTGGTTGGAAATGGAAATTTCTATGAACAATGGGTAATTGTGATGTGGGCCAATGGGAGGTATGTCCTAAGTGCTAAAGCCAATTTATTGTAAAGGAGACAAAGACCCACTAATGCTTGGAATTGACTAGTGTCAATATCTTAGGGGAATTTTAGACCATTCAAGACTTGATTGAGGATCTCTTGATGCTTAGATGAAGCTTTGAGAAGATCCATGAATGAGATTTGAGTAGGGGTCTTCTAAAATTGTTGTATGATATCATACAGCTTGTCAAAAGATACTAAGGGTGTCTTGGAGATATTGATCTTTTGAGATGTAAATGTAGATGGATCTTTTGGTGGTGCCCTATGATCTATGATTTTGCTACACTGACTAGTAACTATGTAATCAGTTATGGCCCAATTGATCTTTAATAAGGTGGATGATGGTGGAGTAGACTCTTAGGGGTTGTAAATTTTGATGGTATTGATGTAGTGATATAGAATGGCATGATAGTATGTACAATTGGAAGTAGAGGCTTGAACCTATTAAACCTTGAGAAAACAAATTCAAATATGTAAAAGATATTAAATCTAACTCAAATCCTTACAAAGATCACTAATAGGAGATAATATAAGGAACAATTAGAATTAATAACAAGTTATTTCCATGCTTGGGCATGGCCCCATTTAAAGAGGTTTTTGGAAGGGATTAGAGAGGAGATTTCCCTCTCAAATTTCAAATTTGAGGGGGGAGAAGGATCTAGAGGTGGGAAGCCTCTAGACCTTCCTTTTTGTGGGAAAAATTTGCTTAGAAAAGTTATTGAATTAAAATATTATAAAATTGGGAAATAGGTGGGAAGTGGGGTAAATTAAGATTTTTAATATTAGGAAAACATAAATATGTGGAAAGTGGGATATTTTATGTAGTTTAGGATTAATTGATTAATTGACTTAAGGGGATGAAGGGTTGATGTTAATGCATGATTAAGTGTTGATATTAGACAAGATTAGGAATAAGTTAGTGAGTTACTTTGGTGAGAAGAATTAGGTGCATATAGTTGCAATGGCTTCCCCTATGATTATCACTTGAAAAATTTGGTCATGCCTTGAATTTGGATCTATTAAAGACAATGAAGTCCCTGCTACAACACCTCTTATATTGAAATTTTTTGTAATTGCAAAAAACTACACAAAAAACTTGTAAAAAAATTTGAATGTCATTCATAAAATAGATAATGTGAATGGTATACACAAAAAGCTAAAAAATATGTTTTAAAAAAATGTTACAACTATTAACAACTACCACCTATTCACACTTATACTATGTGTTATCAACCTCATTAAACTTTTCCATATTTCTTTGAACTATAAAATGCTTCATGTGCTGCTTCCCTTAATCATTGTTGTATTTCATTTTATTAAATTTTTTCTTGGCCTAGGTAAAACTCTTGACTCTCATCTAATGTTGTTTAGTAGATATGGGTAATAACATATACATATATAGGCCTTGACGTACGTAGATACCTTTATATTATTAAATATAAATTTAAAAATATATAATTATTCAATATAATATAATATTTATTGGTACTTAGAGGTATTGATCTAGTCTAGCATCCTAGATAAGTGCACGATTATCAGTGACAATCACCCAATATAATAATTGATGAGCTGCCCTACTCCTATGGATGCCACACAACTGCCACACACCACACATCATAGTTAAATCAAGATCAAACCCATGACCTAGTAGTCACCATTGCAATGGTTTACTATTGAGGCACAACCTTAAAAGCATATAATATAATATATTATTAAATTATTGTAATATTATATATAAGATATTTATTATTATATAATAATATATTATTAATAATAATAATATAATTACATATATTACTAATAATATTAATATGTTAACACTATATCTAATATAATAGTATAGTATATATTATAATATCATATAATTTATAATGTTAATAATATGTCTTATATTATATATAAATGTATAATATTTTATTATATATAATATATAATGTATTAATATATAATATACTTTAATATATTAAATATAATCATTTATTATATATATATATATATATATATATATATCACTTAGATAACTAGGATACAACCCTAGGGTAAAAAAATGATGAACCTAGACAAAAATCCCCACTGTCATAAAGAAAGGCATAAGTCTATTCAACTTAACAAAAATGGTTAGCAAGATGATATCTGATTGATAGAGATCACAAACCCACATCAAAACTAGTGCTCCAATCCTACCCACTCTACCAAAGGAGGGCTACTCCAATACCAAACAAAAACCAACAAAGCCCATCATTAGTCAAACTCCTTAAGAGCTTCCATATCCCATTTCATAATGTAAACAAAGAATCGTTAAGGAAGCTCCAAGAATGTACTATCTTTTCTTCCTCTTCCTCATAATTGATCATTCCCTAGACTCAACCTCCATCCCTAAAGCCCCATTAGGGGTGGGGAATCCAATAGAAAAACAACTAGAATTAGCTTCCCTTTCCTCCAAACATGAGACCTTTACAGGTATAGAACCCACAACCCTCTCCTTACTTTGTTGAAAGCCACACACCTCTACCTCTATGGGCTTGGAGGCCCTTGGAACCTCAACTATTATTTGATCAGAATGAAGAAAATGCGTAGAAGAGATTCCCTCAAGAGTCTCTACATTCAACCCAAAATCTAAAATTTTTTCACTCTCCACACCTATCACAGATATACCAATATGCAGCCCATTCATGGATAAATGTGTTGCCTGAATATCCTTCTACCATGAAGATTCCATCTTCATCTTGGGATTTTTATAATTCACCACCATATGACCCACTTCAAAACACTTATGGTACCAAAATGGTATCCCTTCAAAGTCTAAGGCTTAGACCCACCACCGATCCCCAAATTTCATCTCAATAGATGTTGGCAGGTCCTACACAGAGTCCAAATAAATAAGGATGTAGCATATGCGGTATGATCATACAATTTAGTAGCCTCGTCAATCACTAAAATCTCCCCAATAGTATTTCAAATTACCCATAGGCATTGACTAGGATAGAACTATAGAGGCAGATGTGGAAATCTCACCCAAATTGGCCCAAATCAAAGAGATTCAAACATAATATTGAAGAATAAAAACCAAGGTTTCATAAATAGAATATGCTGCCCATAAATCTAGGTTTATTATAAATAATTTTTAACCTATCCTCAAGATTCACAAAAGTCACAATAATAAAAGCATTCACACACAAACTAAATCCCCTTCTATTAGTGATTACCAATAATCAAAAATCCACTTATGAAGAACTAGGAGGCTCAACCACATGTGATCAAACCTTTAAATTAGACCTCTGAACTCAAACCACTCTTCATTTTATAAAACTTCATCAAAGACTTCTCCCTCAAATGACATAGAGAGGGGTTTTTGAAACACCCATTGGGACAACTAATGTTTTCCCTAACTACTGAGAGACTACCTTAGAAAAGAATTCAAATCCTTATCCCCTTCCATCAGCATGATTCTATCTTCCCAAGATTATGCACCCCAAGGGTTATGCCAAAGCCTCCTCCCCAAAACTACCTATCACAACAAACCCTAAATTTTAAGGGCTATTAAAATCACATTCATCTACTCATGGGTGGTGATCCTCCCATAGATAAAAATACCTAATTCTTGCAAGCACCCCTTACCTAGTGTAGACTTGAAAATAAAATTAGCTTAAGGAGAACCGTCAGTCACCCTGAGCATTACCAAATAACTTTTTTGAAGGTCCATAACAATTTTTTTGAAGGGAAAAAAAAATGACGTCTTCAATCTTCTAAATGGTCACTTACAATTTTTTTGAAAGGCACTTCAACTTTTTTAAAGGGTGAGTGACAAATTTTTTGAAGGAATTTCCAAGATAAGAAAACACTTTCAACTCTCCCAAAGGGATGCTTTCAAAAGTCCAAAATATTGTTTTCGTGGGAGAGTGGACCATTTCAAAAATATGAAGGGTATTTTCCTTTTGGAAGAGACACTTACAATTTTTATGAAGGGTCACTTGCAAGAAGCTAAAGGGTATGTTTCCTTTCAAAAAATGTCTTTTTCATTTCTCTGAAGTGTCATTTCAAAGAACCAAAAAGGGCCAAAAAGAAAGCCTGAAGGAATTCTTTCAAATAAATAATCTGAACAATTGTTTCAAAAAAGTTGAAAAGGTGCCAAGGACTAATTCTTTCGAACATTTTATTTGCAAAAATTGTTTGAGGCATAAAGGACCAAGTGAAAATCCAAGAGACCCGAACAAATTTTTTTAGGAAAGTGTTGAGATAAGAATTTTGAGAAAATAAAAGTTTGAAGAAATACTTGAAAGGTGACGGCTCGTAGAACGTCAATTTTTGACTATAGAAACTAGCCATTGGAGTTTAAAATGAAAGACTCAGTGGGAACCTGAAGGCAAAGATAAGAGGTAACAAGTGGTAATTATAACTAAGGTATTTTGTTTCAATTGTAACTTATCAACTATAGCTGATTCAATTGTAACTAAGGCTTTGGTTTACTCGTAACTCATTGTAACTGATCCATTCAATGACATGGCATAGCTCACCTACTTCTCTCCCATGCAAATGTAATTAATCCTTTCAAGATGAAGCATGTCTTAGTGACCCTTTGACTTCTTTGGATTGTTATATCTCTCAAAGCCATATATATGCATTCTCTTCACTCATTTTCATAGCCTCTACTAGTTATGGTAAAACTCTGGCAAGATTTGACTTATAGAACTCTTGAAGAAATAATACAAGTTTTTTCCACTCACATGCTATACTATTGTGTATCTATTGAAATCGTGTTGTTCTTGTTTAGTGAGAGTATATCTTTCCTAATTGTTATCTTTGATTACCTACCAAATGTATAGAGAGATTATTATTTCAGGTCATTTTTAGTTTTCCTTCTTAAGCGTATAGACATTTTAGAAGTGGTTTAAGACTATATTCCTTCTTGGAATTGTCTGTTGCTCTCCTAGATGTCGTGTGCCTTCTTGAATCTAATATGTGAAACATTGATGTGACAATACACAAAGAGTTGTGGGTTTTATGTGAAAGAAGCTTTGTTTGCCTTTAAGTAGTGTATTTTTAGTCAAATTGGGAGGACATTATTCATTGGTAAACCACTATTTTGTTTTCTTAGTTGTTTTCCTTACCTTTTTCATATACAATTGATAGATTAGAGAGAGCTTTAAAGGTGCATCAAGGGGAGCTAGCCCTTAATCTAGAGATTCATCTCAATGAAATTATCACCCAAAACAAGAGAGATGATTCCATTTTTTTTTCTTGGATGAGGATAACTGAACATCTCTTCAAGGGTACAAATCCAAGCATCAACAAGGAGTTTACAGTTGGAATATAGGGCTAGGATTTGATTTTTGCTATAGTACCATTGAAAGTTTCCACTTGGGTAAAATAATTTTTGGGTTCACAACTGGTGAAGAGGCTATAATGGAGGAAGCATCAACTAAGGTTGCCTTCTTCCTATGGGAGATTAGATCAGCCAATAATTCTTCTTCAAAGTGAGGGGAATTTTTAAGTCCTCATTTGAAATAGGGGTAGTAGGATCTTCTAAAGAACTGGCATTCTCATTGTCATAAACCTATTCTTCATCCACTATCATCACCATAATGTTCTTGAGAGAAAATTCCTTCCACCAAAATGAATCCATTTTTTTAGGAGACTACAATTTTTGGTCAAGTGTCTAGTACCAAAGCAATTGCGGTAGTCAAATAATAAGCCTTCATAGTCCAAGGGTTGACACAAGGAGTGGTCTCCATCTTACAAAAAATATTTTTCAGGAAGATTTTTGGAAGTATTTAAATTCATGAAAATCTTGGAAAAAGTAATGAGGGATAAGTGATCAGTGTCTTGGTGAATTTTTAGAAACTCACCTAGTGATTTACCAATAGCCTTTATGATGGAACTGAAGAGGGAGATGCAGAAGGTGAACCTACATGAGTTTAATATGCAAAGGTTCAGTATGGGGATTGAAGGTTGAGGACCATTATTTGAGGACTAGGGGGTTGTGATTCAAGCACCATGATTGGTTTTGAATATTTTGATTGTCCTTAATATTACTAAAAATAATAACAAAGAGTCTTTTAACATAGGGGTAAATTTCAAGCCTACCTAATAGGAGGGGTTGTCAATGCTTTGAGATCTAGGGATGAAGATCATGAATTTTTATCTAGTGATCAACAAATTTTTAGATGACACCTTTGGCTGAGAAGTATTCCTCTGATTTAAAAACTTGCATAATTTCCTCATAAAAAATCACCACCAAGTTTAGAGAGGTAGGGATAAAGGGTTTGGGGTCTACTCTAGAAGATGATTTGTGGGAGAAAACATCTACAAACAATCTTGGATTACATTTATAATCCATCCTAATTTTAGCTTCCATTTCCATTATGTCCCAACCCCTGGAGGATAAATGAATAGAGCTACCATTCCTGGGATAAGCACAACCAGTGGGAGAGTAGGGAAAAGTAGGTTGACCAAGATTTGAATGTCATGTGTCCTGAGACCCAATAGTTAGGTAGGGAGAGAAAGTAAAAAATGGTAGTGCCATATCTAGGTGAATAGGGCTTACAGGGGTGGATGGAGGGTTTGAAACACCATTCAAAGCATTCAGAGTCATTATTTAGATTTTCAACTTCAACTTTAAAAAGAAGTTTCTAAAATAGTATTTATAATATAATAATTTATAATTTAGTATATAATACATAATTATACTATATATAATCTTATATAATAAATAATATATATGTAAAATACTATACACACACACACACACACACACACACACACAAAGAGAAAGGATGAATTATTTAACATTTTATATAGTACTGAGAAAAAATCCCAAATTGTCAAACCCAAAAGGGTTTCTAAGGGTGGAACTTCCCAAGAAGTGGCCAGATGTGTGCCTCAAATTAATGAGGTACATCAACTTGGAGGGGAAGCATATGGTGATATTATCTCACCATTTTCTACTCCTTAACCACTTCAAGGACCACCCAATTAGTATACCCTTCTTTCTTCTCAAATCATTGTAAGTGTTTATTAATAATTTCAAATGTAACCCCTTAGTTGATATAATCCACAATGGGATTATCTTGATCTTGGTCAAAAGGGGGGAATCCCTTTGGACAAAGTCCATAACAAAGGCCATATACATGACAAGTGAGTATGAGGAATTTGATTGGGAGGATGATTTCTTCTTGTAACCTGAAGTAGAGCATACAGGGGGATAAAATGAATTCTTTGGGGCAAAGGATATTCAAGGATATTTTCATCCTAGTGGTATCCAAAAGGGGCCCTAAAATTTGTGACACCCATCAATAGTATGGCCAACCCTCCTTTAATTTCAAACTAAAAGAGGAGATCAAACAGTTTGTTGAAAACTTGCAAACAAAGGTGGAAATTTAGAAGCTTTAAGCATGAAAATCTCTGATGATTTTGATAAGTTTAAAATTTTGTTAAGCCCTAGCTATTTTATTGTGGTATTTTATGCATAAATATTCCTGATAAGATAGTATAATGATATTAGATCACTATGAAGAATTCCTTAATTGGAAAGTTCTTGTGCTCACACGTAATCATAGGTTTTTTCAAAGAATGGTTGATCATAAAGTGGAAACCTAAGGGCTAGGTAGAGATCTCTCCTTTGCCACAAGGTTTCATTTTAATTTATTTATCTAATAATTTTTATTTTAATAATACTCTATTAGGGGGTCCATGGTTCTGAGGAAATTCTAATCTGGCATTGAAAAATGGGAACCAGAGTTTGATCCAGACCTAGAAATATTCAATGAAATCCTAGTTTCAGTTAGACTTCTAGGCCTTCCTCTAAAGTTTTGAGAAGAACAAAGTATTGACAAGGGTAGAAGATATTTATGGATTATATAAAACCTTGTATTATACACTTGGAAAACTCATACCTTAGTTGTTCCTATCAATTATGGACCTTTCCATCTTCATAAGTCTCACATTTTCTCTATTTTGTGCCCCTTTGCCTATCTCTTGGTTTGACCTATCTTATATTGATGACCCAAACATTCTATCTTGCCCAAAATGCTTAGAATATGCCTATCTTCCACCTCTACAAGTTTTGAGCATATACCTACTTTATTATTCCATGGAAACTAGCATCCCAGACAAACACCTACATCGACATAGGTGTCATACTCCAACACAAGGGTCTAGTGCATTAAAGTAATCTAAGTTGAAAATGAAACATATCTTAATGGTTAACCTAAGTGATTTAATGCAAGTTATTTATCCAAATGGATTGATATAAATACAAGAACAAACCTCATTCATTCTTCACCTAGCATACACATAAAAAATACCTAATGCAACTTATCAAAATAATTCCATCAAGCATTCGATAAAAAATAACTTCCTTATTTTATCTTATTTTCATATCAGTCATAGGGACATCACATACATAGGTTTGAAGAATTGAAGTAACATCCCAAGAGCTATATTTTCTAAGTTTTAAGCTAGGTCACTATTGTACTTGATCTCCATATATTTCATGATTAAAACATAAGCCAACACATAGGGGAAAACTACATCAATTTGAGGCCCTCTTCAGATTATTGGCTATGTAGATAGTTCTCATTGAGAAAGGGGTATTTGGGTTTAGCTTGACACTGTGTGACCACTAACCCATTTCCCCCTAAAATCACTATGAAGATGAAGAATTAGGGTTTTTGTAATTTCTATAGGAGTGATAGTCCGTGACCTATATTTGAATGCACTAGAGTGAAGGTGAAGACAGACCTAGAAATATCTAGGTGGTTACATCATTTTACAACATGTATTCCATCCTTGACAACTATGCTAGGTTCAAACAATAACATCAATGCAACCATCCAAGGTTGATGCTAGTGTCTATAACTCTAGAATCATCCAATCCAAAATCTAATGAGTGTTTTAAAATAATCTTCCAGTCTATTTCCTACATGTACTATATCTAGAACTATATCAACATCAGAACCATCTAAGTACATTACTTATTTTTCATTTTCATATCTAACATAGTTATACTTATATTTTTAGTATATACCAATTTAATGAATTCAACATATGTTATATATGAGTTTAGCATCTAATTGGTCTGTTATAGAGATAGTTTATCACCCTTGTACATTAGGCTATATTTATCCACTTTAACCCTAGATAACTACAATCTATAAAATTTAGGGTTAAAAATTTGGTGAACACCCTCTATTATTGAGCCAAAACCCTAGTTTTCATGTAGGGTTTTCTCCTTATTCAACATAATTACATTTCATATTAATGTATTTCATTTTTAGATCTATTTTTTTCTCTCCTAATTATATAGGCATAGTTACATTATTTCTTTGTCCCTAGTGGTTATGTGATTCATAATTATTAAAATCCTTATGGAATCACTAGTAGACGGCCATGAAAGGAATAATTATCTTTTTTATCATTTATTTAATGTGTGTGATGATAAATGTATTACACATGAAGCTCTTATAGAATATCAAAAATAGGATAAATCCCATTTTTCTTACAACTATGATAATGAAAGAACCAATGATGCAAATGAAAATATAAATGAGCAAGATAATGATCATGAAATTTCTTCTTACGATTATGAGTGTGACAATATCCCCCTTGGATATGACATTTATCCTATTCCTTTGATTTTCAATGATGAAGGGTTTAAAGAGTTAACAAAGATGCATTCAGTTACACTTTTAAAAAATGATGATATAATATATATGTAAAATGGTAGCATTCATAATATTAAAACTCAAAATGTTGCATGCATACATTATTTAGTTACTTCATAAAGTGAGTGTGTTTCTTCCCTTTTCAATGATGCAAATATTGAAAAAATTAAATGTTCCTCCTCTATCTCTCATGTTGTAAATGTTGATAAAACCAAGTGTGTGCCTTCTTTTCTAAGTAATACTCATGTTGAAAATTCTATTCCTTCTTTGGATGATTCAAATTAAAATAGTCAAATTTGTTCTCCCCCCTCTAATATTTGGTGAGAAAAAGGCATGCATTATGTCTCCAATCGTCTTGATTGAATACAAATGAGAGTGCATATGAAAATAATAAGGAAATGACTACAAAACATGAATTATTAGGGGACACAAGTAAAGTCTCAAGTATATTTCATGTATCTTTTTCAAAGATCAAGTCACGTAAGTTATAGAAAATAAAAAGTAGCATTAGCACTTTTTTCCCTCCTTCAAAATTTAAATCTAAAAGTGCAATTTTCATTCTTCCCTCTCATGATGTCGTAAATGAAATATAAAGAATTTTTTTTCTTCGTCCCTTTGAAATTTATAATATAAAAGAGAAAATGTTTACAAGTGAAGTTTTTTACTCTACTCCTGTTGAATCTTACAAGATTTTAAATGGCATAATACCATGTAATGAAAATAGTACCAACCTTAATGCTATCTAACATGATATATTCACCTATTTAACCATGGATACCCATTTATTTATTTTGTAAAAACCATGTGGTGGTCCTCCCATTGATATTGGAAAATATTTAGTTATTCCTATGTTCCATGTGCATGGTAATTTATAGATGCTAGTAAAAGCTTCAACCTCTTATTGTGATATGTTATCTACTATGACTACCATGGGAGATTCACAATAATAATTCAACACTCTTAAGATGCAAATTTCTTCTCATGAGTCTATTTTTGAGGAGAATATAATAATAGATCAACCTATTACTAAGGATGTATTTGAGCATTGTTACCCTTCAAACTTTACTATGCCTAATTTATCCTCCTTTGATGGTCAAAATAATCCTGATATTAATTTAAAATAATATATAGACTCCTTTGAACATTGGGCACAAAATACAAGCTTGATTTTAAAAGCTTTTCATCATAGCTTAACCTAGGGGGCTCTTGATTGGTTTTATAGTCTTTCGAAGGGTTCTTTATCAACTTTAAAAAAACTTGAAGATGTATTTCTATCAAATTATCATTTTTATAAATTTCCTAAGTTACCATTGGACCACTTTCAAGCATTGGCATAAATAGAAAATGAGACTATAAAAGGCTATGTTAATTGATTTACAAATGCTTTGTATTCCTTAAACTATACACCATAAGATTTGGAAGTAAATTTTATATTTAATAGAGGTCTTATTTATCCACTTAGAGAAAGAGCATTGCATAATACCTTTAATTAATTTGAGACCTTATATTGGGACGTGCACAAATATTCATGCACTCTAATAAATACTCAAATAAAGTTGAATATCTCTTCATTGAAAACTATGCATGATGAAAATCATGTTTCCAAGGAAAATAAACAAGTTAGAAAAGATAATCAACCAATTCAAACACATTATACAGAACCAAGAGTATATGTCAAGGAAAAAATGATAAAGTTGTTGAACAAAGAAAAGGAACATGCTTATACAATATCTCTCATAGTTTGATCATATACCTGTACCAAATGACATCCTCTTTAGTTTGATTGATATTAAGGTAGACCACATGATATATTGCACACACTATTAGATAAATGAATGATAACACTTCCTCCTAGTTCAAATTATCCACCAAACTAATTTTAAAATGAAAAAGGACAACACTTTTTCACTTACCATGGTATTAATAGTCCTTGATATAATGAGTGTTTTTATCTTAAGCAAAATCTTATATAGTTAGCTAATTAGGAAAATATTATATATCAAAAAGACATATCTAGACCTATTTCACATACTTATCCTAGAGTCTCATCTAAGAGGTTCAATCCATCCCGTGCTTCTCATTTTGAGGAACACATGGTCAACCAACCTTCGTATAAGATGACCACTAATATAAGTCCTTATCCTGGTATACTCTCAACTACGACTGATCACTCCCACACTGATCCTACCAAGGAACCATTGGTTGATTAGGTCATAAATAGAGGGACACATGGATGAGATATACCTAGTTAATATATATGGGTACCCAAATAGATATATACATATTCCCAAGGCATTTCTCTAGATACTTTAGAATTAGTGGCAGAAGCAAAACCAATATTTCCATTACCATGATGTGTATCATGATATACTTGACTAACTACCTTCTTGTCTTGAGATGGATGTAAGAGAATTTATCCCTTAGAGCATGATGGAGGGAGAGCATCATCGGAGAGGGTGATGTAGATGGAGATAGTGAAGAATGATAAAGGAATTACTAAGACCCTTACACACAACATATTAGAAAAAAAATGTTATATGCATTGTGTGTTTGGATGATTAGATGTTATAGTAATACTACATGAGGATACTTTACTTATATTTGTCTATGATTTTTGAGATTAAATCAAATAAAATATATCTAATTGCTATTATATATATAGACTAGTGTAATGTCTTTAAAAATTTCATTAAAATTTTAACTTACTATTATTGATGTTAAATAATATCAATATAAGTTAATATATTAAAAATAAAATAAGACATATATAGCCTATATATACACTAGTAATTGATTAAAAAAATTATCTTGTTATTAGAATTGTAGTCATATAAAATGCAAAAATTGGTAACTTGAGCATGGATAATGACAAACAATCCTTAGGTCCCTCTTTCTTGCTCTCATGACCCTTTTAGGTTTACTTTCACTGATTCCCAATCATTCATGGACTTCCATACTTGACCCTAGCTAAGCTAGGAACCTCTCTTCATGACTAATCCATACCCCCAAGTCTTGTATGCTCATGAAAACAACACCAAAGTTGGACTATAGCATAGGACCCTAGGATGTCCCTTTTTTAGCACTCCTATCCAATCATAATTTGAGCCTAACTTACCATTTTCCCCAATTCCTCTTATTCATGTGTTGGCCTAGTATAGTTTCATCTAACCCATGACCAAGAGATCCATAAATAAACCCATTCAAAGATCATTTAGAAAGGGTTTCCAAATATCATGCAAGCAAGCAAGAATACAAGCAAGACTACTCAAGCAATCTTCCTTATTATCTACATACAACCAACCTATACACTTTCAAGCTAATTCAAGACCTTACACCAGTCCCTAGTCATCTCAAGCTTACCCATTTTTATCATTTCTTGCATTTTAATTCACTATTGCATAAATCACTCTTAAAGGGAGTACTACATATGGCCTGATCCCTCCTCAGAGTATTGGTATGTAGGTAGCATGCCCACACACAGGGTGTGAAGCATGTCTAGTACATCTTACATACACTAACCCCTTTCCCCATTTTCCAAAGTTTATTTCAATTACATAGAAGATAAAATTATATAAAGAATCAACTCTATAGGGAACTATGTTAATGGTGAGGACCTAAAAATTGGTACACAGGTTCACACTAAGCAGATGAATAAAACCCAAAAATATTAAATCCTCAGGACAATAGTGCTAGAGAAGGACTATAATGTTGGAGCCCAGGGTATCTAGTTTCAATAATACTATCCAATCAAAAAATGAAGTTCAGGGTCTTGTTTGTGATAGTGTCCTACTCTTGCATACAAATTTCTAGACCCTGTCTCAATTACAATAGTCAAGAATAAGCTAAGTTTGATTTTCTCTCTTTCACTACTATATTTAGAAAAAGTCAAATTGCAATTTAATTTCAAAAATTGGTAGCTTTAATTTGGAATATTATTTACTAATTTTTTCTTCTCAGACCTATTTATTAAATAGGAATAAAACTCCATTATTCCCAAAAATAACAAAATCATTTGGTGAACTCGACTTACTTCAAATTGACAATAAAAACCCTATAAACCCTAAGGTAAATTCCTAGCTGATTTTTCTCATAAATTTCTAAATTTTTTCTTGAATATTTAAAGCATAAATTCAATCCAAATTTTAAAATTTAGTAGTAAATTTTAAAATAATTTTATTTCAAACCCTAGTTGCATCAACGAGCTCCTAGTAATTTTCTAATATTCATCTAATAATTTCCTAAATTTTTTCTTGCATATCTAAACCAAAAATTTGATTCAAATTCTTAAATTCAATATTAATTTTAAAAATAATTTTATCTCAAACCCTATTTGCATCAACTAGCTCCTAGTAAATTTTTAATGATTTTCCAATCATTTTTTGAATTTTTAGTTGCATATTAAAATTAAAAAAAATCACTTTAAATTTCAAAATTTCATTGTAATTTCAATTTTTTTTAAAAAACCCTAGTTGCATCTACTACGTCCCATCAAATCAAACATTCTCCCATAAATTTTTAAATTTTTACTTGCATACTTATATCAAAAATTCAAATTCAATTTCAAAAATTTAAATTATTTTGCAAAACTATCACTGTTAAATACCTAATTGCATGTACTAGCACCTATTTCCTTCTTTAGGTATCACCTTACATCCATAATCAAATTGAAAAAATGATTCTCACTTATGTACAAGTTTTTCTTACATTTCTTGCAAATAACAAGGAAACCATAATGGGCACCATTATCTATATGAATGATGAAGTCTATCATATGTTAGTATAAAGCTTCATCCTTTGCATTTCATGCTTATGTTTCATTATATGGGATGATATTTTAAAATTCATTTCCAAAAATGCACAAAATTTCAAAATTCTTTTTGCATTTTCTCTTTTGCTCATACGAAATAATTACCAACTCCATTTTGTGAAATGCATTCAAAATGTTATGTTACATGTCAAAAGCTTGTATGCCTTTATGCAAAAATTCATAATCTCTACCCTTTACTTTATATTTCTCATATGGATTTTTTTTTGAGTTTATCATGTTAAACATGTTATAAAGTTTATGATTCATGTCAAAATTTTCTATACGTTCATGCACAATTTCGTGTTCTCTATCCCTTATTGTCTATCTCTTATATGATTTTTTTTTCAAGTTTATCTTACTATACATATTAGACATATCATATCACATGCCAAAGTTCTTTATGAATTAATTAATAGTTCCATACTCTCTATCCCTTGTTTGCTATTTCTCATGTGGAATGTTCTCTATAATCATATTTTCATACAACTTATAACTCCACTTATATACATGGTTTATACCTAGATGTATATGCCTCCTTGGCTACTCTTGTTTCAATGTCATATTTCATGCAGAGGAAAGAAATCCCTTCCCCTCCTCTCCCTCAAGAGGATGATAGCTACTTTATCTGTAACTAGGACCATGCTATCACCCCTCCAAAAGGTGAGGTATCTTATATTGTTATTCTTAATGCATACATTTAGCCTATATCTTCTTCAAACCTTCTTCAACATATGTGCTTATAAGTTCAATCAAAAGCAACTAGGGTTTACACATGTGAAACTAAAAGGTTTCAAATCACTAGTATGAGAAAGTTAATTTCAGATTTACAAATGTAAAATAAGCTATTACATGAAAAGATCAAAACATTGAAAAATTAGATTACAATGCAAAAACCTCAAAGGCACCCTAATGTCAATCATGTATATGCACCTTCACCAAGTCAATTGGTTAAAAAAAAAGTTACATATCAAAACAAGAAATCTCAACAAATTAACTCTATAAATAATTATTCTAAAAGCATTCAAAGATCAAATAAGAGTTCAAGTGAGGCACTATGGGAAATTATTAAATATAAGTTGATCAAACTACCTCCTTTACATCTAGTGAGAAGATCCTAATATTATTGTGCCTATCATAAAATGCATAGGCATCACACAGATTCATGTTTGGAATTAAAACAATAGATAATTTCAAGAAGGACCCTAAATAAGGTAAATTAGTCAAGCAATCCATAGTGACATAGAAACACATTCACAAAGGGTCAAATTCAAAAATAGTACAATAGTGGTTACCAAGGCATAACTCAGAAGAACAAAAGGATCAAAAAGCAAAATCAAAACAAAAAATAATACCAAAAGCATAGATAAAACATGAAAAAGATGCAAATATACCTCTCCAAAATAAGCCTCAACTTTCAAAGTAGTATGGGTTTGGTCAAAAATATCTACAACAGTTTGATTATCAGGGTCAAGGGCTGGGCAAGCGTGGTTAAGGCATCACTTCTCCTATTCTAGCAGTTGATAATGTTTGTCACCAAGGTTTGGTATTTATTAAACATCCTAAGTTAAATCATTCAAAGACATAATTTATCAAAGGAAAATAACCAGATACAACAAAAGTCAACACTAACATTCTATTGGTTCAAAATCAAGATGATAATAATGAGTGAAATAATACAAGTTATTATGATTTCCAAGATACCAATAATGAATCCAAATATTCAAAGTCATATTCATAGCCATTCCATCATACTTCAAAATCATGCACAATTCCTTTATTTGATATAGGACACCATGATAGGGAGTCTCCCATGAGACTCATTGGTTAATATCATGTCTCCTCAACTTCCCTTGTACATAGTTTCTTTTTTCTTACTTGTACAGAGTTTCTTAGTTTTTCCCATACATAGTTTATTATGCTTGATTGTACATAGCTCAAATATTCTAAAAAATATAAAAAACATATAATAATTCAAAAACACAAAAACATTTCAATTATATGCATCATCCATGCTTTACATTGCTACTACTATGCTAGGATTTACATTTGTTGTTCCATGCTATTGTATGTCGATTTATCTACATTACCATGCTTCAATTGATCTTATTTGATTGTGTGTAGTGAAATATAGCTACTTTATTGCTTCATTCTACCCATTGAGAGGGAATCCTACTTCTACATTTGAGAGACACATTGATATACATACCCACTAGGGGCATCTTCTAAATGACTACACCATCCAAGGTATGTCATTCCTACACTCCACACTCTAAGTTATCATGTTAATGTACATTATCTACTAGATTACATAGATTACTTTATCCACATATCATCAATATCTATCACTTGTGTATTTATTAGCATATACCTAGTCTTTTACTAAACATGTCTTACATACTTTCCCTCTTGCTTTGATTAGTTATATGTGATTATATATTTCTAGTCTTTATGTGTTTTATCTTCTTACTTAACATAACTTGATGTGATTGCATTTCCAGTACCTGCTTGTCTCTTGTATGTGCCTTAAGAAATTTTCTAATGTCCTTTGCTTTTATTCATGTGTGTGCCTTAGGACATTTGCCAATCCCCTTTTCTTGTACTCTTCTATGAGCCTATGGCCCTTGTACCAATATTGATTTTTTCACTTGTATGTATATGTGGAATTTGAATATGCCTTGTATGCTTTACTTCCAGTTTGAGTGACATGTGCCCATGTAACTTATTTGTGTGGCCCTTTGGCCACCCTTGTATGATTCTTACTTCTTGATTTTAGTGCTTCTTTACTTGATTACATTTTTGATTATTGTAATGCCATGATCCTTATCATGCATTTTCCTATTCTATTGGATGCCATGATGGACATGCTCCATCCCTCCAACTAACAACTAATAACTAACAAACTAATAACTAACATTTCTAGTTTTAATTCAATTCTAATACATTACACATGCTATTACATTATTATATCTATCTAGGTATATCCCTATTGATCTAAAAATATATCAAATAAAACCATGCTATATATTGAGATATCTTGTTGATTATCATTACTATATCATGTATATTTCTATCTTAACACACTTGTAGAGCTTCTTCTTCTAAGGTTAGTCATTATAGGGTACCTATTCCTACCCTTAGAATAGGGGGTAATAAAGAAGGGTTTTTGATATAGATATCAGAGCTCCTATCGATCAAAAATTCTAGTTTTAGAACAACTAAAACATAAACCAGTCATCAAACCACTCAAAAAAGACCAAGTAGATAGTCAAGATTTTAGAATAATGATCAACTTCAGCCCAGGACAACAACACCATAGATAGAATAAAATTCTATACACTAGGGTGCCCATTTTTGATGCTCCTATCCAAATAACAAAAAAACTAGGTTTTCCATAAGTAGGCATAAAGGTAGGTTCACCTATAGCTTTACACAATCAAACTAGTTCAGATCAATGGTTTTTAGTACACTTTTCTCAAAGAATCTAGATATAGGGGGCATCATACATAGTATGATTAATTCTCACTTCCAATTTTATATGTGGCAGTTGGTATAACTTTTAGATCAAAATCCATGTTTTAGCCACCAATGCTTGGGGGTAGATTATACAACACTTTTGCTTCTTTTCTTTTATTTTTTAACATTACCCAAACATTATTAGTAGTTACATGCCTTATTCCATATATAGGTGGTTAGAATCATTTTAGAGTGGATTTCATACAAGCCTAACCTCAACATTCCTAAGTACTCGAGTTCTTGAGTGGCTTCCACATAAGCAAAATTTTTAGTTTTAGAGTGGCTTTCATACAAGCCTAATCTCCATATTTTTTGAGTTTTCTAACATTGGCCTAGTTTCTAGCACACATTCATCTATCCATACCACATTTTAAAATTTATAGAGCATTCAAGGGCTTCAAAATCCATCTTGTATGACATACACATTCATACACACTAGTATCAGTTCTTAGCTTCACTTCATGAGGCAATGATGGAGCCAAAGGGCTAGCCTTTGTATTATTGAGTCACTTATTTAGAGGGATTGGAAACATAGTCCAAACACTGATTAGCATATGCATGATCATCTATCTTCACTTAGTACGTGATGAGAGAGCTAAAGGGATAGCCTTTACATTCTTTAGCCACTTTTTAGGGAATTAAAAACTCTACTCTATTCATAATATAAATTTTGGTACAACATCATCCAACACATCCAACATTACTCAACCTTACTCAGTATCACAATAGGTTTTATATTGGTTTGCATACCTAATGAAGTGTATTCATTCCTTTGTCTTCCTCTCTCTTACCTAAATTTTTACCTTCTTGTTTTATATTGCATATAATAAGAACTGATATAATCTTTATTTTCTTTTCATAGATTCACATTTACACAACATGATCTCTATGCACTATCTAACATTAAACAACATCATAAGCTTCATGGGCTTTACCTTTGTAGGTAAGTTTGGGTACCCTTTATATTTTACCTTTATCCTATTATTTTACTTTGTTATATCACTAGAATAAAAGGGGGGCAAATGTAGTCATATAAAATTAAAAAAATGGTAACTTAAGCATGGATAATGACACACAATACTTAGATCCCTCTTTATTGCTCTCATGACCCTCTCAGACTTACTTTAACTAATTTCTAATCATCTATGGCCTTTCAGACTTGACCCTAACTGAACTAGGACCCTCTTTCATGACTAATCCATCCCCCCAAGTCTCATTTGCTTAGGATAATAGCACCAAAGTTGGACTATAGCATAAGACCCTAGGGTGTCCCTTTTGTAGCACTCCTATCCAATCATAATTCAAGCCCAGATTACCATTTTCCCCAATTCCTGTTGTTCATGTGTCATCCTAGTCTAGTTTCATCTAACCCATGACCAAGAGATCCATATATAAACCCATTCAAAGATCATTTGGAAAGGGTTGACAAATATCATTCAAGAAAGCAATAATACAAGCAAGAATACTCAATAAATCTTCTTTATTCTCTACATACAACCAACCTATACACTTTCAAGCCAATTCAAGACCATACACTAGTCCCTAGTCATCTCAAGCTCACCCAATTTTAATATTTCTTAGATTTCAATTCACTATTGCATAAAGCACTCTTAAAGGGAAAACTACATATGGCATGATCCCTCCTCATAGTATTGGTATGTAGGTAGTGTGCCCACACATGGGGTGTGAAGAATGTCTAGTACATCTTACACACACTAACCCCTTTCCCCATTTTTTAAAGTTTCTTTCAATTTCATAGAAGATAAAAGTATATGAAGAATCAGTTTTATAGGGAGCTCTATTAATGGTGAGGAACTAAAAATTGGTACACAGGCTCACACTGAGCAAGCAAACAAAACTTAGAAAGATAAAATCCTTAGGATAATAGTGTCGAAGAAGGACTACAATGCTAAAACCTAGGGTGTCTAGATATAGTGATCCTATCCAATAAAAAAAGAAGTCTAGGGTCCTATTTGTGATAGTGTCCCAGTCTTACATACAAATTTCTAGACCCTATCTCAATTAAAACAATTTAGAATAAGCTAAGTTTGATTTTATCTCTCTCATTGCTATTTTTAGAAAAGTTCAAATTATAATTTAGTTTCAAAAATTAGTATATTTAACTAGGAATACTATTTACTAATTTCTTGTACTCAGACCTATTTATGAAATAGGAATAAAACTTCATTATTCGCAAATAATAACAAATCAAGAATCAATTATAGATTTATCTATCTTTTTCATAAAGAGAATGTTGGGCCCCTTTTTGCCTAAGTATAGACCTACACTAAATCAGTAGACATCTTAGTGTGAGGCAATCATGTGGAATGATTGCTAGTTTGGTATATTTTGCACTAGCTAGAGCAATCAATGCTCCTATTGTGACAGTTGGTAGGAGGTTAATTCTAACCCAAATTTTATGTGATATCTTCTTGAGTGTATACATGTGGTAACCAAAGTGCAAAGGGTACAAGGTGATGGAGTTGATAGAATGATCAACCAAGGCTATAGTTTAGCATATGGTATACACCCTCCACCATGGTGAGAATATGCTCTTGAGTGATATAAAACCAAGCTTGATCCAGTGGGTAGAGAGACATGACTTGTAGATAGTGAAACTCTATAGAATTGGTTCTAGGAATAGTGAAGCAACTGCCATTAAAACTTAGTTTTTGCATGGATACTTGTGAAGATCTACCTTGTAGTGCCCAAGCTCACATGTGAGCCTCTGGGTCGATATTTTTTTAGATGAGAATACGATCTATTTATATTAATATGAACTATGTTATTTGAACCTTGGTAATTGAAGAATGACATTGCACCTAACTGTGTATTGATCTAGTTTATATGGTTATGGTAAGGTTATTTGAATCTGACTTGAATACAATAGTTACAATAGTGTAATTTTGATATATGAATGTGTTATTAATTAAAGTTTTGTTCCAAGTCATTGATGGCATCTTTGTGCTAAATAATGACATTGACCTAAACTACAAAATAGCCTAAGTGTAGGAAAGGGCATGCACCCAAGATTTGACACTTGAGCTAAGAACGTTATCTTGAGCATGAACCCCTTGATATAAGTAATTCCCTTATCCACCTAAGTGCTTTAATGATGCTTAGCTCAATAACACAAAGTCTTGCACCCTTAAGAGCTAGGATTAGCCCAATATAGGATTATGCCCCTATGTCTATAATGAGTTCCAAGAATAGGCTTTTCTCCTACAAATAATTAGAATTCACCTAGAATGGCTTGCACTAATGAAATTAACAATACCATTGTGGTAATGACCAATCCCCTTAAATAATGAGTTGTGCCATGGTATGATTAGCCCAATGCAGGCCCTGGTCCTTTCTCTATTGTGCTTTAGGTGAGTGCATAAGGTTTGCATCTTATGTGAATTGATGTCAATGTATTTGAGTGATAAATGTTGAGTGTTATAGGATTAGTCCATGTTTGTGCCTAGTTGTAACAAGTCTAGAACTGAATTGGACAACCATATAAGTGCCTAACTAAGGAAATAGATTAAGCAAAAGAAAATTTTTACAACATTTTAGTTATATTTCCAAGACTCATGTTGAATTTTGTTGTTATAATGGTGTAAAATAACAATAATCTAACTCTCCCTCAAGAACATTGAGTGTTAGATGGAATAGGTAGAAAATAGCTTTATGCTGAAGTATCCATCTTATAAATAATAGAAGCCAAAGAAGTGGGTCCAAAATGACTTGTATGATGCTATATATATGGTATTATTTTATGAACTACCTAAGCATGTATACCAATGGTTAGCTTCTTATGAAACCCATAGAAGAAGAAGCTATAGACATCACCTTGAGTTGACAAAGGAATGATTATAAAATTTTGAGAACCTTGATGCCACTTGGACCAAATCTATAGATAAATGGTGGTAAGGAGTGTTGAATAGTTACATGCTTGAGTTTATAGTATCGACATACTCTTACCATGAATAAGTAGAGTATCAATTCTTACATGAGCCTAGAGGCACATTTATGAAAAAATTCAGCATAAATCTTAAGAAATTGATGGTGGATTACAACTTTGAAACTATAAGAATAGAAGGTTAAAATCCTTTCACATATGAGAAACACAATGGGGAAGAAGGGGATGTGTAGTTAAAGTGTAATGGAAGGGGATGAGTAGATTGACACCTAAGAGCTTAGGTGATAGACTTATAACAAGAGAAGGCATAGAATGATAGAAGATCTAAAACTTGGAAGTGTGAAGAGAACCCATAACGAGCAGGAAGGGCATGGGGAAGGATCTATTGAATTGTAGTAGTGTGAGGAGAGAAATAATGAAGCCATAGATTGAGATCCCTTATTTATGGGTGAAGAATTCACCCAATCCCTACATAATTTGACCATTGAAGATGTTTCAAAAGTACTTACCCCCTTTAAATCTATGGTACTAGCTCATGCACTGGATCTCCCATGAGAAGAAATAAGAGTGATGAATAACCCTATTAACCCCATTAACTTTGATCATTTTATAGATTTGGACTATATTCTTGTGATTAAAAAAGTTTTCCCTTACAAGGATCTAAGTGAAGGTACTTCTAGGCCTTTGGGTACTAGCTCAACAACATAGAACATGAATGCAAGAATTCTAGTTCAACAAATGTTAGCTACATAGATTGGGAAATAGCCCACAATAAGTGGCCTAGTACCACAAGTGAGTAGCATTACACCATACAATTCAATGATACCAACCACAAAAATGGGGTTGACACCCAACCTAGTGACTAGAGGTATTGAAATACCACCACCAATACAAGTACTAGGGGTGAAAGTACCTTAGATGCCAGTAACCTCTGATAATAAATATATTACAAGATAGAAATACACTTGTTAGAATATAATGGCATGTAAAATGTCATAGAGAATATGTAAAAATTTGAGATTCAATAATGCACTTGGGGTATAACCTAGTTAGAGCATAAGGCAACATAGTTTGTTATAACTCTACTTAATCGTGTTCATACCTGGTATAGGAAATTTGATCCTAACTAGGTTATGATTGATTATGACACCTTGAAGGAAGAATTTATGAAGGAGTTAGACATACCCAAATTTGATAAATAGAGCATTTCCACACTCAAGGAAATTAACCAAGGGCTATCAGAGAGTGTGCACCTATATGATGATAGGTTTAAAACTCTTCTTTCCAAATTTAATTATGACATTCACCCCTACCAAAATGCATAATGGTTCATTGGAGGATTATTATTACCATTTAGAAGAGTGTTTTATATGAAAACATTCATATATCCTCAATAAGTGCTTGAAGATGCACTTAGAGCTGAGGTAGTCAGAAGTGCCGACATTAGGATCAACCCATTAATAGAAGCAAAGATTGTATCTATGGCTAGCCAAATCCAAAAATTGACTTCTAGTTCATTGTAAGATGCTTGAAGTGGAATATGGTGCATCAACTATGATATGGAAGGCCATAATAGGAATAACTATCATCAAAGTAATATGTACACATTACTTTAAAGCTATGAGGTTTGTCATGAGGTGCATGATGTTTATAACTACCCTTTATTACAACATGCCAGTCAGGTTAACATAACCATAAAATGTTAGTTGTGTAATGCCTACACTCATACCATAGTTGATTGCCACATCATCAATGAGATACATGAAAATATAGAGTAACATGATAAGCAACTATAATAGCTAGAGGGTAGGCAATCCAAGGAAATGAGGGCTATGATCAATAGAATGCAAGTTATGGCTAGAAGAATGTAGGATATGGGATGTAAAGAGGCACCAGAGGGTGGGGTGGAGGACGTGGTGGAAGAATATTCCCATTATGATCATGTCAGAAGTATGGTTTGATCGAGCACTATCATCATGACTTCCCTACACATCCAATCTGTGGGTATTGTTGAGGAACACAGAAGGTTGTAGAATACCTTGACTTGTATAATAAGTTAACCTAAGGCTGGTTTGGTGTAGACAAAGGTATAAAAATGATCTAGTGTGAGCCAAAAGTGGAGAAATGGAATGTAAAGGTGTAACCAAACCACATGGAACCAATCAAAGTATATGAAACTACTCATAGTGGATTCACCACTCAAACACTAGTTGTGCTAGTACTTGAGTTACACCTAGAATATGGGGAATTGAGTCACACTAAGCACATTGTGTGGCCTAAACCCAAAGCTATGCCTTACCCTAACCCTGAATGATAGAAGGATGTCTTCTAATAGGCCATGAGCATTATTCAATTTTTTTAAAGAGAATTCTAATTGGTATGAGATATAGAGGTACAAATTGCTACCTTCCACAAGAAACAAGATAACTAGGAGGTTGAGGTATAAGAGCTAGTAGAGATCCTACACCTCTTACAAACAAAAGGGATGTTGCCCCTATTGAAGAATTTGATTTTAGATCATGTCAAGTAAAATCCAATTGAAATTACTATGCCACACATGGAAAAACATGAAAGGTTAGGCATACACAAAACATAAAGTACAATCAAGAGATCCTAGTGAATACCACCATTGATAGATGGTCTATATGCAAGGTCTTCATGGGCATAGGCATCAAGGTCAATATCTTGACAAGGAATACATGGGAGAAGATGGATAGGCCAAACTTGAGGCCTTCCTTTATGTGCTTTTCATGGCTAAAAAATCTAGGATGTAACCAATAATAATTATAAAAGGTGCCATTATAGATATTAAGGGTATAGAGTTCCATGATGAATTTGAAGTGATTGAGTTGGTTGATCAAGATAATTATCCAACACTCCTAGGTAGGCCATGGTGCTATGTAAATAATGCTAACATGTACTTCAAGAAGTGATATATGACCTTTGAAAATGACAAGGGGAGGGTCATGATCCCCCTCTCAAGTGACCAAGGACCCCCTTATGTACTAAGTGTTGATATTGAAGATGAGATCAACCATATCTATAACAACACAACACAAGGCACTAAGACTATCAACCCTAATAACTAAGGAGTACTTTCTTAGGATGATGGATAGTTGACATTAGACACTACTAACATAGCTTATGACTGATGAATCAAATAAAATTATAAAACCACTGATTAGATGGGTCTTTTAGTGAAAACCAAGGCTCCAAAACCTATGAGGACTGGTTGGGTCTACATTGATCGTACTTCACAAAGAGGGGTATTTTGTAATAGGAAGAAGCAAAATAGAGTGTTTTTCTTGAGCAAAGGTAATCTTGCATCACTATTTTGATATGGGGGGAGTAATATTTTAGAATAATACATCTACAACCTTGAGTTGTGTATCCTTAAGGAGGTAGGTAGGATGGACACACTGGTGTATACTCTGAGAAGCATTACCATTCATTGGTGGGTATACAGAAGCCTGATTTGCCAATTTGGTAAGATGTAAAAGTAGCCATATATACTAGATTTCAAAAAACTAATGAGGCCCTATAAATTTATCCATACTATAGTGATTTAGACCTAATAACATACATACATTTGTGTGAAGAAACATGGATTGACTATAGTTAAACACTGTGAGGAACCTATGGGTACATGCCTTCTACAGAACCTTAAAGACATGGGCATGATTTTGGTATGTGTTCAACAAAATTCAACATGAAACATCTAGTTGGGATGTCTTGAAGGAGAATTTTTTTCACACCTTCTCCTTTTCCTCCCATAAATTATAATTGATTAAGCCATTGTAAGTCATTCAAAGGGTAGTGTTTGAAGACACTGCAATATTAAAGGAAAAAATATAAGATATGTTCATAGAGAAAGGATTAGTGTTCCAAACTTTATTCTAGGAGTAGGAACTAAATAGCGATTTTAGTGATGAATATATATATTTTTGGAAAGTACAAAATTATACATCCTTAATAGGAAATAGGAAGATCATGTGCCAAGTGGATGATAGTACCCTTGACATGCAAGACCCTACTCATCTCAACATTGAAACAATTGAGGGAAGTAGGCAAGTTGAGGAAACACATCAATAAATGAAATATCCCTAATGCATGCCACTTAAGACCACCCACATTGATATCAACATGGAGGGAGAACCAAATATGGCTCATATTGGTTAGACATGAAGCTGGCATGAATTGTCAAACTCTTGAAGGAGTTTTAAGATTTGTTTCCATGAAATTATTAGGACATGAAGGGTACCCACCCATCCCTTAGAAAAATGAGCATAAATATAGTGTATGACATGTGACATATCAAAAATCACCCCTATAAAATGAACCCCAATCTATGTGCCAAGGTTAAAATGGAGATTGATGGTATGTTAGTAATAAGAGTAATCTACCTAATACAAGAGTCAAAATGGGTTAGACCCATGGTAATTAGAATTAATAAGGATGGATGCATCCAAGTTTCTATTTATTACCAATTGCTAAATTTTACCTATGTCATTGACCACTTCTTGACTCCATTCATTGATGAAGTCTTGGATGGAGTTGCAGGTTATGAAATCTATACTTTCACTGATGGTTATTCTAGACACCATCAAGTCAAAATTAAAGAGAAGGATAGGCCTAAGATAACCTTTGAAATGTAATGAGGTTATTTAACCTATAACATGATTCCTTTTGGTTTTAATAATGTTCCCACCATATTCTCTAGAATGATCATCACCGCATTCAATGATTTTATCCATAAGTTCCTCTAGGCGTGCCTTGATGATTGGACTATGTATGGGCTCATGAAAGACCATTATGATAACTTATGCCTCATGTTTGGGAGGTGCCAATATTTATAGATATATTTTAACCTTAATAAGTGCATCTTTGTGACACCATTTGGAATATTTCTCAGACACATCATCTATAAACATGGTATGCTCATCAACCCTACAAAGATTGCTATTATTCTATAGCTCTCGACCCCTTCTACATAGAAATACATTCACACCATTATTTTCTATTGAGGCTATTATATAAATTTTATAAGGAGCTATGCAAGGATCAAAACACTACTAGAGGAGTTGTTCTACAAGAATGGCCCATTACACTTAGGTGTAATGCAAGAAGATGCCTATAGAACTCTAAAGCTCAAGTTGGCTAGCATGCCTATCCTTCAATTTACCAACTAGACAACTCCATTTCACATCCATGTTGATGCATCTAAATCTAAAATTGATGCCATTTTGTGGAACTCAATGAAGGTAAGATGGATCATTCTATCTCCTTCACAAGTCACAAATTAACCCTGATAAAGCAAAAATACACAATTATTGAGCACAAGGTGCTGTCTATGGTCTATGCCTTCTAGAAATTTAGGTAATATTTGTTGGTGACCCCATTCATATTTTTCAATGATCATGAGGTAATTAAGTACCTTATGAATAAACCCATTCTCCATGGGCACATTTGTAGATGGATAGTTATGTTTCAATAATTCCATTTCTTAGTTGTGGTGAAAGCTGGAAAGCATAAATCAGGGCCAGACCATTTATTCCATATCAACTATGGTGATGTACTAGTGCCCATCAAATATGACATACCATATGTATAACTATACAAAGTCTAACATGTTCCCAAAAATTTGGTAGAGATAGTGGCAGTTCTAACATTTGGGTTTGTACCCTAGACCATGACAACTAAAGAGAAGAAGTAACTCATTGTTCATGCCACCCCCTTTTAGATCATTAATGGGGAGATATATAAATTAAGTCAAGATGAATTCCTACACTAATGTGTTTTGGATACATGAAATAGACTTCATTCTATGAGAGGTGCATGAGGGGATCGTAGGAGGCTATTATGCTGGAGATGTAATGGCATGTAAAGTGCTACAATTAGGCTTGTAGTGGACAAGCTTGTTACAAGATTAAAAGGATTGAGTTAAGGCATGTGATATATGCTAGTGCATAGGGAATCCATCCCAATAGGATGATATACCTCTCATCCCCATTCTTACCTAGATGCCATTTGAAAAATGGGCTTATTATGGGCTCAATTTACACCCTTGGAGAGGGTTATTCAGGGTCTCTCTGATTGAGCCTATAAAATTGGGATAACCCCAAGCTATGGGTCACCTATGTTAGCGATAAACCTATAGAGTAGGTTAGAATCCTCTTTGATGTTCACCTAAGACTAAAACTAAGCCTAATGCTTTATAGGAAAAGGGTTAAAAAGAGAGTAAGGTCTATTAAGAAATTTAACTAGGTGATGCACCAAACTTAAGAGGGAAACTCCCATAAGCTCTAACCCACACTAAATCATCAGAGGATGATGCTAGCTTACACAACCTTAAATTCAAGCTAATTTTCATAAATATTTCATAGAAGAGATTCAAGATAAAACACTAATCTAGACCTACAAACAACATTAAAAATTCCCTAAATAAAGTCAGAAAGAAGGAACATGAATGAGGTAGATTCACCTTCACACAAGGCCATAGTGCACAACTTTCCAAACATAGATTGGAGGAAAAAGATAGGCAAAGAAAGTCTTATTGGATTAAGAGGTATTTCTTACAAATACTTGATAAGGTTGAGCCTAATCGAGATGAGTATAATTTACAGTATCTCAAGGATTGTCTCATCTCTCAAAAATATAAAAGAAGTCTAAAATTTGAGAACCCTTTATAAAATGGAAAGGAAGGTTTAATATAGGAGAAGGGGGGAGAGGAGAGAGAGAAAGGGGGAAACACATTGTTCATGATAATTAATGAGCTATCAACTTTTGTAAGGATTTTGATCTAATGAGAATATGTCATTATGAGAAAGATATTTACGATTTTCTTAGAAGCCTCTAAATCATTATATTTTTAACAAGCTGGACTAGAAGACAAGAGTTTACCAAAAGTGGCAAGTCATGATCCAGCTAGAAGTAAATGCACCAACTACTTTCCAAATCCCCAAGTTATGATCTATTAATCCTCTACTAGATCTCATCAAGAGGATACAATCTTTATATATGCTAGGGACATGTCATGCCTATTTTTAATGATGGTTTGTTGAGGTCTTGAACTGGGATGATCTCCTCATTAATTATATATCTACTTTTTGTGTTAGATCTTGGACTAAGATAACTATGGGTAAAACCCAATCTAAAGATATTGGTTTTCCTATAGTTTTACATATAGAGGGCACTCTATTTAATGATAGGTCTTATCTAAGTCCACATCAAGCTCCTTTATTTTACTTTTTCCATCGACTTAGGTTTAGGTCCTTTGGCTCTACTTGCTGAGTCAGGTCTATTTTTATTTATGAACTTTCATCAAACATCTTGACTCATCTTATTTTCTATTGGATGTTGAAACCACCTCAGATTATTAACATTTTGAATTTATTTTTCTTTATTAGATTTTGAGATCTGATTAAACATGAACCATATATATTTTAGACCCATCACTTTGAGCTCAATCTCTCATTGGTTCCTAAGATTCGTTGATCATTTGACTTACTTTGAGTTCCTATGCACTTGACACCTATTAGTCATGCATTCCTCTTTAGGTTCTTGCCAAGGAGTTTGGATCTAAATGGTCACTTTGTGGGTCTTAAAAATGATGTTTCCATAGATGTCTAACATTTCTTAACCATATTTGTAATTTTATAATTTGAAGAATAGGGATAGTGGGGGCACCAAACTTGTAAAGAATAGACCTAATGCTGAAAGGAACAAACCCTTTTGATCCTTTGGCCATTCGAGCTTTACAAATGCTTCTACAAAAATTTGAAGTTGATTGGTTCATGTGATCCTACATGATGTCTTGATGATGGTCTGGCTTAAAATGGCTAAGTATGGAAACTTAGAAAATTATACATCAAGATTCAACTTTGCCCATGCATATCTCTCATTGTGTTATAATGCATGAGCTAAAAATTGTCACATATGAGATAGACTCTAAAATTAATAGATCTATTTGATTGTTTATTATTTAGACTATCACATGTATGAGATATGACCTCATCAAAATTCTCACTTGGATCTACTTAGACCCTTTGAAAATTGGCTAAGTATGAAAATTTAGTGGATTTTACATTTGGAGCCCACTTTAAAACCTTAGATCTTCTGCTATACTTAGGCGTATAATTTGAATTTTGGCACATGATAACTTGGGGATAAAATAAATAAACCCATGTGATAATTTTCATTGACTCATTCACATGTGTGAGATATAGTGCCATGAAAATTCCTACTCAACTTTTCTAATACAAGAGTGAAATTTCTGGATAAGCTTTAGATGGTGAGTGGACCAAATGGATACCACAAGATTCCATGCTTATCCAAATCACTCCATAGCATCTCTACAATTTTGGACCAGTATTTAGAATTGAAAAATTATATTTCAAGTGAACATAAAGTGTTTCAAAATCTTGTGAGATTCATGGACTCTCTAGTCCACTCATTCCATCCAGAGCTCATCTGACCATTTGATGAATTGATCAATTAGGAACTCTACCTCAAGACCTTTATCAACTGGCACATGTTTGGTATGTGGACCAAATATGGCCAACATCTTTGGTAACTCAGAGAGAACCATATCTACTATGCTTGAAAACCCAGTTCATTTTGTCTTGCTAGATCTATTGGGTATGGAGTCACCTCTATATAATTGAGTTGATCATGAAGAAGATGCAAGGCTACCTATTTATAAAACTTCCTCTTGAAACAAAAAGGACCAAAAAAAATTAACAAAGGCAAATACACATGGTCAAATGCAAGAAAGGAAAAAAATAACTAAGCTACTAAATAAAAATGTGCATAAGGGCACTTAAAGAAAGCATAAAACCTAGCCTAACCTAATAACAAGGTTACAATTTACAATTAATTCCCACCTAGATTAAATGGAAAGGATTTGGCATCACTCACTTATGATAAACTAGGATAAAACACACCTTGCCATTGAGAGCTTATGATATGTGAGCTAAAATGCCTTGCTACTGATTCCTTTAGCACATTCTCAAGTGGATAAAAAAGAACAAACATGTCTCTAATGTAGATATATTAGTCCATTTCTTCAAGGATTACACAAAATTAGACTGAAGCCCCCCCTAAAAATTCCTCTCTTGAATTGGTGCTTGGTTGACTATCTAGACTTAAGCAAAAAAAACTCTAAGTTATCCCAAAAGGTAGCTTCCTCTTGATCATCTGAGACAATGCCAATTTTAATACCATGTTTTCTCTATTTGCTTTGGAGGGGACCATATGGTAGTTCACTAATCCACCTAAATCCCAACATGTCATATCTTTGTGGCTTTGAATATGACCATTCTCATTAGTTTTTTAAGGCATCAGTACTACCTTCAAAGAATATCTCATCTTGAGATTGGTCAACACCCTACACCTAATGGGTGAGTTCCTCTTCATGTTATATAGAAGGTATAGGTTGGTTTAAACCTCTACTTGATCTATGAATTCATATTAAAACTATTTCCATACTTCATCTTGATCTTATTTTTCTTTTATTCCTTCTTTAAGCTTACTTATGACCTCTCTAATATGGTTAGTTGATTGATTAACTATATCAATCTCTACATCTTGCTCATTTATAACTATGACCATACCAGATAGAAGCTCTTAGGACTAAAAAAACTCTTCCATACTCTTAACCACATATTTGGGTTCTAAAATATCAAAGCCATATCAATAAGTTAGATTAAAACCTGACTCCTCTCTTTTTGAAAGAAGTGGACTGCTTATTATGACCTTTTCATCATAGACACTTGTGTTGTCCTCATCATGCAGTTTTTAAGGGAAGGAGGGAGAGTCTTGGAACTCTTGTATACCAATATCATTGAGCTAAGCTATGGTTTTTTGATTCATCACTTGTACAACTAATCCTTCTTCTATGAATATTGGATATTGGACCTTCTTGGCTAACATTTCCCTTTTTTGTTTTGTACCCTCCCTAATTGATTTACATAAAGGGAATGTGATGCAAGATTTTGACACTTCCTCCCTTTATTGAATCAATGTGGGAGGGGAAGTTTTCAAAATAGAGGGTATGAAATAGTTGGGGTCATTAACATAGGAGATGATCCAAGATGGAAGGACTTCTTGTTTCTTAACTGAGGTTCAACAAGGTTGACTAGAGGGGAAAGTAGTTTGATATCAAGGATAGATAAGCTTGCTATAGGGATGATAGGAATGATTATATGGATGTTGTACTAAAATTTAAGGACAACTTGGGGTGAAGCCATGAACATTTATAACTTGATATGAAGGATAAGGAATGAATGAACATGTATTTTGATCGAATGGGTGGTGATTGTACATACCGAATGATGGTGATTATGCACCTGGGCTACTTAAACCAGCTGATGGATGTTTAGTGTCACCAATGATGTTTGTAAAATGCCTCTAAAGGTTGATATGTAGAAGAAAAACACCAAAAATTCTTCTATTTCTTTGGACCTTAGTCCTGTTAGGCATGCCATATACTGTTATGGGATCAATTCACACCCTTAAAGATGGTTCTTTAGGCTCTATCCAATCAAGCCTATAAAATTGGGACAACCCCAAATTATGGGTCACCTATGTTAGGGATAAACCTTCAGAGTAGGTTAGCTTCCTCTTTGATGCTCACCTAATACTAAAACTAAGCCTAATGCTTCATGGGAAAAGGGTTAGAAAGAGAGTAAGGGCTCCTAAGAAATTTAACTAGGCAATTTACCAAACTTAAGAGGGAAACTCACATAAGCTCAAACCCACACTAGATTAATAGAGGATGATGCTATCTTACACAAACTTAAGATGAAGCTAATTTGCATAAGTATTTCATAAAAGAGGTTCAAGATATAACACTAATCTAGACTTGCAAACAACATTGAAAATCCCCTAAACAAAGTTAGAAGGAAGGACCATGAACGAGGAAGATTTTCCTTCACACAATGCCATAGTGCACAACTTGCCAAACATATATTCAAAGCAAAAGATAGGTAAAGAAAGTCTTATTACATTAAGCTGTCATTCTTATAAATGCTTGATAGGGTCAATCCTAATCAAGCTGAGTATACTTTGTAGTATCTCAAGGAATTTCCCGTCTCTTAGAAAGATAAAAGAAGTCTAAAATTTGAGAACACTTTATAGAATGGAAAGAAAAGGTTAATATAGGAGAAGGGGGAGATGAGATAAAGAAAGGGGGAAGTACGTTGTTCATGATAATCAATGATTTATTATCTCTAAGAGATGTTTTTGCTAGGCTTTTGATCTAATGAGAATAGGTCATTATGAGAAAGATATTTATGATTTGCTTAGAAGCCTCCATATAATTCTATTTTTAGTAGGCTATAATAGAAGACAAGAGTTTAACAAAAGTGGCAAGTCATGATTTGGGTGGAAGTGAATTCTCCAACTACTTTCCAAATCCCCCAATTTTGATCTGTTGATCCTCCACTAGATCTCATCAAGATGATAAAATATTTATATCTACCAGGGACACATCATTCTTATTTTAAATGATGATTTTTTGAGGGCCTAAATTGGGTTGATCTCCTCATTAATCATATATCTGCTTTGTGCCTTGGATCCTAGACCGAGATAACTATGGGTGAAAACCAATCTAAGGATATTGGTTTTCCTATAGTTTTACATATAGAGGGCACTCTATTTAATGTTAGGTCTTATCTAAGTCCACATTGAGCTCCTTTATTTTACTTTTTCCACCAACTTGGGTTGGGCTCAGGTTTGGGTCCTTTGGCTCTACTTGCTGAGTCAAGTCTATTTTGCTTTATGAACTTTCATTAAACATCTCAACTCATATTCTTTACTATTGGATGTTGAAACTACCTTGGATTATTGACCCTTTTGACTTTATTTTTCTCCATTGGATTTTGAGATCCCATTAAATGTGGAACATAGATATTTTGGACCCACCACTTCGAGCTCAAGATCTCATTAGTTGGATTCACTGACCATTTAACTTGCTTTGAGATCTTGTGTGCTTGACACTTATCAGTTGCACATTTCTCCTCAAGTTTCCACCAAGGATTTTGGATCCAAACAGTCACTTTGTGGGTCTTAAAATGATGTTCATGTAGATGTCTACCATTTTTTGACCAACTTTACAATTTTATAACTTAAATCATAGGGATCATGGGGGCACCAAACTTACAAATAATGGACCTAATGATGAAAGGAACAAACCCTTTTGATCTAATGGCCATTCAATATTTCCATATGCTTTTTCAAAAATTTGAAGTCGGTTGGTTCATGTGATCCTACATGATGTCTTGATTATTGTCTGGCCTAAAATGGCTAAGTATGGAAACTTAGAAAATTCTACATTAGAAGCCAAATTTTTCCATGCATATTTCTCATTATGTTGTAGTGCACGAGCTAAAACTTGGTATACATTAACTAGACTCCAAAATGAATAGACCCATATGATTGTTTCTTCTTGAGACCATCACACTTGTGAGATATGATCTCATCAACATGTTCATTGGGGTCTACTTCAACCCTTTGAAAATTGGCTAATTATGGAAAGTTATCATATTTTACGTTGGGAGCCCACTTTAAAACCTTAGATATTTTATTGTACTTAGGTAGATGAGCTAAATCTTGATACATCACAACCTGGGGCTAAAATAAAGAAACCCATGTGACCAATTCTCCTTGACTTTTTCACATGTGTGAGATCTAACACCATGAAAATGCCTACTCAAATTTTCTACCTATATATCCAAATGTCTGGATAAGCTCTACAAGGTGAGTAGAATATATGGATACCATGATCTTCCATGCTTATCTAGAGCACTCCATGGGGTCGTTGCAATTTTGGACCAATCTTCAAAATTGACAAATTACACTTCAAGTGAACCTTAAAATCTTGTGAGATTCATGGCCTCTCTAGTCCACTCAATCCATATAGAGTTCATCCAACCATTTGGTCAATTGATCAATCAAGAACTCTACCTTAAGAACTTTAACAACTAGGCACATGCTTAATATGTGGGCCAAATAGGGCTAACATGGTCATTGATTTTTATGGGTTGATCACCCGTATAGAAACATGCACAAGTGCAAGATATATTTTAGTGACCACTAATTATTTCACAAAGTGGGCCAAGGTAACACCTACTAAAAATTTCACTTACACCACTACCATATAATTCATATAGGAAAATATCATAATTTACTACAGGTGCCCACTCAGTTTAACTAGCAATAGAGGAACACACTTCATTAATGAAATTCTATAGATCCTACTGACAAAATATATGGTGGTATACCATAGAACCACCCCATATCATCCTAAATAAAATGACACCACTAAGACATTTAATAAGATATCAGGGATATGCCTCATGAAGATATGTGCATTGGTAGCAAAGATTGGGATGATTAAGTATCAACAATATTATGGGTATACCACACAACCTATAAGCACCTAAATAAGGCTACACCATTCCAATTGGTATTTAGCATAGAGGCAATCCTACCGATGGAATTCTTGGTTCCATCATTATGCATAATACAAACTAGTCATTTTGATGACCAAGAATCATTAAAAACAAGGCTGGAGGACTTGGAGCACTTGGATGAAGTGCACACCCAAGCAAGGTGGAGCTAGAAGATAGAGAATACATGCTAGAAGCTCTAACATAAAAATCATATTAAGTGTAAGGTACTGACTGAAGGAGCATTAGTCTTTCTCTATGACTCCAAGTACCTCAAGCACTCATGAAAACTATAGATAAGGTAGATGGGCCCATATGTCATCCATAGTGTATTAAAAATTGGCACATATAAGTTGTACATGTTGTCAAGGGAAATGCTTCCTAGGTGTATTAAAGACAATAGACTAAAGCCTTATAGGCAATAAGATGACACTTGCACCATCAGACATTGACTTCCCAATCAAAATTTAGTTGTGTTATGCTAACTTGAAAGACATTTAGCACAAGCCAAACATTTCCTTGTATTTTGTGATTGTTATTATTTTAGAGTGAATAAGAGACACTTTTAGGCCCACAAAATCAATATTCTAGTGCTTCTACACATATATCTAATTGGGTGAGTTGAGTATGGATGTCTTCCAAAGTGTTTGAGGCTAGAAACCTAAGTTTTTGGACACATGGAACTTGCCAAACTTTTAAAATATGAGTACTAATTAGTAAAGAGAGGTGCACAGGATGTAAATGCACAAGAGGTATAAAGAAAACACACACTATTATCATGACAAGAGATTAAAAGTAGAGAGTGAAGTGCTAGAGGGCTAGTGCAAGGGATTTGTATGGGGTAGGATAGACCAAGGCAAAGAGATGAAAGGGCACATAAATCAACTAAAATATGAATCATGCCTGAAATGAAAGCATATTAGGATAAGAAGATGGAACCATGGAGGCTAAATCATGCACATATGAGGCACTATGCCTAGATTACCATAATGAAGGCAAAAGTCACACCAAGTAAATAAAGCATAGGAGAAAGATCATCATGACATGTTGCCATCCACCTAAAGTGAGGTGAGAAGTGATTATTTTAACTACATATCACTTTACCAAAAATACTATTAGAGGATTTATTGAGGTGATGGTGGAGGTACAAAGATCTGTATTGAATGTGTAGGTGGTAATGGATTTTCATGGATTTTGTGGGTTTTTGTGATTTCCAAGAACTCTAAATGCCACCACACCATTGATCACATATAATTAAGAAGGTAGATGAAATTAAGGGTATACAAAAATGATAGGCTAAATGGTTTAGGTTATAAACCTTGAGATAATTTGCACCCAAAATGTAGACCAACAAACTAGAGCCAAAAAAAATAACTACTACCAGAGTGAACCCTTGAGCACACGTGGATGCCAAATGTGAATGATTAAATAAAGGCATTGCATTCATTTTAATATTGGCATAAGGAAGTGTGGGCTATAAATTATACAAGAACTAAGCCATTGAAAATTTGAGTGATTCCAAGGCTGTCATTAACAGCATGAAAAACTTGAGAGCTGAAGTCACGATCATAGATCTTGTGACTGTGAGGAGTGCCAATAAAAATTACAGGCTTTGGCAAAGTAAATAGACCATGATTCAATACCAATTGATTTAGAATGGGGAAGAAGAACATTATTTCTATTTTGTATCAAGTGCATAAGGATGCAAAGATGGAATACATAGTAGAAGAGATGGCTGCTATGAAGATTAAGGCACATCCCATTGCAAGAGTAAGCACCATAAAAGTAGACATGGAAGTGCTTGCAAAAATGTCATACCAAGTGATGTAATTTCCCTCAAAGATTTTGGTAGGGGATAATTGGATGTCTTTCATGCACACCTACCAATTGAAATATTAGAACCACCATACCTTGATCCATATACAAGAACTAGCACGAGACTAGATGGTGGACACAGGGGCCAAAACAAAATCAAGTGTGATGTTGTTCAATGTCTCTATCCAAGAAAAACTTGTAACCTTCAACGTAACTTAGATTTATGAGTTTTCATACTTTGGAAAGTTGAAATAACTCATACATTTATTCCTATTGTAAATCTATGGATATCATATCTATTTTTTAGGGAGGTGCATATGGATATCAATGCACCTAATAGGTAGAATTATCAAACTCCTAGACTATAAAATAGACATCTACCAGATGATGGTGGATGATGCTGAAGTTGAAAGGGTTGTGAAACTCCTTGGGTACTATAAGGGAGGATTCATATTATATATAAAAGATGTCAAGGACCCTAACATCGGGGTGGCATCATACCTCATGAGTTTAACAATTTACCCTGGTGGTCAATGGATAAATGTTACCAAGGCCTACTTATGCATCACCTATCACATGGTACATGGGGTTAAGTTTAACATCACAAAGTACATTGTGGAGGAAATGATAAAGAATGTGATGGAGTGTCATACGGCATGATAAACCTTTAGGTGGGGGTCAATATTTATTTTGATAGTCATGGAGGAGATCAATAGTCATAATGGAAAAAAATATGATCTTTGTGTCTTCCTAGAGCACAAAGACTCCCCAAAATAGAAGTACTAAGAATTTACTTGCACCCTTCCTTCTATGAAAATTACAAAACCCAAGTGATGGAGTGGTGTGCGTAGTATATCAAAGTATTCAACCTATAATGGTACATTCCCAAGAAGCTTCCCAAAAACATGTTTGGAATGAAAACCTTCACCATTATGAAACACTTCTTTATAGTGCCCCTGATGCTAATAGTCGGTAACTACTCTGATTGGCTCAAGCTTCCTTATGCATTCTCCATGAAACACTTTAGGGAGGAGATGATAAGGATCCCTAATGTGAAGTATCTATACATCTTAGTGAAACAATTGGACTTGGAGAGGAGAAGGTTGTAGTGCTAATATGTCTACCTAGGAGGGAAAGCCACAAAGGATGAGGATGGCTTAGATCACACCAACATCCATCCCCTTCAGAAAGAAGTGATTCTTGGGCACATCCATATGATTTATTATGATATAAAGCCAAGGAAGAAGGGAGTGAGCACTAAGAAGGATGATGACCTCCCCCTTCATATCAATGATGAAGGGAAGTCAATAATAGTATTGTAGAAGAATTCTCTACAAAAGAAAAAGGGGGAGACACTTGAGGAGATACAAGAGTGCCTATGATTGAATATTGCCTCCAATGATGAAACAACTCCATCTATACTAAATAAGAAGCACGTGGCCTTTACACCAGGGATTGATTTGCCTAAGAAAAGAGAGAACAAAAGGAAGTCCAAGGGGCTAGTTTCAATCCCATAATAACCTTAGTAGAGATGGAGGTACTAGAGGCATGCAACAAATTAGATGTGTAAGAGGTTCATGAAGAGATGGAGGAAGGAGGGATGAAAGTTCACATCATCCAAGAAGAATTATTAGAAGAATATCCTAGTGCCAAATAAGTTTAGGAGGTCCTCCAAGGAAACACTACTACTATGCTTAGAGATTCAAATAATCCTCTTAGTGTCTCATCTAAAGATCCCTCCATATAGCCTCTGTAAAATGAGGAAGAAAAGAGAACCTAGTGGAAGAAAATGTGCTTCAATGAAAAAAATATATAGATGGCACTAGAGCTAGAGAAAAAGTGAGCGACCATGAAGGCATCAAATATGACCTTGGAAGATATTGATAAGGTTGAGGTTGTGAAAATAAGGGATGAGGAAGAAAAATATACAACAATAATAAAGAAGAGGAAGGAAAAGAAATCCTAGGAGGAAAAGGCCAAGAAATAAAAGGAAGACAATAAGGTTGTTTCAAGCACAAAACCAATGGATGAAAAATCAACAAAGGCACATAACAACCCCACTATCATAGTAGAAGAATTTGTACCATAGGTGCACACAAGTAGTGAAGGGGTTCTTGAAGACAAGGAAGACAATAATGGTTTTTTTAAAGGTTAAATGAATAACACTAAATAAACCTAGTATAAATAGGAGGGCAAAGTTGGCATTAAGGTAGAAGAAGAAATAGACCAAGGGGACAAGTCTAAGGAAGAAACCCTATTGGAACAAGAAGAAGGAACCTCAGAGGGAAACACTAATTAAAGTGATAGCATTGATGAAAAGGAAAGAGAAAAAATGGATTTTGCCATCACTAAGGAATAAGGAATTGAGCTAAGCCTAAGGGAAAAGGTGCAGATTGGGTGGACTGATGAAGATTACTACATTTTGAGTACATGCCCCCTGTAACTACCACAATAATTATATGCCAATTTTGTCATTTAATTTTGATATTTATATGGATGAGCCTCATTTGAAGGTACTAAAAAATGCAATTCTAGGGATAAATACATCAAAGGAAGGGCATGATTCCCTTCTCATAAACCCCCATATAATGAACCTAGTCAGGTCAACCAATGCACTCATCTAGATGGCCTTTGAAGTAGCATAAAATAGAATCATCAATGATGTTAGGGTCTTAAAGTGGAAGGATATTTCATTGGAATCATAAGAGGAAATAAAGTCTATTAAGTTCAAAATGCTATAACTAGTTTATCATGTAGAGGAAGCTGAGCCATCCTTCTTGGATGATGTTGACACTTCAAATATTTTGGAGGTTGACAAGGTTTGCATGCTAGTGGAGTAAATTCTCACCAAATTGAAATAAAAAATGGCATAAGAAGAAGAGGAGGATGACAATTTCACCATGTTATAGAAGGAGTTATTAGACAAACATGAAGAGGTGGAAGACCTCTTCATGCAACTAGAATAAGGCACAAAGGTAGCTGACATCATATTAATGAACTTCTCCAACCAAGCATCAATCATAAAAAGGTGCCTCAATTAGGAAAAGGGGAGAAGGAAGAGATAATGGTAAATGGATACATTATTATCAAGATTGAGCATGCATAAATCATGGTCAATGTTAATACTCAGAGTGCCCAAATCAGAAACAAAGAACAAAACCTAGAAGAACTATTCCACACCTTGTAAACAAAGGCTAGCGATCAAGGACCAATCTTAGACAAAAGAGTGAAGAAGGAAAAGTAAAGGCCAGAGGCCTTCAAAAAAGAGTTAGATAAAACCAATGCATTTTCTCTTAGTCCCACCTAAATAGATATTGATAACACCATTGAATAAGTCAAGCTCACCATCAAGGGATTTGAGGACTTTAGTGCTGAATTAAAGGAGAATGCACTGGAGTTCTATGCACTTAGGGCATTTCAAGAATAATATGAGGTTGGACTAGAAATTTTATATGGGGTAATGTTGGGCCCCTTATTTCCTAAATCTAGACCTATGATAACTTAGTATACATCTTTGCATGAGGCAATCATGTGGAATGTTTTCTAGTTTGGTATTTTTATGTTAGATAGAGGAATTGACACTAATCTTACGATAGTTTCAAAGAAGTTAATTGTCACCTAGATTTTATGGGGTATCTTCATGAGTATATTCATTTTACAACTATAAAAAAAGGGTGCAAGGTGATGGAGTTTGTGGAATGATCAACCAAGGCTCCAAATCAACACCCAGTGTGTGCCCTCTATTATAGGTACAATCACTGAGAGGTGGGGGTGAATAAGTGAGCCCAAATAATCCAATTTTAATTCCAATTACTTAAAACTCTTAATCATTCAATACAAACATTCATGAGGCATACACATCATTCATATTAATAAACAATAAAGATAATGAAAGATCAAGCACATAACACATGACACACATGGGAAACCCTCTTGGGGAATAAAACCCACTAAACCTTGCAAGATGGATTACAATCCTATAATGACAAGATCTAATTTAGATCAACTGAAACTGATCAAGAAACTACCATCCCTTATTTTAGTGAGACTCTAATCCCATAAGGAGCTATTAAACTTGTCTAACTAAGCTTCCATAACAACTAGATCTTTAGCAAGTTTCACCTTGCAAGGAGGATACAACCCCTAAATTTTGAGCTACCACCACAACACCTATGAACAAATCCACATTTAAACTAATGTATTCAACACATGATGATAGACCTATGATTATAACTCTTCACCTTTAATCTTTCACCCAAATCTCTTTGTTATCCAAAGCAAATTACATACTTGAACCAACACATAAAGATAAATCAAGACACATTATATATCCAACTAACCCCACTCTTCAATTCTTCACTCACTCACACTTCAAACCTATAAGATATCTATTATAACATCAAAAATATGACTTATACGTCATAAAAATAATCATCATCCATATATTGTATTTAATCCATCCACTAGGCATATTTACACTCTTCTTTCCTTCACCTCAATGCTCAAGCAACCTCTAGGGCTTACTTGCACAAACTGCCTCTTCTAGGATCATTAGGTCCAATGACCTATGTGTCCTCCTAAACCAACTTAATTAGATAATAATGAATGATATTATTTACTATTTAATGGTCCTTAATGACTTGTACCTTCTCTTTCAAAGGTTCTTTCCTTTTCTTGGCTCCACACACACTTCTAACAAGTCTCTCACCAAAATCTAGAAACCAACACATTTGGTTTCACCATTTATAGAGCTATCATGATTATCAAGATTAAAATATTTATTATTGGCCATAACACATGACTTCACCATTAAGTCATATAACATGTAAATACACAACTCAATATAATCTACATATGTCGACCATAACATCCATGGGTCATCCTTAAGAAACTACACCTTTCAATTAGAACCTTGTAGCTCTTATAGGTCTCATGGAGACCTATTCACCCATTTAACACTACATCAATAAAAAACAGAACACATGACCACTTTAAAATACATGGGTCCACTCCTTATGTCCCCTTGGAGATTTTCAAGTTCTTACAATCATATTTTATCACTTTTGCATATGCTTAATTTACTCATATAGTAGCCTTGTACACAGGCTATCATGAATAAAAATATAATCAACTTCTTAGCAATTATTAATACAAAATATGAGTAGTTCAAAAATTCAAATACCACATAGATCATCCCCATGTAGTATAAAAATTTCCAAAATATCTAAGTCATCATGAGACATTGAAATACCATCATAACGAACTCAAATATCTTTCTCAGGTTACTTGCAGATAATAGTCAAAAACATAGTCAACTTTAAACCTTCATAACTTTGAATATACACACATTCAGACCTTGAAATCTATATTTGTAGATTATCATTGGATTATTATTCATATTTTATTTTTACACCATTGGAAAATTCATCTTGGATCAAAATTTATGCACAACATACATGTTTTTTCCTTTGTTAAATTTAAATATTTGAATTCAAACAGTCACAGTTAAATTTTAGTTACTTAAAACACATCTCATGCCCTCAAATCTTAGATAAATAAAAAACCATTGATCTTATTTGAACTTAAAATCATATTTCACCACATAAAAAATGTTAAACTTTGAACACTTGGCCTCATCTCATGTAATCTTGCAATCTTGATCACACACGCTTAGTCGATCTCTTCAAGATTGTCCTTGCTTTAACAATGCTAGACAACCATCACCTCAACCTCTTAAATTTAATATGAACAATTTATCTTGATTAGTATGAAAACATTCTCACATTTTATCCTTGGAATAATCTTTATCTTTATCTATGCTCAATGTTAAAAATTGAACACTTGGCATCATCTCACTGCATCCTGACATTTTGGAATGAACATGCTTCGTTGATCCTTTCATAAGGATCTTTAGCTTTGTTAACCAACAAAAACTTTGACACATTCAAATAAAAACACATCATATATATTTATTTTTAATAATGTCTATGATCCATTGGATCTCCATCTAGTTCTAGTCTTTAACATCATGCAAAATAGACTAAGTATGGGGACCATTGCTATTTACCAAGAAGGCCAACTTTGCACCTCAATAACTTTTGCTATGCCTAAATGCATGATATAAAATTTGGACCACTTTATCTAATAACATAATATATTACAACCATATATCATTATTATATTTAAACCCTCATTCATGTCAGATATAATTCCATTAATTTGCTCACTTAGATTTTTCTACCACAGAGCCAATTATGTCAACAACTACTTGGGAGGCCGACTTTGAACATACATATCTTTTGTCGCAAATCATCACATGTCTTAAAATTTAATTTATATTAACTAATCACAAAAATAAATAAACCCATATGATAAAATTATCCTAAAATTTCCACATGTGTGGCATATGCCATCACCAAACTGCTTACTCAACTTTTTCTTACCACATGCAAACCTGGCTAAGTATGGGAAGACACTGTCAAACTACCTAGAAGCCAAAATTTGCACTTGCATATATTTTTTTGTGAATATTCACATGAATTTATAATTATCACATAATATATAGGAATAACTATTATCATAACCATATGACTAACTCTCCCTAACTCATCTACACATGGTAATGGTGATGTCAACAAACTGCCTACTCAGATTTTCTACCAGTAGACTCAAGATGTCTAGATGAAAATAATGACAAACTAGATGAAATCCACTGATGACCATAAGAACTAAAATCATATAAAAGCTTTGATAGGATGCCTTTCACATCTTCAAATCACCATACTCATCCATGAACATCTCTAACCATGCCAAAATTGAAGATCAACCAAGCCTCCTTCAAGCATACTAGGACAAACACATTGCACACTGTCATTTTCACTTAGAATATAAAGGAACTTGATACACTCATCTAGAAATCTCCATGACATCACCATGACATCATTGATAATTTTCCAACGATCTCCCACTTTGTCATTGATGTCGACAACCATCATATAGTAATATAAAACTCACCTTCTCTCTTAAAGTAGTCCACAATAGGAACTTTCTCCCCTTTTGACACAATCATAAAGTGGGAATAAAATGATATTGAGTACATAAAAATACTAACAATAGGATAATACCATCTTATAAAGATAATATAAACTCCCCCTTACCTTGAGGTTACCTCTTCTTGCCTTGACAACATCCTTATTACTACATGCCAACATTATTCTTCAACCAAGCACTACAACCAATGAAAAAAGAACACACAAAAGTAATAAAATATAATATAACTCACCAATAAAAATCTTATAGGGAATCCCCCTAATATTTTGAGCAATTTCACCTTTTGAGCATCTTCCGATCTCCAACACACTATGAATTATCACCACACATGCTTACTAGCCTTCTCTCTCAAGCTACCTTAAGGACCACCAAAAGAAATTCATTCCACTCACAAAATAGGAAACATTCTCTAAAAAAAACTTGAGAACTCTCCTTGAAACATACATACTTTTATATTTTTTAAACATTGAGCAAAAATAATAAATCTTTATACTAGGCCTGTCTAGTCTCCTTGTAGCCCTACCTAGGACTTGTAGAGCCCACAAGTTCTTGTATACATAAATTCAAGATATAAAAATTCATATCTAGACCACTCTCATATTCCCACTTAAGTACACAAATTTTCAATACCTATATCATCATTTACAATATACTTCCTTCACAAACCTATTAGCCAATTAGGCCTCCATCTTGATGAAAACATGAATAATTTGAAAACCACAAACCTTAATATCTCTATGAATCTTTATTTTAAAATTAATTTGGTCCATTAAACCTATTAATAATCCTTAGATCTCAAATCATAAGGAAAACCCCTTTTATAGCATAGTTTTAAACCCTCAAACAAGGTCAACAAACCTCCTTTTGGTCAACATCCACCTCTACAGCTTATTAAACACTTGGAGATAACCATCACATACTTCTATATCAAGATTTGAGTTTACATACCTTTTGGAACCTTGACTTCCTATACCATGTCTTTTGACCTCCAACAAGATAGATAAACTCGGGAGCACACAAAAACCTCCATACCTTCTTTCTCAAATTCAACTACTCAGTCCTCTAATCTTAGGACCTAACCAATTACAAAGCTCACCCTAACTCTATGCTTCACCTATATCATGACATATTACACAAGTATTTAAATACTAAATAATGATAGTCAATACTTATATAGAGACACCTCATCTTCAGAACATTGTTAACTTTCATGGCATACACAATTATTCAACAAGCCTTTAACATGATTAGCAAGATCTAAGACATAAGAATAAAAGAGAGGCATTAAATTTATAGCCTCACCTAGAATCTCACACAAAATGATATGCATATAGATATTTTAAACTCACCTTTATACCAAAGCATCGAAACCATGATCAACAAGCTAACTCCTTCTAAATATAGGACCACTAATATTCTTCACAAGCTTCTTTTCTCTAACAAATAGATATATTTAATAAAAATGCAAAAACATACCTTGTTTTCATACCTTCTCATCAAAAAATATCTAACATCCACCAAGCTTCTTCTGATTGATAAGTGTCTCCTTGAAGCCTAGATAGAGACACCCCTTTGACATAAAGAGACTAAAAGTCCTGAAACTTAGGAGACTCCCATATCTCCATATCTTTCTCTGACTTTCAATCCTAATTGACTTTGAATGGATGCTTGACTTCATTATTTTCTTCTAACTTGTCAACATATGTAGACAACATAAAATCTTATATTTCCTTCATGTCTATCATGGCAAAAAAACCATCTTTGGTCTTAGTTTGATCTCTCCTAATATGCTTAGGTTTCCATACCCATTTGTGACATCTTCCTTGCACACTAGGAGCTCCATACACCTTGTTTTTCTTGTTATTACAATATCTAGAAATGTGACGAACTTTATGACATGTAAAATAAACAAGATCACTAATACCTTTTAATTGATGATGATTGTGATCATCCTTTTTTATCTAGATAGAAGACAAATTCTATATCTTCATATCTGATTCCTTTTTTGCTATAGCAGGTAGTCCACCTTGATCATTATTATTCTTCATAGTCTTGGGTTCAACACCATTCATTGACTTTTAGGATCAGAGTGATTCTTTAAACTATTCTTGTAGAACCTAGAAATGTGTCCTACTTTATTGTAACTATAGCAAACAATATCATTCAACATACCTCTTGACTGATCTAAGTTATGACTTCTCCATGAACAATTTCTCCTTATTCCAAGGCTCCATGATTGTCCATACTTGACTAACTTTCTTCTATAGTCCTTAGATTTATCACCATACTTATTACATGTATATCAATGACCATAGAATAAACTAGCATACCTTGAAGCATTTGGTTGTCTAACAGACCTTATTTCATTGATTTTAAAGCTTGCATACTCTTTGACATACTCAAGCTTCTCATGACTCTTTTTTAGCTTACCCAACTTGTTTATAACAAGCTCATGCTTACTCTTCAATGACTCCATCTCAATATTTAGTAGAGTGTACTCATCTTCTCTTTCTATTAGATTTGCACTTATATTCCTTAAATGATCCTCAAGAATATTGATCTCATGAGCTCAAATTCTAGATCAACTTATTCTTCCTCACTATCATCTTCTCTACTATTATGATAAACTTATTTATAAAAAATGATGTCCTTTTATTTTTAACAACTTTTTTCTTTTAAACTCAAAATTGTCTTGACATCTACTAGCTGAACCTTGAGGTCATTGATAACTTTCTAATCCTCTTTGACATATTTTTTCAAAGTACATATATGCTCTTCAAGTACCTTGATCACAACCTTCCAATATTGATTATCTTTCTTAAACTATTGATCCATATTTGTACCAATAAAATATCTCCTTCAAACTATTAAGCTTCCTCCAAAGGACCCACTTTGATACCAATTATTAGAGGTACAATCACTGAGAGGGGGGGTAAACCAGTGATCCTAGATAATCTAATTTTAATTCCAATTGCTTCAAATTCTTAATCATTCAATATAGACATTCATGAGGCATACACATAATTCATAGCAATGAAAAATAAAGACAATGTAATATCAAGCATATAACACATGACATACAAGGAAAACCCTCTTGGGCAATAAAACCCACTGAACCCTGCAAGATGGACTATAGTCCTATAATGACAAGATCTAATTTAGACTAGCTACAACTAATCAAGAAACTGCCATCACTTATTTTAGTGATACTATAATCCCATAAGGATATACTACACCTGTCTAGTTAAGATACCACAATAAATAGATCTTTATCAAGTTTCACCTTGCAAGGAGGATAAAACCCCCTAGATGTTAAGCTGCCATAACATAACATGTTAACAACTACACCTTTAAATTAATGTCTTCAACACCTAATGATGGACCTTCGATTATCACTTTTCATCTTCACTCTTTCACCTAACTCTCCCTATTATACAAATCACATTACATACTTGAACCAACACATAAATATTAATTAGGACACATTACATATCCCAACTAACCCCACTCTTCAATTTTTCACTCACTCACACTTGAAACCTACAAAATATCTATTATGACATTATAAATATGACCTAGAGGTCATAAACACCATAATCAACCATCTCTAATCTTCAACACATCTTTTATGCACATTTTCATTCTTCTTTCCTTCACCTCAATTCTCAAACAAATTCTAGGGCTTACTCATTCAAATGCCTCTTCTAGGCTCATTAAGTTCAATGACATATGTTTTCTCCTAAACCAACTTGATAAGACAAGAATAAATAATCCTCTTCACTCTCTAATGGTCCTTAATGTACTTTACCTTCTCTTTTAAAGGTTATCTCCTTCACTTGGCTCCACACACACTTCTAATAAGTCTCTCACCAAAATCTAAAAACCAACATATTTGGTTTCACCATTTATAGAGCTATCATGATTATCAAGATTAAAATCTTTCATATCAGCCATAACACATGCATTCACCATTAAGTAATCTAACATGAGAATACATATATTAATACAATCTACATATGTCATCCATAGCATCCATGGGTCACCCTTAAGCAACTACACCTTTCAACTAGGACCTTGTAGCTCTTATAGGTCTCATGGAGACATATTCACCAATTTAGCACTACATTGATTAAAAAAAGAGAACAAGACCAATTTTAAATACATGGGTCAACTATTTATTTCCCTTTAGACATCCTCAAGTTCTTATAGTCATCTTTTCTCACCTTTGTGTATGCTCAATCTACTCACACAATAGCCTTGTACACAGGACATCATGAATGAACACATACTCAACTTATTAGTAATTATTCATGGAGTATAAGGACCATTTTCAAATACATATTTATACTCCTTATTTACATTTATACATACTCAAGTTCTTATATTCATCTTTTCATACCTCTGTGCATGCTTAATATACTCACATAGTAGCCTTGTATACAAGACATCATGAATGAACACATAGTCAACTTATTATGTTAAGGTGTGGAGCTAAAAGCTTCAACTATTTGCAGACACAAGAGAAGGATGCTGAAGAACCAGAGACACTAGCATTGGCAGTATGACTGACGTCGATCAAGTGTAGTGGAAAAGGAGACTGGCGATGGCAGAGAGTCGGCCGACATCGGCAGCACCAGACTAGCAGGGACCGGTGTCGGCCGCCTGTGTATTTTTAGAACTGCTGTTGACGAACAGTCAGTTAAGTGAAGTGAGTGTTTGCATGTCAAGCGACTAATTATAGTCACGAGGTGTGTGTCTAATTATTGTAACTAGAGTTCTATTTTTGTAAGCATGGGATCTTATTTATAGACCCATAAGGCATGTATTGTAATTAAGCAAGAAGGCAAGTAAAAGCATTGAAGCAAGCAAAGTCAAGGAGATCTACAGGTGTAAGGTCAAGGAGATCAGATAAAGCATTCAAGGAGGGATAACAACTCAGGCTTTAGAGTTGTTGTGTTGAGCAAGAGAGAGAGGGAAGAAGGTCTTGAGGTGTGGCAAGCCTTTGAGGTGGAGGAAGAAGTGGCATCTTCCTTATTGTATTTTATTCTAGTAGTATTTAATACAAGAGTGTGTATTGTCTCTCAAATTCTTTGCTATCTCAAGTTTCTAGCTACTTTATCATTTTGGTATAATTTCCTGTTTAATTACATATAAGAAAGTAATCAATTGTGCTCTAATTGGTAGAGCTAGAGAGACCCTGACAAGTGGTATCAGAGCTACAGTTTGCAGGAAGCAGGGTATTGTTTTTGATTACAGGTTATTCACAGGGTTTTCTGATTGAGTGGGAGTTCAGCAATGGCAGAAGAAAGTAGACTACGAATGGAGAAGTTTAACGGCAAGAATAATCAACATTGGAGGATGTAGATTGAGGACTATCTATATCAGAAGGATTTGTACTTACCGTTGGGTGGGGTTACATGCAAGCCCACAGATATAAAGGATGAAGAATGGAATGTTCTTGATCGGAAGGCTCTTGGTTCCATAAGGTTGAGCCTTGCATCATCTGTGATTTCCAACTTATCACAGTGCAAGACAACGAAAGAGTTGATAAAGTCCTTGGCAAATTTATACGAAAAGCCCTCAGCTTCTAATAAGGTATATCTTATGAAGCAGCTATTTACTTTGCAAATGTAGGAAGGTGGATCGGTACATAATCATCTCAGTGATTTCCATGGTTTGGTAAACCAACTAGCTTCAGTCAATATTGTTTTTGATGATGAGGTAAAGGCTCTCTTGATTTTATGTTCTTTGCTTGAAAGTTGGGATGGTATGGTTATGGCAGTAAGTAATTCTGCATCTACTTCTAAAATCTTAAAAGTTGATGATGTTGTGAGTGTGATCTTGAATGAGGAAATACGTAGGAGAAGCACAGGTGAATCATCAGGGAATGCTCTAAGTGCAAAAAGTAGGGGATGGCAAAGGGAGAAGGTTGAGCAAGGGAAATCAAGGTCGGGAAGGAGATCCAAGTCCAAAGGTATTACCTACTGGTTTTGTGGAAAGAAAGGACATACGAAGAAGGAGTGTTGGTTGAGAGATAAAGAGAATCAACATGCAGGTATTGAAGAAGCAAAGGATGCAAATATTGTGATGCAAGATGCTCTCATACTTTCTTTGGATAGTCAGGTAAGATCATGGATTTTAGATTCTGGTTCATCTTTTCATGCATCCCCAAACAGAGATTTGTTCTATGAGTATGAACAGGGAGATTTTGGAGTGCTCTATTTAGGGGATGGTACACCTTGTTAGATAGTTGGCAAAGGGAAAGTGCAGCTGAGATTGCAAATTGACAACACATGGGTGTTGAAAGAGGTCATGCATGTTTCAATTCTGAAGCAGAGTCTAATTTCTATAGGAAGGTTGGGAGATGAGGGATGCACAATAACCCTCACAGTAGATTCTTGGAAGGTTACCAAGGGAGCACTTATTCTAGCAAGAGGTAAGAAAGTAGATACTCTTTATCTGTTTACTTGTATTACTGATTCTACTTCATGTGTAGATTCGAAGATGTGGCCTAATAGGCTTGGTCACAAGAATAGGAAGGGAATGGAAGTTCTTGATTCAAAAGGTATGTGTTCAAATTCGGAAAGCATAGATATAGTTCATTACAGAAAGAGGAAATTTGATGCTTTTGACAGGAACAAAGAAGCCTTGGTGTTTATGGAGGAGATGAAGGACAGAGATCAGTCACAGGGGCTGAATAAATCTGAGTAGGGCAGCATGGACAGAGGTTTGATCCAAGAAGAGCTCATGGATGAAAATTTCATCACTTACAGGAACACACAGACATCGATGTCGGTAGCTTGGCACCGATGTCAGTCATCCAGATACCGACATCGGTCATGTGCAGACCAACAGGGTCGGTAGGTTGGACTGGAGAAGTCCGACATTGGTCATAAGGACCGACGTCAGTAGGAGGGACACCGGCGTTGGCCAGGGAAACGACGTCGGTAGTCAGGGTCAGTGTAGGGAACTGACATCGGTCAAGAGTAGACTGGGAGATGGCCTAGATCGGTCACTGGAATGGATGTTGGGTGAATTAATAAGTCTCAAACACCCATGTGGAGGTCAGGAAAGGTATGTGAACCTCATATTCATTGTTTACCTTCTTTATATTGCTTACTGATAGTCATGAACTAGGAAGATGGAAAAAGCAATGCAGGTAGAATCCAGAAATAGTGGGAGCATGGCATGGATGAGGAGTGTTGAGTCCTTGGAGAACCAAACATGTATTTGTTGGTAGTGTTGTTAGCTGGAAGGAAGCACTAGATAGAGGGATGGATTCTCGTTTTAGAGAAGAGAGTGGATGGACACATGAGACAGAAGGCTATGGTATATGGTCTTGATTATGCTGCAGAACAATGGAGGTTTGACCATTGTATTTTATCTTTACCAGGTTAGATAATATTAGCTACATTATCCTATTACTGTATTGTGTTACTTGTTGTAGGGTTTCATATACAGGGAGTTTTTTCTGAGCTAAGGGTAGAGTTGGTTTAAAAGTATGTCATGAAGAATTTGGGAGCAGCAAAATTCTTGTGGCATAAGAGATAGGTATTACATCACAAGTTTTCATGGTGGTTGGTCTTCAACAGTGACATTGAAGAGGGATACAAAGCCTAAGGAACAAAATAGATGGTGTACAGGTACAGGTACAAGTTATAGCTATTTATCTCCAAGTGGGAGATTGTTAAGGTGTGGAGCTAAAAGCTTCAACTGTTTGCAGACACAAGAGAAGGATGTTGAAGAACCAGAGACACCGGCGTCGGTAGTATGACCGACGTCGATTAAGTGCAGTGGAGAAGGAGACCCGTGATGGCAGAGAGTCGGCCGACATCGGCAGCACCAGACTAGCAGGGACCAGCGTCAGTTGCCTGTGTATTTTTAGAACTACTATTGATGAACAATCAGTTAAGTGAAGTGAGTGTTTGTATGTCAAGTGACTAATTATAGTCATGAGCTGCGTGTCTAATTATTGTAACTAGAGTTCTATTTTTGTAAGCATGGGATCTTATTTATAGACCCATAAGGCATGTATTGTAATTAAGCAAGAAGGCAAGTAAAAGCATTGAAGCAAGCAAAGTCAAGGAGATCTACAGGTGTAAGGTCAAGGAGATCAGCTGAAGCATTCAAGGAGGGATAACAACTCAGGCTTTAGAGTTGTTGTGTTGAGCAAGAGAGAGAGGGAAGAAGGTCTTGAGGTGTGGCAAGCCTTTGAGGTGGAGGAAGAAGTGGCATCTTCCTTATTGTATTTTATTCTAGTAGTATTTAATACAAGAGTGTGTATTGTCTCTCAAATTCTTTGCTATCTCAAGTTTCTAGCTACTTTATCATTCTGGTATAATTCCATGTTTAATTGCATATAAGAAAGTAATCAATTGTGCTCTAATTGGTAGAGCTAGAGAGACCCTAACATATTAGTGAATGAATATGAATTGGTAAAACCTAAAAAGACCAAATAAAAAATCCTCATGGAGTATAAAACACTCTAAAATATCTAATCCATCATGACACATCAAAATAACATCAAAATGAGCTCAAATATCCTTCTCAGATTACCTACAAAACATAGTCAACTTTGAACCTCTATAACTTTTACTGTATACACTTTCAAACTTCAAATATATATTTAAAAATGTGACTTGGACTCCTCTTCATGTTTTATTTTTACACCATTAGAAAATTCATTCTAGATCAAAAGTTATGGACAAAATATAGATCACTAGTTTTTTCCTTTATTAAATTCAAATATTTGAATTCAAATGGTCACAGTTAAACTTTGGTTACTTAAAATGCATCTCATGCCCTCAAAAATTAGATCAATAATTCACCATTGATCTTATTTGAAGTTTAAATAATAGTTCACCACTACTCAAATTTTAAACTTTTAACACTTGTCCTCATCTCATGCAATCTTGTAATCTTGATCACACACGCTTTATCGATCTTTTTGAGATTGTCCTTGCTTTAACAATGCTAGACAACTGTCACTTTAACCTCTTGAATTTGATACAAACCATTGATATTAATTATTAAAAATACCCAAACATAATTTATCCTTGGAATAATCTCAATCTTTATCTTTTCTCAATGTTAAACATTGAACACTTGGCACCATTTCGTTGCATCTTGAGATCTTGTAATGAACACGCTACATCTATCCTTTTATAAGGAGTTTGATCTTTAAATTTGTTAACCAAAAAACACTTTGACACATTAAACTCAACATGCACCATATATATTTATATTTATGAATGACTATGAGCTATTGGATCTACATTTGGTCTTGGTCTTTAACATCGTGCAAAATAAACTATGGGGACTATTGCTATCTGCCTAGAAGGCCAACTTTGTACCTTAATAAATTTTTTTGCACTTAGATGCATGATCTAAAATTTTGACCATATGATATCCTCACATAGGAGAGTGTAACCACATATTAATCTAATCTTGGAACCCTCATTCATGTGAGATAAAATTCCATTAATATACTCACTCAGATCTTTTTGCCATAGAGCCAATTATGTCAACAACTACCTAGGAGGCTAACTATGAACATGCATTTCTATCATCATGCTTCATGGCATGTCTAATTTTTTTTTTCATATCAACTAGGCACAAAATTAAATAGACCCATATTATTAAATTCTCCTAAAATGTTATCATGTGTGAGATATGCCATCACCAAACTACTTACTTGGCTCTTTCTTGCCACATGCAAATTTGGCTAAGTATAAGAAAACACTATCAAATTACTTGGGAGCCCAAATTTGCACTTGCATATATTTTTTTGTACTTAGTTAAACTACTTTATATTTAGTGCATAATATCTATATATAATTTTTATCACAACCATATGACCAACTCCCCCTAACTCATCCACAAGTGGCAATGGTGATTACAGAAAATTACCTTCTCAAATTTTCTGCCACTAGACCCAAAATGTCTAGATGAAAATAATGATCAACTAGATGAAACACACTTATGCACATAAGTATTCAAAGCATATAAAACCTATGATAGGACCATTTTCACATCCTGAAATCACCATAATCATCCCTGAACATCTCTAACCATGCCAAAATTAAAGATCAACCAAACCTCCTTTAAGCATATAAGGACAAACACATTGCACACTTTGTCATTGTCACTTACAATATCAAGGCACTTCATCCACTCACCTATACATGTCCATAACATCACCATGACATCATTTATAACTCTCGAACACCCTCCACCCTAGAGAGAATATGCTCTTGAGTGATATAAAACCAAGCTTGAGCTAGCAAGTAGAAAGATGTGACTTGAAGATAATGAAGCTCTATAAAATTGATTCCAGTCATAGTGAAACAACCACCATAAAACTTAGTGTTTACATGGATATCTATAAATATCCACCTTGTAGTTCCCAAGATCATCTATGAGCCTCTGGTTTAATAGTTGTTTAGATGAACATATGTTTTGTTTCTATTAATATGAACTCTATTATTTGAACTTTGGTAATTGAAGAATGGTGTTACACCTATCTATGTATTGATCTACTTTATGTGGTTATGGAAAGGTTCTTTGAGTGTTATTTTAATGCAACAGTTACATTAGTTTAATTTTGATATATGGATGTATTTTTAAGTAAAGTTTTATTCTAAGTCATTAATGACATATTTATGCTAAATAATGATGTCAACCTAAACTATAAAATAGCCTAAGTGTAGGAAAGGGCATGTGCCCAAGATTTGACACTTGTACAAAGAGTGCTAGCCTAAACATGAACCCATTGATAAAATAAATTCCCTTGTCTACCCAAGCACCTAAATGATGCTTAGCTTAGTAACACAAAGTCTTACACCCTTAAGAACCTAATACTAGCCCATATAGGCTTGTGCCCCTATATCTAGAATGAGTTCCCCGAATAGGCTTTGTGCTTATAGACAATCAGACTTCACCAAGAATGGCTTGTGCTAATGAACTTACCAACACCATTATGGAAATGACCAAGCCCCTTGAAGAATGAGTTGCACCATGGTATGAATATCCCAACATGGGCCCCAATCCTTTCTCTACTGCATTTTAAGTGAGTGCATAAAGCTTGTGCCTTATGTGAATTGATGCCAATATAGTCAAGTGACAAATGTTGAGTGATTCATGAATAGTCCATGTTTGTGCCTATTTGTAACAAGTCTAGAATTAACTTGGATAACTAGATAAGTTCCTGAATAAAGAAATGGATTAAGCAAAATACCTTTTCTACAACATATAATTACCTTTGTTTTATTTTATTCAAGGAGATTTAAATATCCTAAAAATACTAACCTAAGAGTTAAGTCCAATCTAAGCCTAGTATTTGATTGTCATGCATGAAACTATGTTAAAATTATAAGTATGGATATCATTATATTAATGATTAATGTAGACTTGTGTAGTGTATATACTAAGGGACTTATAGTGAAGTGATCATGCAAAAATTGTTAAAAAAATTAAAATTTTTATAATATTTGAGAAATTTCAAAAGAGATAAATTAGGGCTTATTTTATGTTTAAGGGAAATAAAATCATGGATTAGTGGAGTTTAGAGGAAAACTTGGATATTGTGCATGGACTACGAGATGAGTGAATAGTAGCATACAAAGTTGGAATGGAAGGAGGTCGGTGAGGAAAAAGAATAAGGAGTTGTGGAAGGAAAGGATATATGAAGAAAAGAAAGGAGGAAATATATAGAGTAGAGAATTAAATGGATGTCAAGTTATTGGAGTTTCAACTAGGAGCATTGAGAAGGTTGGTATTGTTCTACATTTAATTTCAAAAGGAAATCATGTGTATAATTATAACACTTAGGTTATAAGAAATGGAATATAGTTCGAATGGATAAAGGCTTAGCCTTGTGGATGGCTCAACCATCCACAAAGCTAACCCATTATCCTCAAATCCTAAGTGTTTTTATTTAGAATTGAAAGGATATTAAATTGTAGGGTTAAATAAAGTTTTAAAAATAAATGTTACACTACCCTAGTTTAGGAAAATGCTAAACTAAGGGAATAGTTATATTTAAATAAAGAGTGAGTTGCGTTAAAACATATTATACCTACTGAGAAGTATCCTTGTTTTAAAAAGATATCCATTGAGTCATTAAAATGTTAGATGGGTTCTTATTTGGGAAGATAGGTATACTATTTTATTTTATTTTGATGATATCTTGGTGATAATAAATTTTTAGGTTAAGTAGAGTTCTCTATGCATTGATAAAAGATTTGGAAATAATATATGTTTATTAATGTATATACTAGGGTTATACTTCTTATCAAAACTATGAAAATGTTGAATGGATTTTAGAAAGGGGTTTTATTTTATGTACCATATGTGACATATAAACTTATATAGATTGTAGCATTTTGTTTAAAGTGGAGTTTATATAAAACACAATATGGATATTTATATAAAAACTATGTATATAAATATATCTAAAAGATATATAGGAAATGTATTATTTAAAAGATAAAAATATATATATACTTACATCCATGTATAACATGAATAGGTAAAACACACACACACACACACACACACACACACACACACACACACACACACACACACACAAACACACACACACACACACACACACACACACACACACACACACACACACACACACACACACACACACACACACACACACACACACACACACACACACACACACACAATGAATTTATGACAGTCACACAATTTAGTGGGGTAAGGTATTCATATGAACTTAAGTCTTTTGTTTTAAATGCTGTGAATGGAATGCATATGAATGGACTATGAAATGAAAACTATGAAAAATAAGACATATAATCATAGTCTGAGAAAATAAGTATATCGTGTATATTTATAGACATAACATATTATGTGAGACATCTCGTTATATGTGTTTTTTATAATATTATTAAGAACTATGTGTTTTTACAATAGACCAGTTTTAACAATGAATTCAATTCATAACCTGTGACCATAGGAAGTCAAATAAGTTATGTCTAGAAATGGAAACCATGAGAGTTTGATTTAAATTGATAAAAAAGTTTATTGTGTTAAGTAAATTATTGATTATTTCTCCATGGTAATTAATAACTTAGATCAATAAATAAATGAATTAAATTGGGAGATAACATAAATGTGAGATTAGGAATAAAATAAAGCCTTGTTGGATTCATTATTTTTGATGTTAAATTATGAGAATAAGGGTTTTGGAATTATGAAAGCCCTATTTGTTCTCAAGACTTTTTCTTGGAAGTTTATATATTTTAAGCTTTAAAAAGAATAACAAAAAAAATTCCATTAGTAGGTTAGAATGTTAATTGTATATTAAATTATATATATTATGGGATATATATAATATGGCCATAAATATATGGAATACACGTATAAGAGAGCCTATGTCCTCCTATATGCGTATATCTTATATTTATAGAATAGGTAGTGTGCCTATAGTTATAGTAGTGACTAATAAGTTAAGTCATGAAATCCTGAAGGATAAGGAACTATAATTATATGAATGTAACCTAAGTTCCAAAAAGGATGAATAATTGAACATTGTTAAATCTTTATGAAAATTATGAGTGTTGGTTATGTTGAGTGTTATGAACATTATGTTATGAAAATATTAATTTTGTGTTTAACATTTATTAAAAGAAAATAGACTCTTGGAATGACTTGTATTATACCCAAATGCTAAATAACCTTGCTTGCCATAAATATTGTTTATGAGATAAATAGTATAATGAGGTTCATTCATATTTTTGATAGATTAAATGTATGTATAGTAATTATATTTGTAATTAGCATGTGTCCGTAATTTCTAGTAGAAATAATTGCATGAACCAAATGGTTATAATAAGTATTAACTAAATCTAGAATTGGTGATTCTAACCAAGCAATGAGATGAAATTCACTGGCATATGTAGCATCACTAGTTCTAGATGAAGATAATCTAATCTAATGGTGTGTATGAATTTTATTGATCCTAGAGATCAAGTGATATTTGAAAATTTTGGGCAAAGTAATGTTTAGATAGACATTATCATTTCATATGTATAATTTACATGATTGTGTGATATCATGTTAGAATTATTTATTTATGGTGTGCATCATGTAGTATAAAATTTAGAGCATATAGGTTACTAACATGTTTCTCTGGATTCCTGCACCATCACTATCTACCCATCTGTGAAGGGAGGACCATTCCCTATTTAGGGGATTGTGTGGGAGGTCGATGGTCCATGATTGGTGTGAAAAAGTGATCGGATGATGCTCTCCCTCCAAACTATAGTAATTACTTGGAGACTACACTCAAGATTATCAAAGATACATGAGTTAGTGTGACTCAAGCTCTATGGAGCATTGTATCTATTATTTTACTTATATTAAAGTAGTATGCCTGATGTGAATGTAATTGATTATTAATATACATTAATAATAGAGTCTATATTTTTTTACTAGTCATGACTAGATTTTATTACTTTCCTTATGCAATTATGATTATTTACATACGTTACTAGTGATTAGTAAATATATTTATTCATGCTTACTTATGTTTGATATGTTTAGTTAAGTATGTTAAAAATAACTAATTAGATTAACATGGTTTAATTTGATGAAAGAATAAGTGTTGAGTAAATATATATTTTTTTTTATTGCATTATTCTAGTAAATCCCTATGGGGACATTACAATGCTATTTGCTTATGCTTTCCTTTATGCACTTCCTTGAGTGTCTTACCTTACTATTATCTTTCCTATTCAAGCATGTGAATATTTTACTTTTTACAACCCCCATGCCTATGTATGATTTATTATACATTTGAATATGTCATTCTTAATTTTTTGGACATTTTACTAAGTCATATCCCTTTGATTATGTGGCATTTGAACACACCCCTTATTTTCAATCTCCTTAGATCATTGCCTTTTACCTTGATTTTACACTTCACAACTACATTTACCTACACATGTTCTTCTATATGGTACATGGTTCCATTCATAGATTATACAATTGTATTATCCTTTTGAGGTGAGGTAGCTACTAGTTTATATTCTTACCTCACCTCAAATGGGGGGATATCAGTGTGGGAATGTCATAGAAGCATGTTCTCCACATGTATTAAGTATTTGACACACCCATATTTAGTGGGGGCATGTTTTAGAAACATGTCATCTACATTAGAACTTATTTATGTTTTCAAATTTCTTGATGTATAGAGGGGGAGTGCTTTGGAAGTATGTTATCCACACTTACACAATTTATAAATTAACCAAAGCACATAATTATATAATTCAGATTCATAACTGTGGTAGAACTTTATACATTAGTACCATTATTATACACAATTTCAGCATGAGACATATCTAAGGTGCATATGCTATGCAATGTGCACCTAATATTGAAAATCCAAATCAGTTTCAAATTTCAAAACATTCTCAGGGACTATTATCATCCATTAGGATAGACTTTTATGGATTGTATTGAGTCAATCTACTATAGTAGTTGATTTAATTTTGATATGATTGAGGTAATTAAATCAATCAGTATTTCCAATTTTCTAGGTTGGAATTGATTGTATCATCTAGCCTTACCAAATTGATAGTATGAGTTATTTTTTTCATTCATTCTCACCAAGTTATAAGTATGATTGGGTTGCATAGTTGAGCTAATCCCAACTGCTAGGAGGCAACTCACATTTTCTCCACTATTGGAGGCATGTGCCTTCCAATATATTTTTCTCTCCATATATATATATATATATATATATATATATATATATATGTACTTTCAATATTTATACATATTTTTCTAATATGAATTTTACATCCTTACAATGATATATCTTTTCAAATCAACTTGCCAATAGGCAAGACAATTACATCAATACATAGGTGTACTCCTAAACCTTACCTTTTCAATTTTAATATTTTTAATACTTTAAATTTTATATTATATTCATTAATTATGTACTATAACATGCTCTTGATTATAGGCCATACACTAGTAAAACACTGAAGTTGGACTCAAGTAAAGACAAGGTGTGTTATAAACACCTAGGTATACATTTATTCTCTTTTAAACCAATAATTTAATTACTCAATTAAAGGGGGGGATGTAGATGATATTTATGGATTATATAGAACCTCAGTCTTATACATTTGAAAAACTTAGATCTTGGCTATTCCTCTTAGTTATGGACCTTTCCTGCCTTCATAAGTCTCATATTTGATCTATTATGTGTCCCTTGGCCTATCTATTGGTTTGACCAACTTATTTTGATGTCCCATACCTTATATCTTGTTTAGAATGCTTAAAACCTACTTATATTACACCTCTAGAAGTTTTGAGCTTATACCTACTTTCATGTTCCCTAGACACTAGTGTCCCAAATAGACACATGCGTCAACATAGGTGTCCTACTCTAACCTAAGTGTCTAGTTCCCTAAAGTCATCTAATTTATAAATAAAATTTATCCTAATGGTTAGCCTAAGTGATTTAATGCAATGTATTTCTCTATAGAGATTGATATAAATATAATATCAACCGTCATTCATTATTCACCTAGAATACACATAGAAAAGACCTAAGGAAACTTATCAAAAGCATTCAATCAAGCAATCAATAAATAAAAGTTTTCCTATTTTCTCATATTTTCATATCAGTCATAGTGAAAATACATACACAGGTCTAAAGTTATCAAGGAGAATACCAAGATATATATTTTCCAAGTTATAAGATAGGTCACCATTATACTTGCTTTCCACATATTACATGATTCACACACAAGCTAACAAATAGGGGAGAACTACATCAGTATGAGGCCCTCTTTAGAGTATTTGCTATTTAGGCATCACTCATTGATAGAGGGGTCTTTGGGTTAAGATTAACATTATGTTTCCATTAACCCATTTTCCTCCAAATTTACTATAAAGATAAAAAATTAGGGTTTTACAATTTCATGAAGAGAAATAGTTTATGATCTAGATCTAAATACACCAGAGTGAAGGAAAAAACAAACCCAAAAGCATCCAAGTGGTCACATCATTTTATCTTAGGTATTCCATATACAACACATGTTAGATTTATATAGTAGTGTCTACATAATTGTCGATGGTTGATGCTAATGTATGTAGCTCTAGAAGCACCTAATCCAAAATTTAACGAGTGTTCCATAATGATCTTTCAATCTACTTCTTATCAGTTCTAGGTCCAAAACTGTATCAACATTAAAATCAACTAAGTACATTACTTTGTCATTTTCATATCTAGCATAGTTTTACTTACTATTTTTAGTGTATCTCAATTTAATGAATTCAACATATGTTATATCTAAGTTTACCATATAATTATCCTACTATATAAATAGTTTAACACCCTTATATATTTGGTTATCTCTATCCCATTTAACCCTAGATAACCCAAATCTAAAAAAATTAGGGTTAAACAATATGAATCGCTAAAGATATTGGCTAAATTATAATTTTTGATCTAGTAACAAAAGACAAGGAAATTTATCTATTCTAGGTTTTGTGTGAGCATCCCTACCAATACATAGATTCCATAAACAATAAATCTCTCTTCCAAGTACATGATATAGACATAATTGATTGAATATGAAGGGAAATATATGGTTTTCTATCATTCTAAGAAGCAGGGACATAAAATGAATACCTATCAATAAAAAAAAAGTTTATAAAAATAAATATGATTTGTAATCCCATAATGGAGGGTAAAAAAGAAGCCAAGAATAAAAATAATAGGAGGAACCAACCAAAGAACATGAATAAGATCTAAAGTCCACAACATCGAATGGTGAATAAAATCAGAAGAAAAAATTATGGGCATAATTGAAGGTAGGCCTTGTAGTTCATTTGATTTGAACTCAAGCCATCAAGAGGAAAAATAAGGTAGTTTTGAGGATGCAATGATGGATGACGATAAAGATCTGAAAGACCTTCAAGATAAAGATCTCAGAGACATGTAAGAGGAAGATACAGATCTAAAAGATCTTCAAGATGGAGATCTTGGAGACATGAAATACCAAGATCAAGATATTCATGAGGATAACAAAGGTATATTAGAGGATATAATGATGGATAATGTGGGAGAGGATATATATACTAAGAATGGAGAGATAAAAGACATGGAAGATCAGGGTTAGGATTAACAATAGTGAGGAGAGGAAAAGAATGATCCTCTAGTTACATAGGAAGTGTGTGCTTTGTTTCTTAAGCCTCAAACTAATGAACCACCACCGATGAGTTTAAAACACATTAACATTTATTTATGTGTTCATGCAGAGATTAAAAAAACTTTTGGGATAGGTGATGGATGGTGTTTGATGAGCTTCCATACAATAATAATGAGGTTCCATTATTTTTTTGAAATTTTTTTAATGTGAGTTTGTTTTAAAATAAATCCCAAATTATTTTTACATGAAGGCCTCCCAAGGTAAGGGAGATGGGTCCTCATTTGATAGCCCTGTTGCCATGCAAGACTAAAACTACTAAAACTGATTTTAGAGAAATAGAAAGATAATAACACATAGTTATATACCTAAAATCTTGCATTGTAGTACATAGATAGACACCCATAAGGTAGTTACTAGTCTTAAATAGGTTATGATTAACCATGGGGCTCATTTACTAATGATTTATACATAAGATATAGGTGGTGTAAAATCTAGTAGTGTCCCTCCTACCATTGGTGCTAGTGTCCCTCCTATTAGTGGTGGCATAGCTAGTAGTCATCATACAATTAGTGTACATCATTTTACATAATGTGAGAGGAAGTGTATTAGAACTCCTAGTTAGGTTAGACATACACATATTACATTTAAAAATCTAATAGGCACACTTTTTGATAGTATATGTACATTTGAATAACACACTAGTACACAACCCTATATTCCATCTAAAATTTTTTTAGTATATCTACACAACATTATAAAATAGTATATTCCATGTATAATTTATTCAACACCTTAGGAAACTATAACATTAGAGGATATTCCATATGTATTTACTTAAATACCTTAGGACACTAGCATAACAAAGTATATGTCATTTATAGTTCAATCAACACCTCAATATAATAACATGCCAGAGTACATGCCATTTTCAATTGCTTCAACACCTCCTGTCAGTACATGACTAGTTATATAGGGATTATGTGCTTCACCATATATATTTGACATAGGTTTAATTAATTATAGTTTTTTTATGTATGGAAAGGAATACTATATTTATATTTTAATATGTGTTTAATTAATAGACTAATATTTAAATTCTTTCATTTATTAATGGTATTGATGATCATTGATATCTTATGTACCCTAACTAGTTTAGATTTTGTTGTTGAGGCTGCAATTAGCATTGTAGTATCCCACACTTAGGTTGGGAAAGAAAACTACATCTAGCTACTATATTTTTTAAATATTTTGTATACACCATAGTTTTAATATAGAAGAAATATTTTTTTCTATATATATCCCTCTCTTACTCTCTGTTTATTATAATAATTTTGATTTAAATATATTAAAATAGTTTGGTTTTATTTGATTTATAATAGACCTCTTTCATTTTCTAGTTTTATATATGATGAAAGATGTTATGGGTACCCCACATGCATCAAAACAATGTTTGAATGATTTTGCAGTTTCATCCCAATATCAAGTATCTCCCTGGTAACACTTGATTTGGAGATAGAGACTAGTGAGTACATAGTAAAATTATTTTTTAATTTTAATTAATGACACTCTACATGATACTTATATTTGTATCCACATTTATATCTAATGGTATATGTATGTTCCATAAGATTATCCATTATGGATATATTCATGGTCACATATCCCAAGATAATTGTTTAGGTGGCATATAGTGAGTCAAGAATCACCTTATTGATTTTTTTATTCTCAAAAAGTCTATCATTTTCCATATATCATTATAATTCATTAAATTTTATTTTTGATATGTTGTGTTGGTGCCACAATTTTATGAGTTTATAGTAGAGATAGTTGGTCCTTCACATGATGGGAGTAGAGTTTATCCCCATAATGAGTCATGCATCACCTCTAGTTCTACATATATGGTGATAAGGCATAATTTATTTGGAGTCAATGATCAACATGAGAGTTATTTGTTGTGCTAGGGGTAGTTGTAGGAACAATCTATTTTGTATGCCGATATGGACCACATTGTATGCCTATATGGCACATTTTGTATATGTATATTATGGTCTAGATTGTATCTTGATATAGCCTATTTTTAATGTAATTATGACATAATTTGGATACACATATATATTATTTTACATATCTATGTGAATCATACATTGTTATGATTTATGTATACATATTTACTTCTTATATGCCATTATTGTTTGTTGTTGTTATTATTACAAGCATTTTATCCTTCTCAAAAGTATTCATAAATGAAGAAGTTTTAAATCATGGTTGTATTAATGAATGGATAGTTCCAATATTTAACTTTCATTAAATTTATGTATTGATCTTATAACAAACACAATGAATTTATTATGTTGTGAATAAATGCAATTATGATTTTTGATCTATGTGATGGTTTTTTAGATTTCATTAAATAAATAAATTATATTAATGTCCAAAAATGACTACCAATGAGATGTGGGTGAGTTGGTAAAGTGAATTGGTTACTTTAAGTACCACCAAGGTTCAAATCTTAGTTTGGTATCAAAGGTCAATTGTGTCTAATTGTTGGTATTCTTTGGCCAGCTATGATCATTCATTGGAATTATTAGGCTAGTTATGTCCATTTTTGGTAATTTTGGTGCTTGTGATAGATGACCACCTAGGGATTTGGGCCCTTAATTGTGTTCCAGAATGGTTATAGCTATGGTTAAAATTTAATAGGGTAAGGATCCCACCAAAACCAATATCTATCAAAAAACAAAATATCTACAAATGACCAAAAGTAAGTCAATGGGACTGAAAGAAAAAACCATTGGAAATATAAAGTTATAGGGAAAGATAAATAAATAAATAAAGTATAAATACAATTTAATTTTTTATATCATTGGAATAAATTTCAATTATGAAATTTACTATTCATATAATCAGTAGATCATGTACTAATCACAATAAGTTCAAAAAATATAATAAACACACACTGACATGTCACTTAAGCATGGAGCTTAAGCATTCACTAGAGGTTCAAGAGGGATAATTTTTCCCCTTATTATAAGAAATAAAAACAAAGATCATTCTTAAGTATTAACTCTACAAATAAACCATTGTATTCAATAAGTTTCAAACCTTGACACACATAATTAACAGGAAGGCATATCAACTCAATACATATTCTTAGGTTCATCATAATTTTAGAGATCTCATGTATTCATAACATGTGGATATAAATATTACACTTTGAATTATAAAAAACTTCATTAATAAATAATAAATAACTATCATCTTCCTTTCTTGAGAGCTTTATCTTATAAATGTCAATTAACAACATATATAACCATCTATCTCTAGATCTCAAATATGAAAATATCCTTCCAAGAACGGGGGAGGAAAAGGTGAAGGTCAAGTTCATATGAATATCTATCCACTTCCCTTGATTTATGTAATTTTTATAGTTAGATACCTTATTAAATATTCTATAATATTTCCTTGTTATATCTAAGAGGATCTCTCCTAATAATGGAATATATCTTATGAAACTCCAATTTCTAATCTTCCATAGAGATCCTATTTATTAGTGACTTATGCATGAATCAATATGAGTTACCTTGTCATGAGCACAAAATTATTTAGTGTAAGTACCTTATGATATGTCTATGCTCTTTCTACATGGTACCATACTTAGTTAGAAAGCAAGGATTATATATTAGTGTACACAACCTTGGGGTCAAAACTCTATAGATGAAATTTATGAATTATATAGTACCTTAATCTTATACCCTTAGAAAAATTAGACCTTGGTTTTTCCTCTTAGATTTGGACCTTTCCCACTTTTAGAAGTCTTGAATATGCTCTATCTTGTGCCCCTTGACCTATCTCTAGGTTTGACCAATCTTATGTTGATGACCCATACCTTATATCTTTCCTAAAATGATTAAATTTTTCTTATATTATATCCTTTCAAGCTATGATCTTGTACGTATTTTATAACTACTAAGACACAAGCCTCAGTCCTAGAACCCTATATTGATTCTAGTGTCCTACCTCGACACAAGTGTCCAATGTCATAAAGTCATCTAATTTTTAAATAAAGTGTATCCTAATGGTAAACATAAGTGATTTAATGTGATATATTTCATGATAGGAGTGGTATATTCATAATCACTCCTCATTCATTACTCACCTAAAATTCATACCAGAAAGCATTCAAAAGAGAATTCAATTGAACAAAGCTTCTATATTTATTCCTATCAATCATATGAACTACACAATATGTGTATTAATTATTGAAGGAGTAGCCCAAGAGACTAATTTTACAAGTTACAATCTAGATCACTATTGTACTTGTTTTCCACATATTATGAAAGTCACACACAAGCCAACATGTAGGGAAGAACTACATAAGTTACAGGCACTCTTTGAGGTAATGGATATGTAGGAAAAATACATTGATATAGGGGTCTTTTGGGTTATCTCAACACCATGATCCCACTAACTCATTTTTCTTAAGGTCACTATAAAAGTGAAGAACTAGGGTTTTTCCATTTCATGAGTAACAGTTCATGTCCCATATCTGAATGCACCAGAATGAAAGTGAAGACAAGTCCAAAAGTATCTAAGTAGTTGTATCTTTTTATATTTGGTATTCCATATAGGATACCTACATCTAGCATAGATAGTAGCATCGAGGCTAATGTCCAAGGTTGATGTTAGTGTCTGTGGATCTAGAGATACTCAATCCAGAACTTGGTGACTATTCTGAAATCTGCTTCCATTCTTCTTCCTACCTATTTTAGATTAAAAACTATGTTATCATAAGAAAAAAATTAGTTACATTTTTTCTTTGTCATTTCCATATCAAACATAGTTTTACTTTTTATTTTTGGACTATATCAATTTAATAAACTTAGAATATGTTATATCTAATTTCAACACTTAATTGGCCCATTGTAGATCCGATTATTACCCTTGTACATTGTCATTTCTAAATTATTAACAATATCTGCCCAAGTAGGATCCACATCCAAATTTAGGGTTAAAAATTTAGTGAACCTAATTCATATGAATGCAATTATTTTTACTGATCTAGGGATTCTAAGCCTCATAGGGTTTCCACTTATTTTGATGGATTTTAAAATATGAAACTTTACCCTAGGTGTTTACCCTCCCCTAGTTTCTAAGATTTGTGTTTAGACACTTATAAGTTTCTTATTCCTTGATTGGTTCATTTTTGCCTCCAAATAGGTTCATTTTATAATTCTTCAGAGGAATTTTCTACTTAGGTTTATATACTTAAAAACCTCTTTTTGTTCACTAGAATTTAGTATGAAAATTTCATTTTGTCAACTTACTATGTTTAGTAAATATTGGCTTGGAAGGTGAATGGTGTACTTATTTTACAATTAATTTATGAGTTTCATAAAAAATAGTATTTTATTCAAAAACTTATTTCATATCTCTGAAATAAATTCCTATTTTATCAAATTATTGATTCTTTATTGGGAATATTTTAGAGTTTTACATGTAAAGTATTGCACATTATTTGGCCTATTTATGGTTAATAATAGATCAAATTAAAAATTTCTCAAAGATTTTTCATTATTATTTTCATATAAATAAAAACTTCTTTTTCTTTTCCAAAACATTCTATAGATGTTTCAAATTTAGCATTTTACTCTTTTTAGTAAATTTAGACCTATTGGTTGTACACTATACTTTGATTTCCCTATTTTTTGGGTTCATCTCATTTCCTTTTTCCCTAAAATATCTATCTTATATTTTCAAAAAATTTAGCTAATAGTTTGAAATTTCTATATCTTTATCATATCATGATTGATTGCTCCCTAGAATTTACATATCTTTCTTATCCTGTTCTCATATCATTTTTTAGAACATTTAAAATTGATTGAAAGGAACCTATTATTCCACCTAACCCTAAGGATGGTGATATCTCTCATACCTCTAATTAATTATATACTATCACTTATCCAAGGGTTAAGGTGGCCCATTCTATATCTTCAAAAAAAAGGTAATCAATTTTAAGTACCTAGGGTTTGTGTTTGTGAAGCCCTAAAAGATCAAATCACTAGTATGAATAAGTTAATAAAAGAGTTAAAAAAATAGATTGCATACTGACATAGTCCAACACATGTTATTATTAATCATGTGTTTGCATATTCATCTACCAATGTTGTGCCAAACAAGGGTTCATATCAAAATGAAATGCTAAAGTAGGATAAATCGAAAACAAGTGATTCCAAAAGTGACCAAAAGACTACTAAGAGACTAAGTGATATCTTAAGATACATGATTCAAAACAAAGTGATTGAACTACCTCCTTTACATCCCATAAGGAGATCTAAATATTGTTTTACATATCATATAATTCATGGGAATTATACAAATGCTTATTTGGCTTTAAAAAACTAAATACAAAGTCAAAAAAAATAGTGGCAATCCTATCATTGATACATCAATTAAGAAAACCACTCACATTATGAGTACTTCTCCTAAATTACAAATGCCAAAAAAAAATTTGGATACCAAAAGATAATTCAAAGTAAGATAAGGGTCAAAAGAATAGAGAAATAGTGAAAATACCATTACCAAAGGTTTAAATTATTTTAAATGATATACAATTACCAAAGGAACCAATTATATTAAAACCAATAGAAAATAAACCATGTGAGCTCCCTTTGTTGGTCAATATCAAAAAATAAGAGGACACAATTCCAAATGATTATACTAGTGGTGATACTATTCCTAATACAAAATCAAATACAAATATAATCAAGGCAAACCATGTAGCTTAGGATGTTCATAAGGTATTAACATCTGAGGTGCACACATATACAAATAATTGTATACCAAATAGGTCACAACCATATAATGACACAATTCCTTATTCATATATAGATACTTCAAATGGTATATCACATGTTCAAGAAAAATCTAAGTCACATTTTTACCATACTGCTAACATATAAGATTGGTATGATACTAATGATACTGATTACATGACATATGGATATGATACACTTGATACTCCCATAGATACATTGATTATAATGTTAGAACTAAAACAAAAAACCTAGTTACCACATGATCATTTTTATTCCTTTCTATCTTCCATTGTATCTAGTGATTACCTAGATTATCACTAAATCAATACAAAATATCCAATATAAGGTTTCAAGGTCTCACATATTCCTAAAATACCAAAAAATAAATTTTTTGTTTCAGTATCTACATATTTTTTTAGCTCCTTTGAATCTATGTGTTAGCTCCATGTTGATGGACATCATATAATTTATTTATATATACACATGTTTCATGCATATTTTACGTGTGATACTGACATACACAGATACATGATATATGAACTTTTGGATGTTGGTATTTACATCTACTCATGTCATCAAGACATTGGGGACATCCACCCTATTTAATCATGATACATCCAAGTTATATCATTCTATGGTCACTTTACATTATCATGTTTGAACTCATACATGTAATTACACATGCCTTTATCCATGCTTATAACTTCTATATTATACATGATATATTATATACTTGATTTTTTTTCTAGCACGTTGGATCCATTAGATACTATAATATGTTTATGATGGTTGATTATGATTTCATTTATGCACTTCATTGAGTGTCTTGACTTACTATTGTCTTGTTTGTTGAGTATTTGAATATGATCCATTGTTTGTAGCCCCCATGTACTTATTTTATTATTTGAAATTTGATATGTCATTTCTTGTTGTATGAACATTTTAATATGCCAATCTTTATTTTTTGGACATTTAACTATTCATGTCCATTCAATTATATAGCATTTGAACATGCCCCTTGTTTGTGATCTCTTTAAACCATTACCTTTTTACTTGATTTTGAGTGCTCTTATGTGTGTGTTTTATTTACTCATTGAGGCTATAATGTTACTATATTTATGTTGCCATTATATTTATCATGAATCTTAGGCTTTGACATGATCACATTATATGTACTTTAATGATACATTTACCTAGACATGTTATCCTATATGTTACATGGTTCATTCATAGTTATATGGTTATCTTATTATTTTGGGGCGAGGTAACTACTCATTCATATTCTTCCCTCACCTAAAAGTTGGGAATATTAGTGGGGGCATGTAATATGGGCATGGATTCCACACATTTATAATTTTAAATTCAATGGGGGAATGCCATAGAGGCATGGATTTTGCATGTTCATAGTTTTAAATTTAGTGAAGGTATGTCATATAGGCATGGCTTCCACACATTAACAATTTCAATTTCAATGGGTTCATGTCATAGAGACATGGATTATACATATTCATAATTTTATATTTAGTGGGACATGTCATATAGGCATTGCTTCCACACATTCATAGTTTTAGATCTAGTAGGGGCATGTTTTGGAAACATTTTCTCCACACTTATTGAGTATTCAACATCTCTAGATTATAGTGGGGGCATGTTTTGGAAACATGTTCTCCACATTGCCATTTATATCAGTTTTCATATTTATCCATATATGTTGGGGACATGATTTGGAAGCATGTTCTCTACACTTACACTATTTTTGAGTTGTCTAAAGCACACGGTCATATGATTTAGATACATATTTATGGTAAAATTCTATACATTGGTAAAATTATTATATAACACATTGGTACAATTATTATATAAAATTTTAGCATGAGACATATTTAAGTTGCATATGCTATGAAATTTATACCTAATATTGTAAAATCTAAATTAGTTTCAAATTTCAAAACTCTTTTACAAACTATCACCACCCACCAGGTCAGATTATATTGATCCAATCTACTACAATAGTTGGTTCACTTTTGGTATGGTTGAGGTGATTAAATAAATCAATCTTACCAAGTTAATATGTTGGAATTGATTGAATAATCCAACCTCACTAAATATATGGTATGATTTGACTTTGTTCATTCATGCTCATCATGTTATAAGTATGATTAGGTTACACAATTGAGCTAATCTCAATTAATGGGTGTAAACTCAACTTTTCTCCAAGGTTGGGGGCATCTTCATTTCAATATCTCTTGATCTCCTTATATATATGCACTTTACAAATTTATATATTTGTCTTAATCTTAGTTTTAATTATTCATAATGATACATATTTATAATTAAGTTGCCAATAGGTAAAGCAGTTATATCAATACATAAGTGTACTCCTAAGCCTTTCTCTTTTAATTTCAATATTTTCTATTATTTAAAATTAAAATTATATTAACTAATTAGGTTCTATAGCATGTTCTTGGTTGTAGGCCAGCCACAAAAGAAACACTCAAGTTGGGCTTATGCAAAGGTAAGGTTTATTATACACACCCAAGTATACATTTCTTCTCATTTAAAATAATAATTTCATTACAAGATTAAAGGGGGGGAATGTAGATGATATTTATGAATTATATAACACTTCAATATTTTACAGTTGCAAAAATTTAGACCTTGGTTATTCTTCTTAGTTTTGGACCTTTCTCATTTTCATAAGTCTCACATCTACTCTATTTTGTGCCCCTTTACCTATCTCTTAGTTTGACTAATCTTACGCTGATGACCCAAACTTTTTATCTCACCTAGAATGCTTAAAATGTGATTATATTATGCCCCTACAAGTTTTGAGCCTATACCTATTTTATAACTATCAGGTCAGAAGTGTTAGTCCCAAATCCCCATGTTGATGCCAGTGTCCTATCCTGATTCAAGTGTCTAGTGCCATAAAGTCATCCAATTTGAAAATAAAATGTATCCTTTGTTGGAATACATGATTTAATGTGAGATATTTATTGATAGGAGTGGTATATATTCACAATGACTCCTCATTCATTACTCACCTAACATACATACCATAAAACATTTAAAAGAGAATTCAATTGAGCAAAACTTCCCTATTTATTCCTATCAATAATAAGTACTACACACACACACACACAAACACACACACACACACACACACACACACACACACACACACACACACACACACACACACACACACACACACACACACACACACACACACACACACACACACACACACACATATATTACCAAAGGAGTAGCCCAAAATCTCAATTTTATAAGTCACAATCTAGGTCACTATTGTAATTTGTTTCCACATATTGCATGATTCACCCATAAGTAAACACGTAGGGGAGAACTAAAAAAAATTAAGGCCCTCTTTAGAGGAGTGATTATTTAGGAAACACCCATTGATAAAAGGGTCTTTAAGGTTATCCCAACATCATTAAACCACTAACCTATTTTTCCAAAGGTTATTATGAAGGTGAATAACTAGGGTTTTATCATTTCATGAGGAGTGATAGTCTATGACTCAGATCCGAATGCACCAGATTGAAGGTGAAGACAAGCCCAAAAGTATCTAGGTGGTCATATCCTTTTCCAAAAAGTATTTCATATAGGAAACCTACATTTAATTTAGATAGTAGCATAGACACATATGAATGAGGATGATGCTAGTGTCTACATCTCTAAAGGCCCTAAATCTAGAATTTAGTGATTGTTATAGAATCCTCTTCTAGTCTACTTCCTATATGTTTTTAGATCTGGAATTGTGTTAACACTAGAACCTAATAATTACACTATTTCTTTTTCATTTCCATTTTTAACATAGTTTTAATTTATATTTTTTAGCTTAACTTTGTTTAATAATTTCAACATGTGTATATGAGTTTTTCACATACTTGGTCTACTATAGATATGATTATCACCCTTGTGCATTGTCATTTCTATATTCTTAACACTATCTATCCAAGTAGGATATAAATTGAAATTTAGGTTTAAACACACTAATAAATTTTTATTTGTCATCAAACTTTATTAAGATAGATACATTCTCAATTGTTTCTCCTTCATGTGTAGTCAAAACTTATATGATATTATTGAAGCACTTTCTAAAAATTGTCCCATCACAAAAAATTCTATGATTATATTAGTCTTAATTTCCAAAGCATTCTCAATAAAATTTTAAGGATACCCAATTAATTTATATTATATTCATATTTATTGTCAATGTGAAATAAATAAACTAATCCAAATAACATTAGGGGAAAAAAAATCCTGAAGAACACATGTGCCAATGAAGATTGGAGTAAGATCATATCAAATGTCTTTATTTATGCCTAAATTGGAGGAGTCATATATTTTCATTCACTATATTTATGAATATATTGTGATTCATTATATTTTCCTCTTTATTTAAGATAAATTGAAATTGTTGTTACCATGTTTACCTATAATTGGAACTCTTTCCCATACCAACTTGCTTATTTATCTAATCAACTTGGGTTGGCATTGTAGGAGATTTTTGGGGGGTTGAGATAGGTCATCATATCTTAAAGTCTAAAAACTGAGTCCTTTGAGTATCCCCTTGAGTATTATGTGGCAATTTTGATGAGGGAGACATGATGACATGTTTTATCTCGTGGCCAAATATCTCTTAAGGAACCAAATGTTGGATAGTGAAACGTATATATTTTGAATTGCTAGTCCAATCAAACTGACATCTTCATGGACACATTTTTATGGGTGCATAAACATTATAATTCCCCTTTTCACTCTTTTTTGGGCCTTAGGGTTAGAATTTGAAAGTAATCAGATACATCCTTGAATAGAAGCTTCTCATTCCTATGTAGAAATAGAAAAAAATTCAGTCAAGAATTAGAGGAGAACTATGAGGGGTAGAGATGAAACATAATATCCTAAAATTTCATGACTAAGTATTATGAGTAACCATTATATGGTTTAGTGCCACTCAAGATGAGGGAGACATGGAGGCATGTTTTTTCTTTCAGCTAAATGTCTCTTAAAGGATTAAAATTTGGCTAGTGGGATGTGTATATTTTGAATTATTAGCCCAATTGATAAAATGTCTACATGGACATGTTTTAATGGGATTATAAAAACTATAATACCCCCCTTACAATATCCATTAGGCCCCAATGTTTAAATTTCTAGGTGGTTGAATGTATCCCTGAAGAGAAGCTTCTTGTCCCTAAGTGTAGAAATGGATGAATTTCAAGTGATAAATTTTAGGGGAATCATGAAGGGTAGAGATAAAATGTCAGATCATATAGTTTCATGGAAATGTCATTTGATCTCTACCTATAGGATTAGGTTCCATTAAAAATGAAAGAGACACAGTGACATGCTTTATCTTGTAGTGAAATATCTTTTAAGGGACCAATAGTTGGTTAGTGGGTTGTGCATGTTTTAACTCACTAGCCTAATCAATGAACCATGTACATAGAAATATATGGATTGGTGTATAAATATTATAATAAACCTATCCACTCTATTTTGGGCCTCAAGATTGAAATATTTAGATATCTAGATGTATCCATAAAGAGAAGCTTCTCATCCCTAAGTGTAAAAATAGAGAAAACATTAGGTGATCATTGTAAAAGAACTGTGAGGGGTAGAGATTAATTGTAAGATACTATAACTACAAGGGTGAGTTTTATAAGAAACACCTAGAGGATTTAATGCAATTAGGATGAGAGAGACATGGCAACATGTTTTGGTTTACAGCCAAATGTCTCTTAAGAGACTAAAAGTTGGTCTGTGAGAGGCATATATTTTGAATCATTATCATAATAAATGTACCATATATGTAGAAACATATAAATGGGTATATAAATACTAGAATATCCTATGTCCACTCTCCATCGATCCCCATGGTCAAAATTTTCAAGTGGCCAAATGCATCCCTTAATAGAAGCTTCTCATCCCTAAGTGTATAAATAGAGTGAACTTTAGGTGAGTGTTGTAGGAGAACTATGAAGGGGTAGAGATGAATTGATAGATCCTAAAGTTTCATGGGAGAGTAATATGAGCACCTACTAGAGGTTTCAATTCCACTTGAGACAAGAGAGACATCATGATGCATTTTATCTCACAGCTAAATTTCTCTTAAAAGACTTAAAGTTGGTTAGTGGGTCATGTATATTTTAACTCACTAGTCCAATTGATGAACCGTCTACATAAACACATATATATGGGCATATAAATGCTAGAATATCCCTAGTATACTCTATGTTTATCCTTAGGGTCAAAATTTACAAGTGATCAAATGCATCCCTTAAGAGAATATTCTCATCTCTATGTGTAGAAATGGAGTGAAATTTGGGCAAGTGTTGAAAAACAACTGTGAGGGGTAGAAAAAAATAATCAAATCATAAAATTACATGGAAGGGTCATTTGATCACCCCTAAAGAATTTAGTGATACTTTAGATGAGAGAGACATGGTGGCATGTTTTATCTCACATCTAAATGTTTTTTAAAGGACCAAAAGTTGGTTAGTGGGAGGTGTATTTTTGACTTAATAGTCCAATCAATGAACCATCTATGTAGGTACATATAGACGGGAATATAAATAATGGAATAACACCCATACATTCTTCATAGGTACTCAAAGTTAAAATTTATAGGTGGTTATATGCATCCTTTAAGAGAATCTTCTCATCCCTGAGTGTAGAAATAGATCAAAATTTGGGTGTGTTTCAAGAGAACCATGAGGGATAGACATGAAATATCAAATATTAAAATTACATGGGTGAGTCCTTTAATCAACCCTTACAAGATTTTATGCCACTCAATATGAGAGAGACATGGTGGTGCATTTTTTCTTACATCTAAATGTCTCTTAAAGGACCAAAATTTGGTCAATATAAGGCATATATTTTGACTCACTATCCCAATATATGAACCATTTGCACATAAACATTTAGATAGGTGCATAAAGGTTGGAATATCCCATATCCACTCTCTATCATGGCTTAAGATTGAAATTTTTAGGTGGTCAGATGCATCCTTGAAGAGAATCATCTCATCCATGAGTATAGAAATATAATTAACTTCAAGTGAGAATTATAAGAGAACCATGAAGTAGAGATACTATTATTAGATCTAATATGCTCCTTACTATGAGACACCGATGAGATTGGGTGTTATTTGAAAATGGGAAGGTGGGGATAAATATAGGCTTCATCCTCCATTTTAGGACTGATCTAGGATCAGCCTAGGGCATATTTATGGGCATTGGACTTCACAAATGGAGTTTACATGAATAGTCTCCAAGAGATGCACTATTACTACCATAAATTAAATATGATTTACTTCACATAGGTTAAAAATAGTTATGAATACTTGAGTGTTGGGATTATTCTTTCTAAACATAAGGGAAAAGGGTGCATTTCAATTCCACTAAATAAACAAAAAAGATAAGGAATGGTAAGGTAGAGAAGGGAATCCTCCAAGTCTAAAATGAGATCAATGCAATGGTCATTGAACCAAGTGACTCTACCACACTTATACCATTGTAGATATAATTTTACTAAAGTTATACCTTAAATGAAATATAGTTGGGAGATTCTAAGGCAATTAGGAGTATGCCTTCAATGTGAGTTCCTACTAATAATAAGTACTAAGGGTTTATTATCAAAAACACATAAACACCATATGAGAATTTAAAGTTAGGCACATAAATTATCATCATTACCAAAAGATAAATGAAATAAATCACATAGATATTATAATAACTAAGCACATCATAATCAGAACATACATAAAGTGACAAAGTGTTAATCCAATTAAAATAGCATTGTTGATTATTTAAACATGAATATAAAAGAAAGTTAAACACAAAAGAGACCCTTCTGTATAAAATAGAGGTTGTATTCATTAAAAGAGTGTAATGTTGATACAATAATCAGTCTAGGCCATTTTTATAGTTTAGAGTGATGAAGGTAATGCAGGTGAAATTGTGACAATAATCTACCAACACTTTTAAGAATTTTTTTCACCCCTAAAACATAATACAACTCTTATTAAATAGATAAATATTAAGGCTCATCTCAAAAAAGTATGAGGATCCCATCCTAAGCCATGTTGTCCACTTATCACAATTACAACCATATTTCAAAATTTGAACTAAAATAAATCCCTATATATCGACAACAGATATATGAGGGACCACTAGTTAACATGTGTAGGTGGCTAAGAGGGGCCAACTCCTAAATTCTATGACTATGTGTTCCCAAATTAAAACATGGCCATCACAAGGTTGAACTCCTTATCTAGCTTGGACAAATTCATTAAAGGCTCTTTGAAGATCACCTCGGCCTAAGCTTCCAATCTTTTATAGGTATGGAAAGATACTTCCATTGAGGCTTGGACTCTAGAGACTTGGATGATGTTTAAAGTGGAATGAGTTGATAGGTACAAAGCCACTAGGGATCCTTCTTGGTTTGTCTTACCACTTTCTCCATCATGACCTAGTTGAATATACCCAGGTGGACTCTGAATTCCCCTTGGTCAAGTAAAGTGCCATCCAAGTAGAATAACACATAGATATTGAACTCATTTAAGTAGGTAAATATCTTATTGTCACCCTTTTATAAGGGCTATATTGTAATTTATGCCAAGGCTAACCACTCTATTATCACTCTCTATTCCTAGTGTAATTTTGGCACAACACAAAATCTAAGGTTGTCATTAATTTGAGCTCTAGGAACATCTCCTTGTTGACCACTATATATAACTTGTAGCACTTCCCATTGATTTTTGTGATCCTCCCCATGTATTCATGTATATGATGTATAATTACATCGATCTCAACCTGAGTCCTCACTACTATACCTAAGATTGAGAAAAGCAATAAGAGGATATCCTTGACCTGCCTAATTAGTTTGACTAGGAACATACTCTTAACTTGGGATTTGAGAGTCTAGACTTGGCTCTACATATCTTTGAGTAGCTTTTCAGACATGCCATGGGTAGTTTAGAGGTTAAACAGTGGGTCCTAGACCATATTATTCTTTCTAGTAGTATCCCTCACCTTGGTGAGGTAAAATAGATCATGATGGGTTTACCATATCATTGAGTTCCCCTCTTACATTAATATATGAGTAAACATCCTCTTCATGCTCTTGAAGTTTTTATCAAAACTTTACTTCATGTTTGGGTTACCCTAGACATCTATTTGTGGTACATGTGACCCAAATACTATTCCTTGGGTTACAAGGGGGTATAGGAGGTGTGGTTAAAATGGTGGTAAAGGGTGGAGGATGAGGTGGAGGGGAGATGGAGGAAGTGGAATGAGTGAAAGAGGAAAGGAATGGAGGTAGAGGGGGCATGGGAGTGAAAGGTGGGAGCATGAAATAGGAGGCCCATTAGAAAATTTGAGCTAACCATTATTTCTAAGTGATGTTTACCTGAGGTGGGATTACCCCTAGGAATGGGTCATAGAACAATAGGGATGAGATGGGTTGTTAAAGGCAAGACCGATGGAGCCTTGAGCAAGAGAGGGGTGAGGATCCAATCACTAAATACTACTAAGGATAGATGAGTCAGTGAGACCTTTAGAAGAGGTAGAGTTAGAATTAAAGGCCTTTGAGATAGAGGTAGAGTATGGGTTACCTTTTATTTCTTTTTTATCCTCTTTCTTGATTTGCCTCTGGCTATTATAGTGGATGGTCTAACCAGGATGTCAAAGACTGGAGGGGATGATGGTGGAAGGCTTATATCCATGGATGGGAGCACTAGTATAACTAAAGAGGGGACTCAGAGGGTTATTATTGTAAGTGGTAAGATTGTAAAGGTTTTATTTATGCCCATTGTTGAGGGTATGCCCAAGAGAGACACCAAGAGGAATTCAGGATGTGAGATGAGAAGACCATAAAGGAATGAAGAAGTGAGGACACTCAGAATGACCAAGGATAAAGGTACTTCAGAAAAATATGGAGGAGAAAAAATGAGAAATAGAGGAGGGAAAGTTAATTAAGTGGGCATTAGAATAGGGAGTTGGAATGAGGTAAGAATAAGGTGTGGAAGGGAAATGAGATGAGATGGAGGAGTGAACAGGGGAACCTAGATGGGTGCCTTTTTGGTGCCTCATTATGGGTTCTCTCTTAAGCTACCAAATACATCAAATCTCAGAGAATGTGGAGCTAATGGTCGAGTGGGATACACTTAGTATGCCTAGCATCATGTAGTCTGGGATTGGCTCTATCATGGCCTGGTTACTAGTGCTATTAGAGGAGTCAAAATTAGAACTCAAGGATCAACTAGAAGAGGTAGAGGTAGAGCTAAATATTGAGGAGATAGAGCTGATGGTAGAAGTGGAGATAGAAATTGATGAGGAAAAGGTAGAAGGACACCCTATAATATTCTTTAGGAGATGTCTAGAGCTATTAGATTTAGGTCATCCATGAATTGAGTAAGATCTAGAAGAGTTATAGATGGACCTTCATGATCTTTCTTCCTTTTCTTCTTATTCTTCATTACTATTTAAGATAACACCTCTTGGTCATTGGAATCATTCAAATAGAGCTCATCATCATCTTCAGCTTGATGTCCATAGTTGATGTTAAGATGAGTTGAATATTATGCCAAATGGGCCTAAATAACCCCTTTAGGGTCCCATTTCTAAATCTTACATTTTACAAGGGTGAAATAGTCTCACCTAGCCACCATATTTTGTATTAAGGGTAATTTATCATAGATTTGGATTTGTATGGTGATTGGTAGATGTGGGCATGCCTTCTAATGATGTTGTACATAGAATCTAAAGATGTCATTCACCAGTTGATAGGTGATATCCTATTTTTCTAGGTGGTTAAGCACATAATATGGTAAGTGTAGGAGGTCTTGGAGGAATATTATGACTCATATAACTATGTCATCTTTGTACACCTAGTAGTCTCCAATGGCTGTTATAGATTCTTAGATTATATTTGAGACTTAAGGCATTAGAGTTTCATTGATCACCTAGTACACCATTGGGTAAAAGTGGTCACATATGTCCTAAATATGTTGTTGGAACTGGTAGGCATACAACTTGTAGAATACCATGTGAATGGTTGGGCCACTAAGAACCCACATAGGAAAGGGTGAAGGCTTCAATGAGAGTGTCCCATAGATTTCATCGAGTAGGTAGATCATCATGTAAAAGTCATCTTTAGTTTTGACATCTAAAATGGAGTAAAATAAATTGATTTTAATTAAGCCTCCTATGTCTAAGACATCTGAGTGAGTATCATTTGGAGAAGTGGTACCCATAACTCATTGACATGATAGCAATCTAGGTCTCTGAATAGCTGATTTAGTAGGAACATGCCTACTTGGACTTCCTCTTAAAAGGTATGAACTATGTAGGCATTAATGTTTTCCTTATTAACCCACTTAGAGTTGAGGTTCTTATCCCAATCATGGAGGACATCATACATTTGGTAGGTGTCCATCCAAGGTAACGCTACCACTACATCATATGAGAAATACAAGTCTAAAAAGGAGTAGTACGCCTTGAAGGCATTCATAGATATATCAATAATATGGTGCCTAGAGGTGGGTGAGCACATCCAATCATTGATAACATCCTACACGTAGATAGCCTTTTAGAGGATATCACCCAGTAGGTTGGCACATGGAAATGCCTCTAGTTTTGATGTGGATCTATGGAGTCTACACCTTTTATAGGACTAAAGGGAATCCTCATACTTAGCTAGTTAGTCATAGGCATTGATAGAATCCTTGAGGGCCTATTCAATTACTCCATTATAGTGTTTATACTTGGTTAAAATAGTAGGGAAAGTGGTGTCCCAATACTTGGGTTTGGATTTTAAGTTTGAGGATGTCACATCCATTAGAGTAGGACATAAAGGGAATTATGAAGCTTTGGGTATTAGAGGCATATGACATAGGGTTTTTTATGTAACTTTAAAAATGAGGAGTCTAAGATTTATTCTATGGAAATAATTGTAACCATTAACGGGCCTTCATTAGGATTTATAAGTACATGTATACATCCCCCTACATTAATGGTTTTTGATGGCTTACTTACTATAAATTTTGAATTTTATTTGGTGGCTATATTTTTTCCCTTTGTTTCTAAATCTAGAATTGAATTCAGAGCCCATGATCCTCCACCACTAGCTCGATATAGCAATGGAAATGTGATGATTTCAACACTATCCAATCAAGTCCAATTTCTTAATCTGTTAATGCCCAACATGTGGTAGGAATGCAATCACATCTCTTAGAGGCCCCTTAGCTAACTCCTACTTTCTAACACATGTCATCAATTTATTAGTCTTTCCATTAATAGTCAACACCTTGGTATGGTTCTATACTCCTTTTAGTTCCCCTCAATTGGGTGATGTGTCATCTGAGGCACATGGCACACATTAATTGTCCCTCAAGTCTCACATGTACTCCATTTTGAGCTTCCTAGGTCACAATTTAAAATTAGTTCATCTTCTCACTAGATGATGTGGAAACTTCCCATTAGACTAGGCTCCCCAAGGATTTGACATCTTTGATAGGTCTAATGGACTAGCCTTTATAAATATTTATGACATGGAATATTCCCATTTAGTCAGGCTCTCCCAGGATCTGACATCTCTAACAAGACTAGAGGCCTAGCCTTTCCAACTCTTAATGATGTAGTAACTTCCTATTCAATTAGGATATCTCAAGTTTTGACATATCTAATAGGTCCATGGGATAGACTTTATGATTCTTAATGACATTGAAACTTCTCATTCAACTAATTTCTCCTAGGATTTGACATATCTAATAGGTCTAGGGGACTATCCTTTTTAAATCCTGATGACATGGAAACTTCCCATTTTACCAAGTTCTCCTAGGCTCTAAAATCTCTAACAAGTTTGGGGGATTATCCTTTTAGACTCTTAATGATGTGGAAACTTCCCATTTGGCCTAGCTCTCTAGGGATTTGACATCTCTAATAGGTTTAGGGTTCTGGGCTTTATGACTCCCAAAAATGTGGAAACTTCCCATTCTGTAAGGATCTACAAGATTCACAAAATGACTAAATAAGAAAGATAAAAAGAATATGATACATTAAAGCTTAATTATCAGATATGGGGAACTTGATTTACCATAGAGGATATTTATTTTATTGGTTTGGGAAGGGAACTAGACTATAGGAAACCCAAGTGAAAATCAACCTATAATGTTAGTGATATGATATACTAAAAGAGAAAAAAACACTACTTAGTTGTTTTATAGAAATTAAAAGAGGATTTTTACTACTTGAAGAAATCAAGGTGGTGTGTATCATGAAGATTTGAGAAGGAATCACTAACAAGAACAAAATAAATAACTCTGAATCTCTATTTCATGAAATTTTTAGAGGGTTCCCCCATTTTGGAGAAAAGGGGGCATATTGGCCATAATAAATGGATACTTTCATGGGGAAAGTGATGAGAAGCACTTAGAACTCAACCAATTTCTTATTATTTCCTTACTCAATATAAATATTTTATGGGGCATTTATTATCCATAGAAAAGATGAGGAACCAAATTATCATAATAGTAAGTAGCATACTGAGCTTCCACCTGTAGACAACCTCCAATGTGTGTGAGAAGTGGTTTTCATTTTTGATTCATTCTTGGATTACCTTTGAGTAATCAAGTCTGGTATGGTTATCAAACTTCCTCCAAGGCATTGTTGAATTTATGTCTTATGGGATTACTAGGGAATTAATCTACTACCAGATGGGTGCCCATAACACTAATAGAGATGCCTCTGGTCCTATTCATGGCCTTGATCCATTATCAGCTAGGATGGAAAGCCTACAATGGAGATTGCTTGTATAGCCTATTTGAGGTAGTCTCAAAATTTAGATTCTGAATGATTTCTTTATTCTTTTCAAAGTTTCTCAAGGATATATCATTACTTATTAGTCTTATCCATTGAGGGTTCAAAACTAATCCAAGGGTGAATGGATAAGGGGTAAGTTTTAAATAGCCATCTAGTCCTTGATCAACTTGAATAAACTAATATCTTTTGGAGTTATTATTTAAAGTGTAGCTTGGTGTACATCATAGGGTGTAGGCTATTTTAAAATCCACCTATTTCTCTTATAATCATTGGCCTCTCAGATCAAGATGTCAATAATTTCCATTACTATCTTGTAATCACTTGGATTAAAGGTTTCAACCCGGGATCTCCTATTTCTCAATAATCCTCTTGGGCTTCGACCACCACTTGAAGTATTTACTAATAAGGGATGAATATTATAAGAATAATGCTAAATAAAAAATGGGTTAGAGGGGCAAAAGAAAATAACACAATAGAAATAAACACATGAAGAAAGAAAACACACAACTAAAGAAAATCTATTTAATATATACATTACTACCTTCTACTTAAACTACTTAGAAACCACTTTGGAGGGGACAACCAAGAAATAATGCTTCAAGAACTTACCATTTACTAGAAATAGTAAGTCATGCCCCTTAAGATCCTTGATATAGAAGGAATTTTACCTCAATATTTTAGATATCTAGTACAAGCCAATCTAAAGGGGATCAAATTTTGAATGCTAGCCCTTCTTCGCATGGGCCTTTTCCCATATTAGGACTAGGTCTAATATTATGAAGGTCTTGACCTTCACCCTCTTGTCAAATCACCTCTTAACTATGTATTAATGCTTAATAAATCTCAACAAAGCTTCATCCCAAGCTTCTAGTTGAATCAGGTTTAAGAGTCTAGAATTCACTTTGTCATCTAATTCCATGAATTATTGTATGAAACTATACATAGGAAATTTGAGAATGACCAACATGATCAGCTCTAATTCATAGATGAGAAGGAAAGGAGAGATTTTGAGGCTTGTTTATACCTGGTGTAATCTACTTATAAGGCAAATTTTAGTAATGAGTGCCATTCTCAAAGGTTCTCTCTAGCTGATTTTTTGATGGTGTCAATCAAGTTTTTGTTGGTGGATTACACCAATCCATTCCCTTGTGGGTAGCTATTAGAGGAGAACTTTAGTGTGATCCCATTATCATAGGCTAAATCTATAAATTCCATGGATTAAATGGTGGGTCCATTATAACATACTAAAGAGATGGGGACCCAAAAATGAGTTACTATGGCATTCTCTAGGAAATTTATGACTTTGATAGTGGTGATCCTTTTGGTTGCAACTACCTCAGACCATATAGTGTAGTAGTCTATGTCTATGAAGATTAATTTATGATTGATTGATGAATCATGGTCAATCAACCCAATGATATCTAGTCCCCGTTATGAGAATGACACAAAATATACACTAGGTTGTAGTGGAATTATAATGTCTGTTTCCATTTTATCAAAGGTTTTTCATTGGTGACATAAATGAACATGAGTGTGAACATCTATGAATAACATGGGCCAATAGTAACCTACCCAAAGAACCTTATGAGCCATGGAATTTTTTATGGGATGGCTAGCTCCCTATTTTTCATGAAAACTTGCCATTATGTCCTTGGCCTCTTCTTCTAATACACACTGGAGGTAGATTACTTCATGGTTTCTTCTAAAGAGAACTTTTTTCTTTAGCATATAATGCATGAATTTGAACTAGAGGGATCATATATATGTATGGTTGAGTCCCAAAGGTGTATTTACATAAAGTATAATGTGCATGACTAGGGTGTACCAATTTGAATGCCACACTCTTTGTTGGTCCACCTGGTGTTTAATAATTCTTAGGTCTATCTCTGTGATTATCTAGGTGAGGCATTTTCTTCTGACCATCTTGGTTGGCTTGATTTACAAGTCATATTCTTTCAATTTTTTCATCAATTATCCTCTCCTCTCACCTATCTCATTCTACCCTAGCATTTGGTTTATAACTAGGTTTGGGACAATGGCATGCACTCTATTTCAATATATGTAATGCCTAAATTTATTAACTACCTTAACCAGGGCATAGGCATGTTTCTTGAGGGTAGAATACCATATTTCAACATATTTAAGATTAGTGATCATAAAATCCATAAGGTGTTCTTCTCCTTTTAACCTATGCATGAGGTAGGTGACAATGGTGTGTTTTGAAGTGAAAGGGTAAACATAGAAGTCCTATGTATATTATGGGATGATAAGGACTAGGGATTACATGATAATGTCTTTGATATCCTATAAATATTTACTCAATTTTTCTTGCCACTCCACTTTATCATCTTGTTTCAACTTTTCATTCAAAGGATTCACTTTTTCATCAAATCTAAAAATAAACTAATGCAAAAAAGTTCATTTTCCCAAATAAATATTTTAGTTCTTTTTTGTTTCTAAGTAAAGGTAGTTTAGAAATTACATCCACCCTTTTAGGGTCAATAGCAGTACCTTCCTTTGTGAAAATGTGACTAAGAAACTTACCTTTGGTGACACTAAAAATGCTCTTATTTGGGTTTAAGGAGATTCCATACATTCTACATATTTAAAATACTATTTCTAGGTGGTGCACATGATCTGACATGTATTTAGAGAACATGGTTAGGTCATCTATATATATTATTATGTACTTACCTAGTATGACCTCAAAGGTGAAGTCTATTTCCATTTAATAGGTTGAACCAACATTGATTATCCAAAAATGCATCCATTTATAAGTGAATTTTCCCTACTTGGTGGTGAAAGTGGTCTTAGTTCTATCTCTTGGGTTGACTAGGACCTAGTTTTAGCTTAAGAAGCCATCCAAGAAGGACATCATCTGTGACCCACTCACCATTTGGATGACCTTGTCTAGTGAGAGTAATGGGAATTTATCTTTATATGAGGCTCAGTTCAAATTTCATAAGTCCATACAAGGGAATATTTCACCATTCTTCTTCCACACTAGGACTAGGTTAGCCACCTAAGTGGAGTGTCAGACTAGGAAAATTATCCCTGTAAAGAATAATTTGTGAACCTCCTTATGAATTAAGGGCTCCAAGATTGGGATAACCAACCTATATCTTTGTCTAAAGGGTTTTTGGTCAAGTTTTAAGGGTATGGTGTGTGTTATTACTCTATTGTTGAAGACCTTAAGGTCTCTATAGGCCTATGAAATTATGTCCTTATACCTTATAAATAATCTTTGTAACTATTCCAAATCATAGTTCATTCAATCTTTACCCGCATTAAGTATCTGAGGATTCTCCACAAGGCCAAGATTAACAAGTCAACACTTCTGCTCTTTGAACTTAGGATTTTTATCTTAAAGGGTTGGGTTTAATGCATCAAATGCTATTCACATTAAAATAGTCCCCTTAGGGATATTATTCTCATGAATGATTAGGATCCCATCCTTATCATACATAGTATATGAGTTATCTTTATCCTTTTCATCTATGATTTGGGCCTTGAATATCCCATCATCACTAAGGAACTGGATGATTTAATAATCATATTCAAAGCCCTATAGCTTAGTCACGTAATTCAAGATAGAAGGGCAGGGGATGAACTCCACATAAAACTCTTATAGCTTAGTCTCATCTAGAGGGATTGAGTTTACCACAACCAATGCTAGTGAGTCTACTAACTAGTTTTCCTCTTAGGGAATATGATGATATTAAATGTGTTAAACATTTCAATCAAGTCCCAAACTCTATGTTTATACCTTCTAAGGTATGATAGTTTGCATTAAAACTTAGTTTTGATCTAGTTGAATACCATTTCAGATTCATTAAATATTATTAATTCATTTGCCTTATATCTCAGTTCAAATTATAGTCCTAAGATTAGAGATTTGTACTCTACCAAGTTATTCATGAATGAGGACTATAGCCTATAAGATGCTATATGTTTCCTCCCTAAGGGACCAATAGTAAAAAATTGGCCCCACTACCTTATTTTAAGTAATTTACATATATATAAAGAGACCACTAGACAAATGAACCTAGGCCATGACTGGTTTGGTTTTTTGGAGGCTTGGTACTTAACATGTAGATGCCTAGGTCTGAGGAAACCATGTTTATTTTCTCATTAATAAAATTGTATTTGGTGATCATGTGTTCATGCATGGTTACCTATCCACTCATATTTTTTTGGTTACTCCCCTACACAAAAACCATACATGGGAGAAATCTATAGACATATACCTATTTAAGGCTTTGAATCAATCTCTGCTAAGTAGCATACCATAAGCTTAAGAGATGTCAACTACTTGAATGTCTATAAAGTGTTGAATCATAGGTTTAGATTCTAACTATATGTGGATGTTTAACAACTCACCTATCACTTTCAACTTTGAATTTTCCAACTCTACCACTACCTTGTGTAATTTGATGGGGGTTAGATTGAGTTTCTCAAATATGTTTACTGACATCACATTGGTTGAGGCTCTAGAATATAATAAGCAGTTATGAATATTATTTCCAAATAACTAGATGGTAAAAAATAATGGGGGAACCTCCATCTTATTCCTATGAATAAGTACATGGGTGTATTCTTTTATTAGTTTTGGATGGACCTATGGGGCTAGATTTTGATTCAAAGACTTTAAAAAAAGGTACTACTACTCTATGGTTTAGGAAATCTCATGAAGGGTAATGTTATCCTTTATTTTATTCATATCTTCAACTATATTATAACCCCTTTTGATTTGGACTAGTGGGGTTTCCATAGGTATCCTAGGTGTTTGAGATGTTAGAGGTGGAGGATCATTCTTAGCATTTTGGTTTGTTGGGGTTGCACCATTGTTTGGGGGGGTTAAGGTAGTAAGGGGATATTATTTTTACATACTCTTAAGGGCATATTTACTCCTTTTGAATTGCTGAAATGCTTGCACCTCACTAATACCTTCCTCCAAGTCATTTTATTATTGTATAGGGAAATATAATATTTCAAATACCATAGCAGTGCTAGGGTATTTAACTGAGTTAGAGGATTCTAGATGATTGGGGACTACCTTGAATTCTTCCATTTCCTTTTGGAAGGTCTCAAAAGTAGAAATAAACATTGTTTAGTCTAGATCTCCATGTGATGCTATGTTATGTACGTGACACTAGCTAGGTAAGGCTATCTCAAAGATATTGATATCAGGGATCCTATTGGGTGAAGGTTATATGGGTTGTGAGGATAGTTTTAGCTCTTGTTTGGCCTTTTATATGTGAAATTATTATTAGATATTTATACATTAGAGATTCTCATCTATCTTTACAACCCTAAGAATTCATTTTTGAGATTTTGTACCATTAATTGAAGGATATCTAGGTCAATTTTAATGGACTCTTGAGGCATGGTCTAGGTGTTTTTAGATGCATCTAATATCGCTTGATGTTGAGTCTAGGGAATTAGATATAGAACAATTTGGTTTAGGAAACCAATTATTGGTTTAAAGTGGGATGACCCAATAGGAATTGATGCATTTTAAGGAGCAACTAGGGCATACATGCATTCTAGTTAATGCTAGACAAGAAGTTTAATGTAGGCACTTGTGGTAACATGTCAAGATTTGGGGTCATGATGTAGCCCTAGGGGTTTAGTTACCTATCAAATTTGATAATCCCTACATATGCTAAGGATAGGTATATTATATTTGCATCTCTTCTCAGGAACATGGCTATCTAAAGGTCTAGAACATTCTTGGAAATTTCAAGTGCTAGTCGAGGGTTGGGTTGGTAAAGTGAAGTTACCTGATTATACATCTTTTGGAACCTAAAATTAAAAATTCTAATGGGATAATTGGGATCTCTCTTAATATAAGAAAAATTCTAGTATAAGATGTTGTAGTCTATTATTTGCCAAACTAGGCAAGGAAATTAGAACTAAAGTGCTCCCAAATCAGTATAGAGTCTTTAAGAAGGTTTAGAAACTAATCATAGGTAGAGTACATTAGAGTAAAATGGAAAAACCTACATGCCACATATTCATATTCTACATTCAAGAGTCTTAGGGTGGTCTTATAGGAGGTTATGTGTTCCTCTATGGTTCATCTTACACCAAGGGTGAAATGAGAAAAATAACTCACAGGGTTATTGGGTAGATCATGGATGACTCTTAAGACATTAATGGCTAATCCAGCTAACCAGGCCATCTTGGGCTATGTATTTAAAACATGTTACAAAGATGAACTGATATGAATCATGATAGGTATGGGTTGATTGGACCTAGGTTTTCTATGGAAAATCTAAGGGAAAATTACCAATCTTCTTTAATAGGACCTAGACCTAGTAATAGGTGAACTAGTCTCCAAGATGATGTACAATCAAATAATAGTTAGCACATTGTTCCCAATAATCTAAACTCAACATATCAAGAAATGAATTGAAATTAAAGCAAGAATGAAGTATCTTGAGGCTTTCTTTATATCACTAGCTATTGTTTTCTCCAATTTTCTCCTTACCATGAGATGCCCATGAGATTGGGCATTCCTTGAAAAGAGGAAGATGGGAAATACTAAAAACTTCCATCCTCCATTTTAGAACTAATTTGGGACTAGTGTAATTCATGGTGGGTATTGGAATATATAAATGGAGTCTACATGAATAGTATCCAAGAGATGAACTATTACCACTAAAATTTAGTATACTGTACTTCACATAGGTTAATGATAGTTATGAATACTTGAGTGTTGGGATTATTATTTATAAACACAAAGGGAAAGGGGGAATTTTAATTCCACTAAAAAAACTTAAAAGAGAGGGAAGGGTAAGGTAGAGAATGAAAACCTCTAGGTCTAAAATGAGATCAATGCAATGGTCATTGAACTAAGTGGCTCTCCCATATTTATACCATTATAGAATGAGTTTCATTAAAGTTATACCTCCAAGAACATATAGTGGGGAGAGTCTGAGGGAACCAAGAGTATGCCTTCAATATAAGTTCCTAATAATAATGAGTACTAGGGGTTTATTGTTGAAAAAACATAAACATTATATGAGAATTTATAGTTAGGCATACAAACTATCAACACTACCAAATAAGAAAATAAAGAACTCACATAGAGATTATAATAAACTAAGCACATCATAATCATGACATACATAAAGTGACAAAGTGTTAATTCAATTAATTTAGCACTGTTGATCATTTAAACATGAAAATGAAATAATATTGAACACAAAAGAGAATATTTTTAAGAAAATAGAGATTGTATTCATTAAAATAGTGATGCTACTACAATAATAGATCTAGGCCATTTTTACAATCTAGAGTGATGAAGGAAGTGCAGGTGAAATCTTGACAATAATCTAAAAACACTTTCAATTAATTTTTGGTAAAACCCTAAAAAATAATATGGATCTTCTATAAATATATGAGGATTGGGTCTCACCTCCAAAAATCATGAGGATCTCATCTTAGGCCACAATGTCCACTCCTTATAGTTACAACCACATTTCAAAAATTAAACTAAAATAAATCCATACAAACCTATAATAGATCTATGGAGGATGATTAGTTAAAATGCAGAGGAGGTTAAGAGGAACTAGCTCATAACTACTTTGACTGGGTACTCCTAACTTCAAGCATGGTTGTCATGAGGTCGCACTCCTTGTCTAGCTTGGCCAATTTCATTAGAGGTTCCCTAAAAATCACCTTAGCTTGAGCTACTAGTCTCTAAGAGATCTGAAAAGATGCTTCTATTAAGGCCTGGACTCTAGAGACTTAGTTAATGCTCATAATGGACTGAGTTGATAGGTCTAATATTACTTAGGCTCCTTCCTTATTTTCCTTAGCCACTTTTTCCCCCATAACCTAGTCTAATTGGCTAAGGTGGACACTGAATCCCCCTTTGTTGATTAAAGTGCCATCTAGGTGGAATAACACAAAGATATTAACCTCATTAAATTAGGTTAATATCTTCTTATCTCCCTCCTCCAAGGATTATGTTGTAGTTTGGGCTAAGGCTAACCACTCCTCCATTGTCATTCTTGTGTTCTTGGCATAAGTTTGGTATAAATCTAAATTTTAGGATGACATTAGTTTGAGCTCTAGGAAAATCCCCTTGTTATCTAGTACTTGTAGCTTTTATAACTTCACATGGATTAATGTGATCCTCCCTATGTATGTCTATGTCTATTGTATAATTACATCAATCTAATCCAAAGTTCCCACTACTTCCCTAAGATTGAGAAAATTAGTAGGAGGGCATCCTTGTCCCACCCTATTAGTTTGACTGAGAATGTACTCTTTAATTGGGCTTTGAGAGTCCAAACATGGCTCTATATGTCGTTAAAGAGTTTTGTAGACATGTCATGGGTAGCTTAGAGAATAGATAATGTGTCCTCAACCATCTTCTCCTCTCTAGTATCATTCTTCACCTTGGTGCTAGAAAATTAATAGTCATGGGTTTGTTATATCACTAAGTTACCCTTTTGGATGAATATCTAAGTAATCATCATGTTCTTACTCTTATAGACTCTATCAAAACTCCACTATACATCTGGGTCACCCTTGACATCTATCTATGGTGCATGTGTCCCTGATACCATTCCTCAAGTTATGAAGGGGTTGTAGGAGGTGTGGCTAAAAGGGTGGTAAATGGTGGAGGATGAGATGGATGGGAGATGGAGGAAGTGGAAGGAGTGAAAGAGTAAAGGAGTGGAGGTAGATGGGGCATGGGAGTGAAAGGAGGGAGAATGAAAGGGGAGGCCCTTAGGAAAATTTGAGTTCACCATTATTATTTATTAAGGTTTACCTAAGGTGGGATTACCCCTACGAATGGTTTGTGGAATAATAAGGATGAGATGGGCTAGTTAAAGATGAGGCTTGTGGAGCATTGGGAAAGAAAGAGGGGGAAGTGGAAATAATCATTAAGTTATTTCTACTATGTCTATAAGGGTCATCGAGACCATTTGAGGAGGTGGAGTTGGGAATGAAAGCCTTTAGGATGAAGCCAAAGTATGGGTCACCTTCTGTTACTTCTTTGGCCTCTTTCTTAGGTTAACTCTAGGTGTTGTGGTGTATGGTCTAACTAAAATGGAAAGGGATGTAGGGGAGGATGGTGGAGGGTTTATATTTATGGAGGGAAGTGTTAGGTTAACTAAATATGGGACTACGAGGGTCCATGTTAAAAGTGGTAAGCATCTAAAAATAATACACATGCCCATTACTGAGGGAATACTTAAGGGAGGGATCAAGAGGATTTAAGGCTATGAGATGAGAGGAAAAAAAGGAATGAGGAAGTGAGGATGCTTAGAAGAACCAATTACAATAATAATTGGGTGAAATATGGAGGGGAAGTAATGAGAAATAGAAGGGGTGGAGCCAAACTAGTGGGAACTAGAATAAGGATTTAGAATGAGGTAGGAGTAAGGGGTGGAAGGGAAATAAGAGGAGATAGAGGAGTGAGAGGGGGAACTTGGATGGGTTCTTACTAGGTACCTTATTTTGGGATTGGACTCATGTTATTGTTGCATCAAATCTTAGAGGCTATGGTGCCAATGTTTAAGCAAGTTATGCTTGGGCTACCTAATATCATGTAGTTTAAGCTCAACTCTATTATAGCCTAGTTATTGGAACTATGGTAGGAGGAAAAGGTGTATATCAAGGATAAACTAGAGGAGATAGAGGAAGAGTTAGATCTTGAGAAGCTAGGTCCACTAGCAAAAGTAGATTTGAAGCTTGAAAAGGAAAAGGCAGTGGGATGCCCTTAAAGATTCTCTAGAGATAACTAGAGCTATTATAGTCAAGTCCTCCATGAACTAAGTAGGATATGGTGGAGTTATGGAGGGTCATACTTAAGCCTTCTTCCCTCTATTATTATTCTTCACTGCTATCCAAGATGACACCTCCTAGTAATTAGAGGTATTCAAATAGAGCTCATCATTGTCTTCAACTTGATGGTCATAGTTAATGTTAAGCCAAGTTGAGTTTTATTCCAAATGGTCCTAAATCACCCCTTTAGGGTCCCACTATTGAATATTTTGTTTTTCAAGGGAAAATGAGTCTTGTTCAACCACCATATTTTGTATAGAGGGGAAGTTATTTTATATATGTCTTCATATGGTGATCAAGAGCTACATGCACACCTTTTATTGATACTATATGTAGAATTTGAAGATATTTACCAGTTGATAGGCAATATCCTATTCTACTAAGTGGTCAAGTCCATATTATGTAAATCATAAGGGGTCTTGGAGGAAGCCCATAAATTGGATCACTATGTCATACTTGTATCCTTAGTAGTCTCCATTGGTTGTGATAGAGTCTAGATTATCTTTGAGATCTAGGGCATTTGAGCTTCATTGATCACCTAGTATACCACTAGGTAAAAGTGGTCACAAAAGTACCAAACATGTTGGTAGAATTGGTGGACATACAACTTGTAGATGACCATGTGTATAATTGGACCACTAGGAACCCATGTAGGAAAAGCTGACGGCTTAAATGATAATGCCCCATAGATTATGTTGAACAGGTAGCTCATCATGTATAAGTCACCTCTAGTTTGGGTATCTAAAGTGGTGTGGACCAACTTGAATTTGATCATGCATTCTATGTTTGGGAAGTCCAAGCAAGTTAGGTTCATGTGGAGAAGAGTCAACCATAACTTATTGACATGTTGGTAGTTTGGGTCTCCAAACAACCAGTTCAATGAGATCATGCCTACTCAAATCTCATCTGAGAAGGTGCAAAATGTGTAGGCATTAATATTTTCCTTGTTAACCCACTTGGATTCAAGGTTATTAGCATAATCATGGAGGGTGTCATAGATATATTAAGTGCTTATCTAGGATAACACTACTATTACATCATATTAGAAAGAGAGGTATGGGAGGGAGTAGTAAGCCTTACATGTATTTCTAGATATATTAACAATCTAGTGTCAAGAGGTGGGTGAACACACTAAATCATTGATAGTGTCCTACACATGGATAGCCTTGTAGAGGATATCATCTAATAAGTTAATATAGGGAAGAACCTCTTGTTTAAATGTGGAACTATGGAGTTTGCACCTTTTATAGGATTGAAGGGCATTCTCATACTTAGCCAGCTATTCATAAACATTGGTATAATACTTGGAGACCTACTCAATTAATTTAAATATGTCATTATAGTGTCTATACTTATTTGAATTGGCAAGGAAAGTGGTGTCTCAGTACTTGGGTTTAGCCTTTGGGTTTGAGGATGTTGCAGCCATTAGAGTAGGATAGAGGGGGAATTAAGAAGATTTGTTTTTCAAAGGCATACAATATAGGGGTTTTATGTAACTTTGAAAGTGAGGAGTCTAAAATTTATTTTAAGGTAGAAATGGTAACTATTAATGGGACTCCCTTAGGATTTATAAGTGCATGCATACATCCCCTTGAATTAATGGTGTTTTATGGATTACTTATTATTCTGAATTTGATTTGGTGGCTAAAATTTCCCCTTTATTTATAAATCTAAGATTTAATTTAGAGTCCATGATCTTTTACAACTAGTTAGATATAACAATGGTGATGGGATGTTCTTAAAACTATCTAATCAAGTCTAACTTTATATTCTATTAATACCCAACATGTGGTAAACATATAGTCACATCTTGTAGAGGCCCCTCAATTAACTCCTACTTTCTAACACATGTCATTCATTTATTGGTCATATTATTAATGGTTGAAACCTAGGTATTATTTTTTACTCCATTTCATTCCCCTTCGCTAGTTTATGTGTCACCTTGGACACATGTCACACCTTAGTTATCCCTCAAGTTTCATCTATACTCCATTTTAAGATTCCCAAGTCATAAGTGGTAAATAGTTCATCTTCACACAAGATGATTAATAATCTTCCCATTAAACCAAGATCTCTAAGGCTTTGACATATTTGATAGGTATAGGGAACTATACTTTCTAACTCTTGATGATATGGAAAGTTCCCATTCAGTCAAGCTCTCCCAAGCTCTGACATCTCTGATAGGTATGGGGGAATGGCCTTTTTGACTACTAATGATGTGATAACTTCTTATTAAGTTGGGATTTTTGGGATCTTACATTTATAATAGGTCTAGGGGATTAACCTTTATTACTCCTATTGACATAAAATCTTCTCATTTAGTTAAGATCTCCTAGGCTCTAACAACTCTAACAAGTCTAGGGGACTAGCCTTTCTGATTCTTGACTCCTAATGACAAGAAAACTTCCCATTTTGATAAACTCTCATAGGCTTTGACATCTCTAACAAGTCTAGGGGACTGGCCTTTCTAACTCCTAATGACATGTAAACTTCCCATTTGGTCAGTATCTCCTTGGCTTTGACATCTCTGATAGGTCTAAGGGATTAGCCTTTATGATTCCTAAAAGTGTGGCAACTTCCCATTCAATCAAGATCTATGAGATTCATAAAATGACTATGTAATAAAGATAAAAATAATATAACACATTAAACCTTAACTATTAGATATGGGGAATTCAATTTACCATTAAAGATATTGAATTTGTTACTCTAGTAAGGTAACTAGACTTTAGGAAACCCAAGTGAAAATCAACTTATAATGTTAGTGCCATGATATACTAAAAGAGAAAAAAAAACTAAGTATTTTAGAGAAATTAAGAGAGGCCTATTATTTCTTGAATAAATCAAGGTAATGTGTATTCTAAAGATTTCAGTAGACATTGCTGAAAAGAACAAAAGAAATAACTCTAAATATATGGTCATTAGAGGTGTAGGATACAAGGGTTATATGTAACTTTTAAAGTGAGAATTTTGATATTTATTCTAAGATAAAAATGGTAACCATTAATGGGCCTCCCCTAATCTTTATAGTTTTAGATTGAGGTAAAAATAGGTTTTGAAGGGGCCCCGAAACCCTATGACAGGATAAAAAAAGATAGAGCAATTACAAGCACCAGGATCAACAATCCTTAAGCCTACTAAAAACTAGCAGCAAAAATAGGGGCAACATCATTATCCATTTTATATTCCACCCCCTAAAACTCCAAATAAAGATTTTCTAACTATTTTTGAGGGGTATAGTCCAGAATAGTTGCCTGCCTACCATCAGCAATATTCTGCTTACTTTCTAGCTCTCTATTTTTCTTTGCAGATCTTCTTCCCAGTCTATCTAGAGAGCCAACATCTGGTTTCACTTTTAAAAACTATCCATTTCCTTTTCTAGATTTATCCAATGTAGAAGCCAGTTGTTTCACCTTCATTTTTTGGTCTTTTTTGCCACTTCTTGTTTCAACGCCCTTTGTTATGGTCTTTTTTATCAACACTTTTCTTTGGTTTAGGAAGTGCTTTATGTTTTCTCCATTATCATTTACTTTTAGCTCCTTCAGAGGGGAAGCATTCTCAGCCTGAATCTCACTAGAATGAGAATCAAGAGGATCTCCTTTCTCTAATTTATTTTCAATTCCATCCATGAAGTTTCCTTTCTCCCACTTAGTTTTGTCTTCTACATCTCCCCATCGGTCTTCCATCTTTTGACAGCCCACGATTTGTTTTGATAAATCTATCAAATCAACACTTCTTTGTTCAGGAATTGTGGTTTCTAATTGCAGCCCATATCCTTCTTGCTCAGAATTTACATTCTCATCAACAAACTCTTCATCCGCCTCTGATTATGGAACTTTGGGATCTTCACTAGAAATCTCTTTCTCCTCCTCAGCATGCAGGACTTTATTATCTTCATTGTTCTTTAGTTCTTATAGATTATTTTCTTTGGGTATCCATACTTTCTTGTGCTGAAATTTGGTCTTTCTGTCATCCAAACCACTGTTTGAATAATTTTTCCTTTTGTAAGGATAGTTTCTGGCCCAATGCCCCTATTTTTTACAAACATAGCAATAATTGGGCAGATCTTCAAAAACAAACCTTTGAGTTTTTTTTCCATGCTTAGAAATTAAATCCACTTTTTCTGGGAGATTATTCAAATCTTCTACTTTAACATAAAGTCTGGCATGTTGAAGTTTGGATCTGGTAGCCGTTGCATTATCCAAAGCCACTAGTTCACCAAAAGAGCTGGCTATGCCTTTAAAAATGTCTTCGTGCCAAAACTCTAGAGGGAGGCCAGGAAGTCTTACCCAAATGGGAGTGTTTAAGAAGAAAGAATCTGAAAGATCCATGTTAGGCTCCCATTTTTTAATAGTTAAAGAACATTTGCCAAAAGACCACGGTCCTCCACACAGAACCATATTCATGTCCTCTTTATAGTTAAAATTAAACAAGAAAAAACCATTCAACATTGGAGCCATTTCAACCTCTCCTCGAATGACCCATTTCCTTTTAACCGTTTTAGTAAGGGATTATATATCTGGTCTTGCCCCTAAAAATTTACCCACTAGGGTGAATTCCAAAGAAGACACAAAAAAATCTATTAAAGGATCTAGGATAATAACTTGAAACTCACCTTTCTCCCAGCAAGATTTTATAATAACTGGCGGGAAGAGAAGTTTTCCATTGGGTTTCTTGCCAAACAGAGAGGACCATTTCTTTTGTTCAGAGTACTTTTCCTTCAGCTCTTCTAAGAATTTTCCTTGTTTAAATGCACATTTTCTTTCTCTTTTTCAGTCTTTTGCCCCACCACAGCAAGAGAGTAATCATGTTGGGTAGTACTGGTAGGTATTCTAGTCTTTTTTTCACTGTAAAATTCAGTCTCTTCATTTATTTATACCTCTCCTGCTATCCCTCCAGGGTTATTACCTCCTTGGTTCTCCACCAACAATTTTCCATTTACCTTCCATCCTTCTTTTCCCCCTTCTGGGAGGGCACCTTCTATCTGCCTCCCTGCACATTCTAGGAATGCTTCCAGCTCACCCTGCCTGCCCAGCACTCCCAGCGCACCTAGCGCGCCCCAACACTTCATTCAAATTTTGAAACCATCCACCTTCTGCCTTCTACTTCAAGTTCAAGATATAAAAACCATCTGCCTTCCACCTTCTGCCTTAATCTTTATAGTTTCATGCATACATCCCCCTATATTAATGGCATTTGATGGCTTACTTGATGTGAATTTGAATTTGAGTTAGTGGCTAGATTTTCTCGATGTATTTCTAAATCTAAAATTAAATTTGGAGCCCATGATCCTCTATAATTAGCTAGATATAAAAATGGCAATGTGATGTTTCAAAACTATCCAAGTAAATCCATCTTCCCATTCTATTAATGCCTAGTGTATAGTAGGCACATAGTCACATCTTTTAGAAGCCCCTAAGCTAATTCTTACTTTTTGACATATGTCATTCATTTATTAGTCCTCTCATTAATGTTTAACACCTAGGTATGGTTTTAGACTCCATTTTTGTACCTTTATTAAGGTGATGTGTCACCTAGAAAAAATGGAACACCTTAATTGTCTCTTGAAGATCATCAATACTTCATTTGAAGATTCCTGGGTCACTAGTGGTAACTAGTTCATCTTTGCACTAGATGATGTGGAAAATTCCCATTTAGAAAACTCTCTTAGGCTCTAATGTCTCTAAAAACTTTGGGGGATTGGAATTTATAAATCTTGATGATGTGGTAGCTTCCCATTTATTCAGGCTTTTCTAGGCTCTAACATCTCTAATAGGTCTAAGAGACAGGCTTGTTTGACTCCTGATGATGTGATAGCATCCCATTCGAATGAGATATACCATGCTCTAACATATTTTATAGGTTTGGGGGACTATAATTTTTTACTCTTGATGATGTGTTAGCTTCCCATTTGTCTAAGATCTTTCAGGCTCTGACTTCTCTAACAAATTTTAGGGACTAAACTTTTGTACTCTTGATGACATGAAAACTAACCATTTGGTTGGGCTCTCCTTGGCTCTGACATATCTTACAAGTATAGGGTATTGTTCTTTCTAAATCCTAATGATGTGGTAACTTTTGATTCAACTGGGCTCTCTTAGGCTATGACATCTATGATAGGTCCAGGGGACTATCCTTTCTAACTCTTAACAATGTGGAAACTTCCCATTTCATTGGACTCTATGAGATTTAAAAAATGACTAAATAAGAAAGATAAAAATAACACAATACATTAAATATTATTTGTTAGATATGGGGAACTCAATTTTCCATGGATGATAATAAGTTTGTTACTCTAGGAAGGGAACTAGACTATGGGAATCCCAAGTGAAAATCAACCTACAATGTTAGTGCCATGATACACTAAAAGATAAAAAACACTACTTAGTTATTTTAGATAAATTAAAAGAGACATTCTACTACTTGAATAAATTAAGGTACTATTTATTCAGAATATTTGAGCACACATCTTCGATAAAAACAAAACAAATAACTCTTAAGCTCTGTTTCATGAAATTTTTAGAGGGGGGGCCCATTTTTGAGAAAAGGGGGCATCTTAAACACAATAAAGACAAAATTTTAGAACTTAAAGTTGTATAGATAAATCCTCTAAACACCCCCTATAATATTTGGTTCCACTCAAGATGAGAGAGACACAATGACACGCTTTATATTATAGCCAACATCTCTTAAAGGACCAAAAGATAGTTAATGGGCCACACATATTATGACTCACTAGCCTAATCAATGAAATTTATATGTATATGTGTCTATATGAGGATATAAACATTTTAATATCACCCTCTACTCTCTATCAAACCTTGGGTTAAAATTTATAGGCTGTTGGGTGTATCCCTTAAGAGAAGCTTCTTGTCCCTGAGTGTAGAAAAAGAAAACAAATGCACGAGCATTGAAGAAGAATTGTGATGGGTAGAGATGAAACATAATATCTTAAATTTTTTTAGGAGAGTCCTCTAATTACCATATGGAGGATTTTTTGACACTCAGGATGAGATAAACATGGTGATAAATTTTCTTTCACATCTAAATGTCTCTTAAAGGACCAAAATTTGCTCAGTAGGAAGCATATATTTTGACTCACTAGACCAATCAATGAAACAATTATGTAGACAAATCTATATGGGAATATAAATTCTATAATATCCCCTTATTATCTCCATCAAGACCTAGGGTTTAAATTTTAAAGTGGTATAAATGCATCCCTTAAGGGAAGTTTCTCATCCCTTAGTGTAAAAATAAAGAGACCTTTGGGTGATCATTACAAGAGAACTATGAGGGGTAGAGACAAAATGTCAGCTCTTACAATTTCAAAAATGAGTCTTATAATCACCCTTAGAGGATTTGGTGGCACCCAAGATGAATGAGACATAGTGGCACATTTTTTCTCACAACCAAATGTCTATTAAAGGATAAATAATTAGTCAATGAGAGGTGTATCTTTTGACTCACTATCCCAATCGATGAACTATTTGCACAAATTCATTTAGATGGGTAAATAAATTTTGGAATATCCCCCTTTAACTCTTTGTTAATATTTTAGGTCTAAATTTTCAAGTGGTTAGATGTATCCCTAAAGAGAAGTTTGTCGTCATTGAGTTTAGAAATGGATAAAACTTAATACAAGTGTTATAGGAGAAATATGAGGGGTAGAGACAAATCATTCATTCTTATAGTTGTATAGGTGACTATTTTAAGCACCCACATAATATGTAATTCCACTTCAGATGTGAGAGTCTCAGTCATGTGTTTTCTATTGTAGGTAAATGTCTTTGAAAGGACTAAAAGTTGGTCAGCAAGTCACATATATTTTGACTCATTATACAAATCGATGAAACATATACATAGGTGCATCTATATGGGTATGTAAAAACTATAATAGTACCTATATACTCTCTATTAGTTCCCAAGACTAAAATTTACATGTAGTTAGATGCATCCCTTAAGAAAATCTTCTTGTCCTTCAATGTAGAAAGAGAGAGAACATAGGGAAAACATGGTATAATAAATGTGATGGGTTGAGATGAACCATTAGTAACTATAGTTTCATGAGGGAGTCCTCTAATCACCCATAAAGGATTTATTCCCACTCTATATGAGAGAGACATTATGACACATTTTCTCTCACATGTAAATATCTCATAAAAGACCAAAAATTGGTTAGTGAGAGCATATATTTTGACTCATTATATCAATCAATGAATTATTTATGCAAACACACATATATGGGTGTATAAATGTTGTAATATCTCCATTATATGATTTATTGGGCCCTAATATTTAAAGTTAGAGTTGGCCAAATTCATCGCTTAAGATATGCTTCTCATCCTTGAGTGTAGAAATATAGAAAATTTTGGGCAAGGATTATAAGATAATCGTGAAGGGTAGAGATGAACCATCAGATCCTATATTTCCATGGGTTATTAATATAATTACATATTATAGGATTTAGTGACACTCAAGATGAGATAGACACAATGGCATGATTTTTATCATAGTCAAATGTCTCTTAAATGACCTGAAGGTGGTCAGTGGGAGGCATATATTTTGACTCACTAGCTCAACCAATGAACCATATATGAAGACACGTCCAAATGGGTGTATAAATGTTGGAATTAATCCCTCCCCACTCCACTTAAGGATCTTATTTTAAAAATTATAGGCCACTGGATGCATCCCTTAAGAGAATCTTCTCATCCTTGAGTGTAGAAAAAGATCAAACTTCAAGTGAGCATTCTATGAGAACCATCAAGGGTAGAGACCAATTATCATGTAATAAAATTTAAAGGGAGATTCCTATAATCACTCCCTATAGGATTATCTCCCATTCAAGATGAAGGAGACATGGAAACAAGTTTTGTCTCAAAACTAAATTTCTTTTAAGGAACCAAAAGTTGGTTAGTGTGATGCATATCTTTTAACTTGCTATCCCAATTGACAAATTATTGTAACAATGTCTAGATGGGTGTATAGCCATTGGAATGGATCCCTTATAATACTTAACAAGCCCTAAGGTCAAAAAAATTGTGCATCCAAATGCACCCTTTAAGATAATATTTTTGTCCTCGAGTGTTGTAGGAGAACTATGAGGGGTAGAAATGAACCATCAACTCACAGTGTTGCATAGGAGACTCCTCTAATCACCTCCTAAAGGATTATATACCACTCTAGATGAAGGATACATGGAAATATGTTTTATCTCTTAGCCAAATATTTATTAAGGGACTAAAAATTGGTCAATGGGAGGCATGTCTTTTGACTCACTAGCCCAATCAATGAATCATCATCGTAGAACTATCTATATGGGTGGAGATGAACCATCAGATCCTATATTTGTATGGTTGATTCTTTTGATCCACCCCAAGAGGATTATCTTCCACTCAATATGAAGAATAAAATTATCTACTCAACATGTATTATTTTTTAGGCTTCTATTTGTTTCAAGAAGATAATCTTATCTACTCATGACACTAACTACATGAAGGTGGAAGCTCATCTATTACCACTAACCTACATTAAAATTATTAGTAAACATTCTAAAAAAAATAAACATATAATGAAAGATTCAAAATTAAAATACACTAAATCAAATAAATTAACTATAGTAATTTGAAATGCCATATGTATTGAATATTAACATTACGAAGTCAATCCAATTCGCCTTCAAGATCAGCTCTACTTTTATATGTTTCAAGAAGCACTCCATGCTCAAGTGCAAGAAATTTTCACAAATTTTTTTTGTGAGGGTTTCCACTAAATTTGATTTTTTAAATATTTTTATCAATAACCAAATTTATATAATGAAGAACCACCCTATGTGTTTGAAAGTCCTCAAATAACCATTGTTTTATTTTTTTATGAAAATATATAGGAAGCCAAGTTCATGTAACCACCATAAGTCTAGTGGTATAATATAGGTCTTCTCTATCGATAATAGTTGTGGTTAATATTTTTTCCTCTACACAATGAGACAAGTAGTAGTTTGTTCCCCCACCATTGTCCTGAGATGTAATTAGTACAAAAACCTATTTTGCATTTAAAGTATAATAAAAACTTTAGGACACGAAGGAAAAAATTAAGATATCACTAATAGTTAAGGATACATTTAAATTATAAAGAAAGTGTACTTAGTTGTATAATATTTGAGATGTGGTCAAATTCAACCAATAATGTCATTTTATGGTCCCATAGTGGTTAGAATGAATCAATAATATTAATAGGTGTTAGGGGTATAGAATACCATTCATCAACTCATTATTTTGACTCACATTTATTCCAATTAAATTCTATACAACCTAAATAAAATAATTCCATATCCCTAGTATAATTAGTCCACGAACTAGAATTTCAACTTTAAATGGAGTCAAAAATACTCAATCTAGGTAATGTACTACAATATTCATACATTACCTTATCTTCTTCCCATATTAACCAAAATAATATTTACACATGATAATTTTTATCTGATCTATGAGAATTTGTTTCACTACACCAAGTCATAATATTTTCAACTTTGATAAAAAATAACACCATCCTCATGATTTCCCTAGTCTATTTTAAGGGATATTTTTATACATGCACTTGCACCACCATGTTCCCCTTTTCCATGCCCATCTTTAAATAAACTCCAAATATGTTGAACCCTATTATTCTTATGCATCATGCTTAATCAGTAAGACATTCAAGATTTATTAAACTATCCTACATAATTATATAACTAAATTTAGTGTGTATTGAACATGATTTATCTTGCATTCATATTAATATAAAATATCTCAAAAAAATGTTGGATAAAATATGGAGAATGTAATCCATCATCACTCTATAAAATTGGTAATCCCTCAAAATAATATTTTTGTCCTTTGTGCTATTATGTGCATGTAATAAACATGAAAATTACAAATTGAATTGAATTATAATACTGAGATTGAGCCTCATTTTATCGTTACAGTGTGTAGTTTTTAGAAAAGTCCACAAATAAAATAATGGTTCTAATTAAAGATTTATCCTTACAAAACTTGAATTGAATATCCAATAATTTTTTCTTATGTATGTGTCTTTCATATTATTAGATAATATTATTCTTAAACTAAAACATGAAATCAAATACAATTACTTGGGTCATAACTAACTCACATCTTGATGACACTTTTCCATCTTTAATACATACTTTAAATATTTATACTAAAAAATCAACTAGTTGCTTTCCAAATTCATCTTAAATTTCTTATGGATATAAGTAGTCATATGTGACAAACTACCACAAGTTTTACATATTCCATCTAAAAATTATTTAGAAAAACAAATGTCTCTCGGGTCTTTGACAAAAAAGATGGGATTAACTCTCTTTATGTTTTAAGTGGGGAAGCCATCATACATTACTTCATTATATCATCAGTATCTAAAGTAAAACATATATGAAAAAAACATCAAAATGCATAGAAAATTCAACATGGATCGTATAAAAACATGTGGTTTGTATTAGATTGATCTTAACATAGAAAGGATTACACATATCAAATGACCTTTGGCTAATTATCAATTGCCTATTAAACTTTTCAATAATTTTTTAATAAAATTATGTTTGTTTTATGTCCAATAAATGTATTGCATGTGGCTCATGGTTTTTTAAACATTTTATTATTTTAACAACACGTTTTACACTATATGAGACCCTTGTATTTTCATGCCATAAAAAAATAATCAAATGTCTTGTTCTTTCAATAAATACCTTGTATTTTCATGGGAGTCTACCACTAATGCCCAAAATATGTGAGTAAAGGGTAATTGAGCCTTTTTCTTCTTTTAATCACATTTATTAGAATTTAAGTTTAGGTATGTACTTATTTGACTAGGAAATCAATATCTAGATGTTGACTTACTATATTTTTTTTTATTACTCATTTTGCCACATTACTATTTTTTTCATGTATTATTATCTATTGTATTAAATTCATTAAATATATTCATGATTATTACATTATTTCATCCCTCTGTGTTACTTATTCTTAACCCTAAATTATTCATCACATGGCACTTTTTTTGTATTTTCATTAATTGAACAAATGGTTCCATAGTTCCATACACCTTGAGAATGACATATAACTAATCTTATTGAAATTATACCTTCCATAGGTTCTATTATTTTCTCATTTATTTCATTAAATTTACCTTAGTGTTCATCACATTATTCTTTTAGGTGGATCTAAGAGCTACATTTTTTATTAAATTTGATGGTGTTAGCACTTCAACCATAAAAGGGATATTAGAGTATTGGTTAATATCAAACATTTCAGTTGAAGTGAATTCCTCTTCATTATGAGAGAGATGAATTATGGTCATTATGTGTTGTTGATTATTATCTTTCTCAAAAAATTCATTATGGATGGATGTTTCTCCATGTGTTTCAACACTAAATTAAAACTCATTAGTTACATGTGGGTAAGTGCACAAAGTTAGGGGAAAATTATGTGGACATTTACCATAATGCATAAATGCTATAGACATAACTCGTACACATAATGTTTTTAATGCTTACATGTTATTTAAAACTAGGCTTGGGATTATCAAACCTAAATACATACACGTTATAACATGTATGCATTATGTTTGGTGAACATAATATGTATATTTGATAATATCTACGTGTTGTCTTTACATTGTAAGAAAAGAAAAAGATCTATTATAAGGGGCATATGTTTTACTAAAATAAATGTTAAGTATAAGAAAAATTTATATACATTATCCTTTAAATTTATTTTAGTAAATATAAGAAATTAGGGTCACTATGAATTTCATAGCATTGGTTTCATAGTTGCACACCTTATGATGTGGAAGATAGTTTTTCAAAATGTAATATGCTTAGTACTTAGGCATTTTTAGGGTCTCAGTATTAAACCTAAGGATTTTAGGGCATAAGTTTTGTAATTTATGTCCATTTTTGGTAAATATATAGTCATTTTTTAGGTTTTTGTGCCTTCCAAATTGATTACTAACATTTATAGGAGTTATAGGTTTTTCAAAATTGAAGTTTTCAAACCACTCACTTTTAGTTCAAGCCAATGTAGTGTTATTTATAAATCATACATTACATTGATGATTTGTACACATCAACCAACCACTTTGTGTTATTTTATCTTGCTCATTATCCCTCCCTCATTTGTAATCACTATATACTCATCCCTTACCATCCCTAATGACTCCTTCCTTGTCCCTAATCATATGTAATCACTACTTCCTTGACCCTCACTATCCCTAATCATATCTAATAATGCCTTCATCTTCCCTAGTCACTCCCTCATTAACCCTCACCATCCCTAATCATTGCTTCATCATCCCTCATCATCCATAATCACTCCATCATCATTCATAATCACTTCCTCATTGACCCTAACCATCCCTCATAATATGTAATCACTACATCATCATCCCTAATCATCCATAATCACTCCCTCCTCATTTGTCATCATCCCTAATCACTTCCTCATTGACCCTCAACATCTTTCACCATCCCCAATCAATAATTCATACTCTATAATCACTCCCTCATTAACCCTCACCATCCCTCATCATTCATAATGATGCCCTAATTGTATCTTATCATATCTACTCACTCCCTCTTCATCCTTCCTCATCCTTTATCACTCTATATGATACCTTGATGGTGGGTGAATTAGTTTGCCTCTTGTGCCTAATTGTCTTATGTTTCAATTCCAAAATTTACTCACTCAAATAAGGCCCAAATAAAATCTTATTTCACTCATCCTCTTTCAATCAAATAAGGAACTGAGAGATATCATCTAATTTTTTGGTGGAATTAAAAGATCTATATGGTGATCCATGTATAGACCATGGAGGAAGTGTATATATATATATCCCTAAAATAGAATAAATAGGTAATAAATAATGTAAAGGGTGGGATGTAATTGTATATATTACATATATAGATTGGGATTTGGGAATCTAAGAATCCTAATCCTAGAGTTGAGAATACAGAGTTATATCTATATAGACAAGGTGGCTAGAGAATAATTGAGAATTCCAATCGCAACCCCATAGTTAAATTTTCATTTTTTCTATATGTTATTAATATTATTTCCATATTAGTTTCTATATATATATATATATACATGGTCACCAATCTAGTAGAATGTGTTGTCTAGCAACTAATAGATTGTGTTTCCAAACCCACCTCAATCTATACCCAACCTGATATATACCTAAATTAATATACAAAGGGAATGAAGGAAATATGCCTTAATATATTATATCAAGGAGGGGCCACTAGATCTTAGACATGGCTTTGTATCTATAAAGTCCAAAAATGGGCCTGATTTTACTCTGAGTAGTCCCTAATCTAAAATATAGTATATCAAAAGATAGCATAGGAATGGGGGCCCTACCATAGATATATGGTGGGAACTATTTTGAATTCCCTAACCTAATATCAAAATTTACCTACCTATTAAATCAATGGAAACATTCTTACGTACTCCATCTATGCTAATGAGTAAGGTAAGGGAAGGTTGCCTTTTTGATATCTAGCTTTACTTCACCTAATAACATATCAAGAAAAGATTACCTTATCGATGGATAGCAAGAGAGTAAGACAAAAATATCAATGAAAGTTTTCCTTCATAGTATATAGCTTTTATTTACTTCTATATTAATGGATGGATATCAACAGAATCTTATTTACTGAAAGCTAGCTTTGTTCTTACCCTCCCTACTTAGCTATGCCGAACTCGATAAGGCAAGGGAAAATTCCTTCTCAGTATATGGATATATTTTTTTCATACATAATTTCCCTTTCTAGCATAGATTATTATCTATCAAGGAATGTTTTCTTCTCAATTTTTAGCTTGTATATACTATTTCCCTAACTTTTTAGTTATGCCCTACCTACTAAAATTTCATTATTGGCAAGGGAAGCTTGCTTCCCAATAGATAGAATGAAAAATGAAGTATTTAATCATGTTATGTATGTAATATATCTACAATATTGAGTATTCTCTACATAGTTTACCTACTTGAACCTTACCTAATTAAATATCTGAGCCATATCTTAATTTTGAGTATGCCCTACCTAAATACCCAAGTCATATCTTGATTTTGACTATTCCCTACCTACCTTAATGTACTTTAGTATGCCATACCTACCTATCATTATTTCCATAGATACTTAAGTATGCCCTACCTAAATTATTTCACTTGAGTGTGCCCTACTTATCTATCTTTATTTCCATTCCTACTTGAGTATTACCTACCTGATAAAATACCCAAGCCATATCTTGATCTGGCTTACCTATATCTAATGCTAATCATATATATTTTACTTAATCATATATTTAATACTTGATACCTAATTAAATAAATGATTGAATACCCAAGGAATATCTTGAAAGGAGAGAGGAATTTATAAACTATTTAGATAAAAAAGTGACTAGGGATGATCAAACACAAGTATAAATACACTACACCCACCATAAATGTATTGGATGGAGTGATTAAGGATAAGGATGGATGAGGAAAGAGTGATTAGAAATGATGAGGATTAATGGAAAAATAATAAATGAGGAGGGATGAGGAGGTAGTGATTAGGGATGATGATATGATGAGGAACTTATTATGGATTATGAGGGTTGATGAGGGATTGATTAGGGATAATGAGGGTTGATAAAGGAGTGATTAAGGATGATGAGTGAGAATGAAAAATTATTTCATCATATATTTATATAAGGGGAAATATCTATTATTTGGGTGACCTTATATACCCCATGTGTGAAAGACTAATTAATTTCATTTCTTCCTATTAAATGGGCATTGAAACCCATTATTTACATCAAGGGTCATTAATCAAGCCATATATTGAAATGAAAGGGGGAATTATAACCTGTATAGAGAGAGAAGTGACTAGGGATGATTGCACACAAGAAAAAAGCCACTACACCCACCATAAAGGTATTGAAGGGAGTGATTATGGATGATAAAAACTATTAGGTGAAGAAAAGTTAGATATCAAAAAGGCAAACTTCCCTTTTCTTACTCCTTGACATAAATTAATTAGGTAGGGAAAGCTTCCATTACCTTATATCAGGTAGGGAAATTTTGATACTAGGGTATGGCCTTCAAATTGGTGACCCCCATATATCTATGGTGGGGCCCCTAGTTATACACTATCCTTTGATATATTTTATTAGGGATTAGGGCATACTCAAAGTATGACAAGGCCTCATTTTGGCCTTTAGGGCCCACTGAGCCATGCCTAAGCTCTAAGTAACCCCTCTTAGATACACTAGATTAAGACATAAGCCCTTCATTCATTTCATAGATCAAGTTGGGTATATATCATGTTGTTTATAAATTGAGTTGGGAAAATAAATACCTTATATTTGATATCAAATTGGAACACACTCTATCAAATTGGTGACCACCTATCTATTTGGAAATCCAGTCTACTATGGACATACTCTTAATTACACACACACACACACACACACAATAATAATAATAATAATAATAATAATAATAATAATAATAATAATAATAATAATAATAATAATAATAATAATAACAATAACAATAATAACAATAAAAATAATAACAACAACAACAACACTAATAATAATAATAATATTAATAATAATAATAATAATATTAGGTTGGGATTATTATTCTTAACTAGTCTTCAATCACCTCTCTATATATAAATTAATATTCTCAATTCTAGGATTACTATTCTTAGATTCCCAAATCCTAATCTATATATGTAAGAAATGAAATTTCATCCAATCATTTTTCCTACCTACTTATTCTATTCCAAGGAGTAAATCAAGGGATGCTTTCCATATTGGCACCTATCTTTGATTTAATTAATACAACATATCAATGGAAGATTTCCTTATCAATAGATAACAAGGGAGTAAGCCATAACTATCAAGGGAAGTTTGCCTTCATAATATCTCACTTTAATTTGATTATAGATTAAGGAATAAATATCAAGGGAATATTAATTTTAGATAGATAACTTTGTTCTTACCCTACCTAATTAGCTATACCCTACCTATAAGGCAAGGTAAGCTTGCTTATTAATACATATATTTGTTCTTATCCTACCTACTTTACATATTTTAGGATAGATTGATGCCATATTTATATGTATTTCATGATATTGATGTGATACATAATTAAATATAAGTGTGGGTAACATTATGTGATGGTTAATTCCTACCCTATCAATACAATAGTTAGTTTAAACTTATTTCCATCATTGAGTGGAGTTCACTATGTATGGGTTGCATTACTATGGTGGGCCCATTGTTTAAGTTTACCTTAAAAATAAGTGGACATGGTGTTTTTGTGTCACTTTTGACCTATAATGGACCTAATCACAAGTTAATTTGACATGGATGGGTGTCTTAGATTCCCAAATCCCAATCTATATATGTAATTAATACACTTTCATCCCACCCTTTACTCTCTTGCTACCTATTTATTCTAGCATGGGGATCTAGATACACGTTATCTCCATAATTTGGAAATGGATTTACATATATATATATATATATATATATATATATTTTAATAACACAAACTAATAAAATAATATATTTGAATTCATTATTTGAGTGAAATATGATGAATGAAAGAAGAGTTTCCTTGGGCCTTATTTAAGCAAGAAAAATTTAGATTTAAAATATAATCCAATTGAGCATATGAAAGAGGCCATTGTACCCACCATAAAGGTATTAGAGAGAGTGATTATAGATGAGGATGGATGAGGAAGGAGTGAGTAGGGATGATTAAGGAATCATTAGGGATGATGATGGATGGTTAGGGTTAAACATGGACTCATTAACGATAATGAGGGAGTGATTAGGGATGATGAGGGATGATGAGGGTCAATGAGGATGAATAAGTAGTTATTAGGGATTATGAGGGATAAGGGGGAGTGATTAGGGATTAGGAGGGATGAGGATGGAGTTATTAGGGATTATTAGGGATAATAAAGGAGTGATTAGTGATGATAAAGGATGACGGAGTGATTATGGATGATGAGAGATAGTGAGGATCAATGAGGGAGTGATTAAAGATGATGAGTGATGGTGAGGGTAATTGATGGAGTAGTTTGGGAAATTAATAATGATTAAATAGTGATATGGGGTATTAGGGATGGGGATGAAGTGATTAGGGATGATGAGGAGATGATAAAAAAAAAATTACATAGAGTGGTAATTTTATGTACCCAAGTCATTAATATGACCTATGCTACCCTAATAACACCAGTTTGGCTTGAATTCAAAGGTGAGTAGTTTTTAAACTTAAATTTTGACAAACCTAAGACTTTTAGAAATGCTAAAAAATAATCTAAAATGCACAAAAACATAATAATATACTATATGTTTACCTTGATATCTATAAAAGATGGTGAAGGTTAATGATGATGAGGAGAGAGTGATTAAAGATTATGAGGGATGAGGGGGGATCGATTAGGTATGTTAAAGGATCATTAATGAGTGATTAGGAATGATGAAGGACTATGAGAGTTCATGAAAGAGTGATTAGGGATGATTAAGGATGATGAAGGATGAAGGAGTGATTAGGGATTACTATGTATGAAAAGAGAGTGATTAGGGATGATGGAGTGATTATTGATGATGTGGATTGCTGAGGTTTAATGAGTGAGTGATTAGGGATGATGAGAGAGTGATTAGAGATGATAATTTATGGTGAGGGTCAATGAGGGAGTGATTAAGGACAATAAGGAATTAGGAGAGAGTGATTAAGGATGAGGAGGGATGAAGATGAAGTGATTAGGGATGAGGTAGTGATAATGAGTAAGTGAAATTAACACAAAGTGGTCATTTGATGTGTGCACATAATCAATGTGACATATGCTACCTTAGTCACACCACTGTTTCTTAAAATCAAAGTAATTGGTTTGTAAACTTCAATTTTGACAAACCTAAGACTCCTAAAAATGTCAACAAGTAATTTGAAAGTCCCAATAACCTTAAAATTGAATATTTGTTTACTTCATTGTCTATGAGGGATGGTGAGGGTCAATTAATATTAAAAGGGAGTGATTATGGATTATGAAGTATGAGGGGATAGTTATTATATATGATAAAGGATTATGGAGTGATTAGGCATGATGAGGGATGGTGAGGGTCAATGAGGAAGTGACTAAGGATGATGAGGGAGTGATTAGGGATGGTGAGTCAGTGATTAGGGATGGTGAGGGAGTGATTAGATATGATGAGGGATAGTGAACTTAAATTAGGGAGTGATTATGAATGATGAGGGACAAGGAAGGAGTGATTATGGATAATAAAAGATAAGGATATAATGATTAAAGATAAGGGAGGTATTATGAGTAATTGAAATTAACACAAAGTGGTTGTTTGATGTGTGCAAGTCATAAATGTGACCTATGTTGTCCAAATCACAACAATTTAACTTGAATTCAATGTGATTTATTTTTAAACTTAATTTTTGATAAACCTAGGATTCCAAGAAATGATAACAAACAATCTAGAAGGGAAAAAAACCTGAAAACTGACTATATGTTTACTAAAAATAGACATCAATTGTAAAAGTTATGACCTAAAATCCGTAGGTTCAATAATAAGACCCTAAAAATTCCTAAGTACTGACTAGATTGGATTTTGAAAAATTATCTCCCACATTGTAAGGTGTGCATCTATGAGACCGACTCTATCAGATGTAGAGTGACCCTAATTTCTTATATTTACTTAAATAAATTTAAAGTTTACATTTATATTGTTACATTTATATTCTTTTATATTTTTACTTTTATATTCCTTATACTTAATATTTATTATATTAAACCATCTTCCCATTATAATAGATCTTATATGGGTTTTTAATGCAATGTGAGAGGAATGCGTATGTGTTATAATGTGCACATGTTCTTTTCACATTTCATGAATAAAAGTTACCAATCCTTCAAATAGATATTTTCTAAATTTTAGTGAAATGTCATAGGAATGCGTATGTGTTGTAACACATACACCTTATATCACATACATGATATATATTTTTTGAATTCAAAAACCAAGCTTTTTAGCTCAGAAATGGCTTGGATTCCCAAGACAGAGGCTTGTTCCTATCAATACACAATCGAATATGAGACTTTGAAAAAAAACAAAAAAATTAAAATTACATCACCAAATACACCATGAATTTCAATGTAATTATGTATAAATTTCTTACCACAATGATGAGCATGCTCTCCTCTTTTCAAATATATGATTTTTATATTTTTTTGACTATTTTAAAGTTTCAATCTATGTTGATTTCTATCTATATGTTTTTTAGGCCACTACAAACATCAAATATAAATGCATATATATGCTTGTGTATATTTTTTTAAGTGATGTGAATGCAAAAGAAATTATATGGTTAAAAACTAGACCTAATTTTATATGCATTAAAACAAAACTAGTTTTCATTTTTTGAGGTAGTTAGGAGGGACTGCATGGCCGATTATCCATTTTTTGTTAGTTTTTTAGATATATTTACTTGTAAAATTAATTAAAAAATTATTCATAAAAAAATTATAAAACAATATAGGTTAAAAACTAGATGGTATTTTATAAAATTTTATGAAAATATTTTAAACAATACTAAATGATGCTAAAAAATTAAGGGGCTACATGACTAGTTATCAACTTTATTTTCCTAAAAAATATGAGTTACTATTAAAATTTTATATGTTTGACCTAGTTATACTAAACCATTTTTTAAAATAATAGTGTTATGGAAACTAGACTCAAAATACTACAATTCATGTTTTTACACCATCCTTGAATTTTGAGTGTAGCCATCTGAAATTATCTATAGAAGTTTAAATTTCTCAATTTTTAGGAAAAACATGTCCATGGGTAGACTCCTTTTTGTTCCCCAAGTTTGTGCACTTATCCATGTTCTACATTTGAATTTCATCATTCAATAGTGATTTATTAAGTTCTCTTATCTTATTTGAAGATTTATCTAGATTAAATTCCATGGAATTGAGCATGTTATTTTCATTCAAAATATTACCTAGTATGGAGGAAGTACATTCACCTCATCTAGAAGCTCTTATGGATGCTCTCCTA